>JAQQZY010000028.1:21588063-21599002 GCA_030068375.1 Ostorhinchus rueppellii | reverse complement strand
CCTACACACACACACACACACACACACACACACACACACACACACACACACACACACACACACACACAATAACAACACAAATTAACCCCCACCCACCCACAAACATGCTCAACCTGGACTTTTTTTTCGTACACTTTTCCCCTTATAATTTTAAATTGGGTTAATTTGTTCTTATTCTGTGTTCAAATAACACTGTAACTCAACTCTCATTTCCAGTGTGACAATGAAGATGCGTATTAACATTCTCTCAGTCACCAGTCTTGAAGGTATGTTAACTCTAAGAATGATGTGAATGTCATTTATCAGTTTATTCAACAACCAGCTAATTTGCATTTCAGCCCGATAATGCCTGGAAAAGGTCAAGGCATCAAAATTCATTGGAATTCATTCAGAATACTTAGAGTTCTTACAGAACGGCTCTTCCAGATGTTGAATGACAGTGATATGTCAGGAACATGGTCACCACTGACAGGCATTGGGTTTATTTATTTATGAAGTCTTCAATGGTGAAATGGCACCAAAAACAAAACAAAGGAGGAAAACAAAGGCAACATAATCATTATTCAACACATTTATGTTATTGACCAATGGCCCAGGTAAAGACTGAATTTGGAAAAAACTATCTGGAACACTTCACAGCTAAACAAAAAATAGAACTGAACCTATAGGTCAACTATGAATAAAGACAACTATGCTTTTGATGGCTTTTTTGTGTTTATTGTTCATTTTTGCTTCCATTTTTTTTTTTGCCTTAATTGTTGTCTTGGCATCAGCCAAAATATGCTGAGTGGACTTTTCCCTCAATTACCCTTGAAGATCTATATAAAATCTGTCAATAATTTAATGAATAAATGTATGAACATCTAAGGGACCGTTGGTTTGATCCTAGATCCGTTAGACATCAAGAAAATAATGTTTTGGGTTTTTTTTATGTCTTTCATCTTTGTGAAACTGACATGAATGAGCACGTTGATTTTTCTGGATAAAATCCTGGTTGTATCTTCAATCAATCGACGACAAGCTCTACTGCAATTTTGTGCCACTTCACCACGATCAGCAATCATTCCTAATGCTGTGATCAATATTGTTAATCATGTCCGTAGCCATACTGAGAATGTTTGACGTTAGAGGGCAGAATCAGACGCATCACAAGTAGAGAAAAATATGCTCTGTAAGTCATTAGCATTTCATTTTTTATTCATGTAATCTAAGGCAGAATTTATTTTTTTTTTCCCAGAAGACTGTCAAAACTCATTTAATATCTGAGGACCCCTGTCAGAGCCGCACAACCATTTCTCACAGTACTACTGAGGTAATAGCAATAAGTGTCAAACCAGTAAAGTATTGGTTCTTCACAAAAGCGATGACAAAAGACCAAGCACAGAAATGAGTGTTTTGCACAGTTTGCACTGTGGTTTACAAGTGTTCGGATCTTTACGTCCATATTTATTACCGTTCATTTTATTCATCACCATAAAATCCGAACTCTAATAACTGCTCAAGCAAAAAATCACCAACTAATTCAACACAATTAAGTGAAATTAGATTTTTAATGTGTACACAGAGATGTGTAAGCATGGATTCAACCTAGAGTAAAGCATATCAGTGAAGAAGTGGATTTCATTTACAGTTTTCATAACATTCCCCAAGAGCATTTCCCAGTTTGAGAAATGAAAACAAATGCATCTGTTATAGTACAAGCCCACACATGCTCTTTTTTTTTTTTTTTTTTTTTTTTTTTGCCCTTCTACATCTGTCAGATAAAGTAACAAACTGAGAAAGAGATATGGATCAGACCGGCCCCTATGCAACATGACATATTTACAGGCTTGTAAAAAACTAAATTTAGTGTAGACTTACTGCAGAAGAGGATGTAGAATGCTGATCTGGCCAGTAAGTTGGGACTGCACGCCAATGAACTGACAAGCCCAAAGATCCAGCCAAACACCAACATGACCAAACTGAGAGGCAAAATGATGACAACCACCTTGTGCAAACCTACGAAAAAAACCACACATAATATCTGAGTGTGCTCACAAAGATTACTGTGCTTTAACACTGTAACGCACTGTAAGCCATGTTTCAGGACCCTATTTACCTGTATTACCTCCTGCACATTACATTACTGCTGAGTGGAAATGGTGAAAGCTCCTGAAATTTAGATTGATTCAAACCACCTAGGGAGCTATTGTTTTCATTTCTAACGTCAGGGTTGTGGATGAAAATCTACTTGCAGTGTCCTGAGACTCACTTGAAATAGTTTCTGTCATGAAGCATTTTTATTAGTATTTGTCATTGCCAAGGCTGCACAGATAGTTGTATTGGAAAACTCTAAGGACAACCTAATACTCACTAACATCAATCATTTCACTTTTAAATAATTAACAAAACACCATACTTCAGAAATGTCTTATTTCTGAGTACTGCAAAACACGACATGCTATATTTTTGAAATCCATCGTATTTGACAGGCTTCTGATTTGGAGCCACTTGAAGTTTTATTGGTTGATAAACAGTAACACTCACCAAGAAGGTGCCTTTCCACTTCTGACAGGCTCGACATATTTGCTGTGAAAGAAGGGATGACTGACTTCCCGTTTGCTCCTGAAAATGTCAAAGGAAAAGGTTACATATGACATGACATGAGGACAGAGCTGGAGGATCCTAGAAAATGACTACTTTAAGCAATAACATTTTTCTCTGAAAACAACAGTAAATGGAATGTACAGCACTTATGTATAAAATGAATTTTTCACAGTTTCATGGTGCCCAAAGTGCTTTACAAAGCCTCAAATTCACCCATTCACACCAGTATGTGGCTGCTTGCAGACCCGACTGGGAGCAATTTTGGGTTCAGTGTCTTGCTCAAGGATACTTTGACAGTCAGAGCCAGGATTCAAACTACCAAACCTTTGGATATTGGATGACCCACTCTACCAACTGAGCCACAGCTGCCCAACAGTATAAACCACAGAGGGGGGCGTCGGGGCTTTTGTTGCGGGAGCGTCTTGCCGCCATCTTGGTCCAGAAAAGTTTGTCAGTACCACATAATATAGAAAAGAAACAACTGTCACCAGAAACTAAGCTTACAAAGAGAAATTTACTAAGGACATTGGTAAAAAGAAAATCAGTAGGCCATAGCATCAACATTTTATCATATAACTATTATGGAAAGTGTCTGGATAAACGCTAGAGTATATACTAGTATTTTATATTCTGAAAATTTCGCATTTACAAAAGAAAAAGCCATTGTTTTTTGTTTTTTTTCGTATTTATAAACTTGTATGATTGCATTATGAATTGCGGTTTCATTAACAGTTTTCACCTTTTCCAAATGTTTGATCATTATGTTATGAAGCAATTAATTGTGTAATTATTTAAATGATATTAGAATCTACATGCAATATAAATATGCATACTGTTCAATTAATACTGTTCAATACTGTTCAAAAATCATATAGGTCTATATTGCGCATGGAATGCCCGTATTTCTTTTAAGCCTGTGTGATTACGTTATGTTTCCGTCAATTAATAATATTTATGCTTAAATTTATTTTCTTTTTTGTTGCTTGTTTCTATATTTTATTTTTTTCTATAAAAACATACAGTTATAAGACTTTGAGTAATCCTTTTTTTTTTAGCTTTAACCATAAAATACCACTGCCATGTGATGATTTTCATAAGGGGGCGGGGCTTAGCTTCCTGTACCAAGATGGCCGCCACAGTTGGAAGTTTCAGCTTCAGGCAACCACTGACGACGCCCCCTGTAGTGTTTATTTATCTCTGTGGTATAAACTCTATGCATAGCCCCACTACTTCCTGAACTTCAGGCCACGCCTTTATTTCCTGTCTTCCATTATTGGACACACTGATGAATCCAGGTGTGTCTGACCACAACAGTCACAACAAGAAGCAGCAGACACACCTGGATTCATCAGTGTGTCTAACAATGAAAGACAGGATATAAAGTATGTAAAGTTAATTTATAAAGCACTTTTCACAGATAAAAATCACAAAGTTCTGTACATAAAATGGGTGCAATAAAATAACATATGAATAATTTCATCAAATAAATGAAAAGGATGAATCCATTAACCAAAAGCTTTCCTAAATAAAAAGTTCTTGAGCTGCTTTAAAACAGTCGATGGACTCAACCACACAGAGGAACAGGGGCAGGTCATTCCACAGGTTTTAAAAAGAGTCTTTGTGTCCTGTCTCTGCTCCTTCTCTCCCCCTCTCTGACCTGGTTTTTCTCCTGCTAATTGCCTTTCCCGCCAATAATCAAGGCAACTCTGCACACCTGGCGGGTCACAGGTGTGGCTCGTCAGGTGTGGCCTATTTAACACGGTCTGCTCTTTGCCAGATTGTTCATTGCTTGCATGACTTTTCAGTGTATCGCTGGTTGGGCCTCAAGACCCTGACCTGTTCTGATTCTGACCAAGCCTGATCACCTCAGCCCTTCTGGACCTGTTCACCGCCTGACTCTGCCAGTAAGCCTGCTTTCCCGGTGGTTGTTGTCTGCCTTTGTCCTGACCATGTCTTGGTGTCTCTGTCCTCGGTATCTGGCCTGCCCTTTGTCCTTGACCATGTTGTCAGTCAGCCCTTCGTTGAATTACCCCGGCATTCAACCCCCCCCTTCAGCCTGCCCCCTTCGAACACCAACACCCGGAGCAAAGGTTCTGTATGTGTTGTGAAGAGGATTTCCCCAGAGACTCCAAGACTTCTGAACTGTGTTTGAACCAAAGATGGTGTGAACTGTGTTTTAACCAAAGAGTCTTTTGGACTGTGTTAGTTTCCTGGACTTCTGAACTGTTAGCTAATATCTAGTGTTAATAAATTGTTTGGAATTTTATTCCTCTTCTGGTCTTGCATGTGGGTTCATCATTTGGCCATTACACTTTGGGACCTTCAGGAGGCTCTGGCCTGAAGTGCAGGAAGTGCAGGAAGTGGTGGGGCTGTGCATAAAGCCCATTCCATAGTCAGTCCCATTTCCATATGTGCTGTTGTAGAGTGTCCCAAATATGATGTGATGTGTTATTCAGTGTATAGATGCCCATACAGTTGGAATAATAAATACATCTCATCAGTAGTAAAGAGTTAGCTCTGTATTTCTTTTTATATATATATATATATATATATATAGTTCATTTCAGAAGTTCTAGTAGTACTTTAGTAGCTCATGTGTATTAACATTTTATTCTGAAGCCTTTGCATGGTCCTTTTTCTTAATACACTGATATTTTTCTTATAGAGTCCCTTTTGCACCAAGTGTGTTGCTGCAAAATTGAACTGAGCTGCTAAACTGATTTTTATTATGACAATGACCATAAATTCTAATTTAGCTTTTTAGACCCATTCCTTTTTATAAACATCAGTAATGACCTTTGACCTGGTGAAATTATTACATACTGAATCCCAGTTATGCTAAGAAGTTTAAAAAAAAAAAAAAAAAAAAAAGGTCATGTTCCAATTTTATGGGCAACCATGTACAAACTACTGGGCTTTTTTCAGCATGTGTGGTAAGATTTTACTTGACCCAGGTGGTGACTGACATCCCAGGTAATCATAGATGATGTTAGTCATCATCACCTGTGTTTCTCACTACTTGTTCTCTGTGTGATGCAATATGGACACATTTGCAGGGAAACCTTTGGACAGAAACAGGACATAGTGCTGTGAAGGTTATATTGCAGCTGCGCTTGTATTGAAAACTATCCTTTGGCATCTCTCTGCAATCTCTTCCCTCTCTGCTGCAGGAGCTGATGGATGTAGCAGTCGATACAGTAATCCCACAGATGTTTTATAAATATGCGCAGCCATTGTGGTTAATTATCCAACATCCTACGGGTGAAAACTCATTTTTAAGAATCCTGTTGTGGCGTCATTATTTCATCAAACCATTCCAATCAAATGCATGTGGTTAGTCCAAGATAAGCACGGAAGCACTGCCTCCACTGTGCTCCTCAGTGTGATACTGATGCACAGAAATATTTGCACTTGACTTCTGCGCCGTTATTATAGACATTGTACACAGTAACGCAGCAAGGGACTTCCAGTCATTTGACAGTATGGTAGTGTCAGAGCTCAACACTAGGTATCGATTTTTTTAATTTTTTTTTTTTTTTCATTGTCAACCTCCGAAACGATCAGTGCTGGTACGCATTATTACATTACATTACGTAACTTAATTAGTGCTCAGTTTTGTAAATCACTATTCAGGTTTTGCTTTACGCAAAACTGTTCATGCCAGAGTTTCTAGAAATAAGGATGAAAGGACAAAAGTTGCAGAAGCATTTATTATGTGTAAGAGCCTGTTTTGTTTTTTCCCCTTTTTTTTGGTTGAATATTTATTAATCTGTATATTGCAACATAAGCATAAACTGAGTGGACTTACCTTCATTAATTCTCCAGAGTCCAGAATGTGAACTCAGATCTTCTGAATCTGTGTAGTTGGGTTTATTCACATCGATAATATACCAGTAGTCAGTCCCAATTGCCACAGCGAGGAGGCTAAAACTGAGCAAACCAGTAAACCCAGCAGAGACAACCACCAGCCCGTACCTCATCATACACAGCCCACCGTGCACTGCTACTCTAAGGACTTTTTAGATTTTTCTCCACTTAGATCCGTATCGACGCTCCAGGGTGCGCGGTGCGTAAAAGCTCTCCAGCTGGGTCATTCCCCAATGTGCCGGGTCTTTACTGCTTCCTCCTCCTTTATGTGTAAGTGGGGAAAATGAAAATAACAACACAATAATCCAATTTACAGTTTGGTTATGAAGAAGAAATCACACGAAAAGGTATGCGCTCCTCTTGGCGGTGTATGTGACCGCGGCTGTAGCGCTCCTGGATTTAAGCAGCGTTGCTTTGCGTAAATAAGATAATAAAATTCCGAAAAGTTGTTTCAAAATAAAACTAATCAATCGCAAAATCGTAGCAGTGGTCAGTGCATCCGCTGCGATTCGTTTTTCCTCTCAAAATGACTCACATCCGGTTTGGTCTTTTTTATGCAATGCGTACTTGACTTTTTTCTCCCCCCTCCAGTGATAACAGCTGTGCCATATCTGCCCCCTTCACCTGCCCGTATTGTCTCTGTCTAAACTGCACACACACACACAAAAAAAAAAAACGAAATAATGAAACCTAATAAGGCAAGTACTACATGCATGCAGCAATTTATTCTAACTTGGGCTATAATCTGCATCTGTGCTTTATCTATATGTATTTGGTTCCTATTAATAACAGATGTTGGAATAGGATAAATATATATGTATACATGTGTTTTAACTGTGACTGTGTCTTGTATTCACTGCTGCCTATCTTGGCCAGGACTCCCTTGTAAAAGAGTTTATTAATCTCAGTGGGTTACATAAAGGTTAAGTTGGGGGAAAAAAAATATAGCTGCAACCTAGTCTGGACATGACCAACTGGAAGTGATAACCAAGGCAATTACATACCATTACAGCCACGAATGAAGATAAATACTGTGGCGAGTGCATATGAACCATATCTGAGGCTGTGATGAATAATTGAAGGTAAAAGCCTATACAGTCTATAGAGTTAAGACTCGTTTCTCAAGTCTGAACAGATTTAAACCTGTGAATTGTGCTGCTCCCTCCATCCTTCTTTGTAAAAACCAAGCTTGTCAAGTTGTGTAGAGACCATGAGTGAAAGGCAATTTTCAAGTCTCCCCCTAAATTCTCAAATGGACAGAGCTCTGGCCTGATTCTGCCATTACTCCAGCACACTTTGAAGCCATTCCTGTTTAGGCTTTTTTATGGCTCCATGCTGGATGTTCTTGCTGGGAAGATACATCAACAAAGTCCTTGAACAGAGTGCACAAGGTATTAGCTATTCACCGGTAGATGTAGGAAGGCGGTGGTAAGATTATACCCACAACCATTTGAGGAGTGGTGCGATCCAGCCACAAATTGTCATAATAGCTTCTTAATTTACATGAAATCATCACAGTGGGTGACTGACGGCTTACAAGGCTCCCTGCCAATGACATTTCCTTAAAATCACACTTAGGGTTTTCCCTAGGGGTATTTTGGGCACCACTTAATCAAAATAAAGTATAAAAACCCAAACAAACAACAAAACAAAACAGAATAGACAGCATAGAAACAACCTTTCCTAAATCTAGTGGTTGAAGTCTTTAATATTCAAAGAAGCTTAAAGACAAAATTTGCTTGTTTATTTATTATCTTCTTTGTTTTGATCAGATATTTGCGTCTTGCAGCTACTCTGAAGTGATGGATTGGATTTGACAACCCTCTGCCATATCTGATAACATGGAAATGGAATTGGAGTTTGGATTGAGTATTCTGTTTTTCA
This sequence comes from Ostorhinchus rueppellii, assembly GCA_030068375.1. Lineage (NCBI taxonomy): Eukaryota > Metazoa > Chordata > Actinopteri > Kurtiformes > Apogonidae > Ostorhinchus > Ostorhinchus rueppellii. The sequence continues at coordinate 21,590,665 of JAQQZY010000028.1, read as the reverse complement.
TTAAAAAAAAAAAAAAAAAAAAGGTAGATGGACTCCTGTTGGCATTATATTTGCATCCAGATAGGGTAATGTTGGTCCAAAATTTGACAAGATGGGAATTGAAAGGTTTTCTATTGAAAAATTATCTTTGCAAAATGAACCTTCAGCACCAATTCTTCCAGAAACCTAAAAAAAAAAAAACCTGAACAGAGTAAGTATGTAAGTATGATATCTGCTGCTTTATTCATATGGTAAGGATTACAGTCAAAGTAAGACATGAAGAATCTTAAAACATCCTCAAATACAAGCCCATTGAAAAATGGACAAAAACCCTGACACATCTAAAGACAATCAGTGCAGTTAGACGCTGCAGTGACAGTTACAGATGCATAGTAACAGTCGGTGTTTTTATTGAGTACTGCAAATCTACAATACATATAAATCCATCTCCTGAACACACCAATCGTGCCAAAAAGTACATCTACACAATTAGTTGACACAATGCTCTATAGACTCCTGTTAATTTTGTAGACATGGCAACATAAATAATGTGCTATTTTTCACGTTTTTCCTTTAAAATGCTGAAGGAGCTGCCAACACGCAACATTTATGAGTTGAACATGTTGCAGCCTCCACAAATCCAAGCATATTTTATTTTGAGGATTTTTGTTGATAACATACGATACAGGAACAGACACAACATAATAGACATGGACCAAACGTAGACAAAAACAAGACAACAAAATAACAACAAAGACTGCCAGTCCATGAATGACTTCAGTAAGTCAGTCCATCCAATAGTGAAAGTGTTCATTAGGAACTGCAAGTGGACAGAGTGTTCAAAGGAAGGTCCTAAAGTGCTGTCTTTTTCCAGAGGACATAGTAAGAAAATAAACTGCCATACAGAGAGGTAATACTTAGATGTGCTGATTGACACTGTATTTTTGTCTGTGTTGATATAATCAATAAAAGGACCCAAAATTTGAAGAAATTTGGGATTGTTGTCTGACATTGTGTATCTTAACTCTTCAAGGTTATGGACAAGACACCATATCATTCAAACATTTCTTAAAGTAGGGTGGAGAGCATCATTTCCATTCCCTAAAAAAAAGCATTTTTCATTAAAAAAAATTTCCATTCACAGAAATTGATGAATCTAGATGGACTTACTTCAAGTATTTTGTACCTTATAGTTCTTTTTTTTTTTTTTTTTCATAAAATAGGTTTATTTTTATATATTTACAAGGACAAGAGAGGGTTTGTTTGTCAAGTGGAAATTGAGTTCTTTTCAATCTTGGTGACTACACAAGAAAACCTGTGCAGCCTATTTGTAATTGTAACTCCTTCCAGTTTACCAACATATCCATGGTGACATGTTGACATATTAGACAAGAACAGAGAGCAATAAGTCCTGCAGTGAAACAGAATTAATTACATTTCTATGTTTAGTTCAGACCGTATAGACTAACCCCCTCTCTGCAGGAGAGAATCAACCTTGAGTGAAGACTAATATCCAGTTTCTCAGGCAGGTGACCTCCCTGTGGCATACACATTATATCATTATGAGAATCCATCATGATTACTCAGAACTCTGGACACACTGGCATGAGAATAATGATATTTCAGTTGTATTTGTTTTGGAGGTTTTCAGGCCGTTGTTCACTGGGTCACCACTGTGGATCTATGTCAAACCAAAGGGTCCTTGATGCCTTTGTTTTGCACAGCCCACTCTCTCTTGTGACTCTGCTGCTAAATAAAAAGCAAATGATCAAAAAATTGAATTCATGACCATAACGCGTTCAATGAAATAGCATTTGTGCTTTTGATGTTAATGTTTGGCACTGCTATTCTTCGGTACAGTCCACCAGAATTGCTTGGATGCCTTTCTGTTATCATTCGATGCCCAGTCACTTCTTTCTTTTCTGCTGTGAAGCCTGCACTGTTGTGCATGTAAAAGGAGGTAAAAACCCTCAACACCTCAAAGGGGCTTGGTTTTTTTCCCTATTTTGTGCTTTGTAATCATAAGACCTGGGCTTTAATGTTGTTAATAGCTTTTTTAAAGTCCTAATTTAACATGGAAATTGGTCTTTTTCAATAGGGCCTCTAGCGTTTGCTGGGTTTTGTGAAGTGGCTCTAACCCATTTAAATTGGAGGGGCTGTGTTGAGTGTTCCTATTTTTCTTTTCTTATTTTAAGGTGCCACTTTTAAGAACTGTACATAGCACGTGTCAATTTACAGCGACTCCTTGTTTTGAAGAACATACTGTGTATTGAGGTGGATTGCATAAGATTTAGGAGGAGGCGCTGATCATAGAATTGGAAACTAATTATCCTTTCATTGTGAATAATCGCCTGTCTGCTTACAATGATGACTTAATAATTTCTATCTAGGTATCAGAGTCCTAATATGAAGTAATAGTGATACAATCTACAGGTTTGCTTAAAAAAAAAAAACCTTCAAAGACCTAAACAGCCCCCGGTATCCAAACGCATCTCCTGATCTAATATTGTTAATAACTTTTTAATCATTAATCCTATCAGTATATTTTAATTCATTCATTCATCTTCTATACCCGCTTTATCCTCACTAGGGTCACGGGGGTCACATGGAGCCTATCCCAGCT
>JAQQZY010000028.1:21563276-21580025 GCA_030068375.1 Ostorhinchus rueppellii | reverse complement strand
ATATGTCAGCCCTGCGATGAACTGGCGACTTGTCCAGGGTGTACCCCGCCTTCGCCCTAAGCAGCTGGGACCCCCGTGACCCTAATGAGGATTAAGCGGGTATAGAAGATGAATGAACATTGGAAACATCATAATGCAACAGTTTTGTTTTTGTCGTAATGGTGTGAAACTCATCTCCACAAAAGTGGACAGAAAACCCATGGTTCAGTCTAAGGAGGTTAATTCTATGAGATCACAGAACGGTTAAAATTCTAAATCTAAGATGTTTTTTTTTTTTCATTGAATTGCTTAAGGTCTTTAGAGTCTGCCCCCATGTGGTTTGGAGAATATTACCTTTATAACCCTTTGGAAAGAAGCTTAAACTATATGTCCACGAGTGTGGATGTCATGCATGAAAGGGTTAAAGTAATTGGGAACAGGAAATCCTATGACCCGCAGGTATCACTATTTTAGTCCATATAATGTGTGCAATCACACATATAAGCACATCTTGTCTCTGTAGTAGATAATTTAAAAAAAAAAAAAACTGCAGATCTGTGGTACAGAATGGGATCATAAGACCTCCTGAGGCTTCAAAGTTCTTGCACATTCTGAACATTTTGGGAATAAAAGACTGTGGGGCTTTGGTGGAGCTTTCTACTTTCCCTTTTGTTAATGATTAAATGCTGTCATGGGTGGACTGAGGTCTGGGTTGAATTTGCCAGGCATATACCCTTTATATTTTTGCTGTAGAAACCATTTTACAGTAACAAAAGGTCAGCTCATAAAATGAAATTCACCAATTTCCAGCAGTTAGAACTTGGAACTATGAGACCCAAGGGGAATATAGTCATTAGTGTCATTAAATACAAAGCATCTGTTCATCAAATCTTTGGTGACCGAGTTGAAAATGTCAGTAATAACACATTATATTAAGGGCAAAAAAAAAAAAAAATACTTGACCATTGGTATCAGATGTTTTGGAATCATACCAACCTTCATGTGATGCTTTTGCTTCAGGGTAAGTAGGGGTTTAATGTCTCCCTCAAGGATTCTTTAACCCCAAAATGTTCTTTTCATGCTAATGTAATCAGCTGATTACCCTGGAGAACTGTACTTATAGATGTAAATTTAACATAAGTCTTCTTCCAATGTCAAAAGTGTTTCAACAGTTTTTTTTTTTTATTATTTTCATTAATAATTCCAAAAACAGAACACAATAGACATCTATAAATATTAGATACATTCTAAAATATGGCTGGAGGCTCTCTATAGAGCTGACACAGGATGCTCGGGTGACCTTTAAGACATTGCTTTCTATCATGATTTTCTACTTGCAAGTTCCACACATCACAAAACAATTGATTTAAACATGTTACTTGACCTATAGTGGATTGTAGATCTCTCTGAACCGATGTAAGTCTACAGGCTAAGCGATATTTCTGTTCAGTTTGTCCTCTTTGTCATCAGCATCTGTAGCAATCAAGTCTGAACAGCTTGTGCCCTTAGTAAACTGATGGGCATCTGGGGGACATTGATCCTTGATGTGACACAATCAAAATGCTAATTTTCCTCTTTTAAGCTAAAGTAAGAGGCTACTGATCACATTTTTTAGAAATATACAGAGCTGGGTAGGTTTCCTTAAGGAACTGTCATTTGATTAAATAAATATGTTTGCCTTCCTATCCAGACGTTGATGAGAGTCTTGGCTTCAGCTTTGAAAGGCTGGAAGCAGAGGGAGGATAGATTGCCCGGCTCTGTCAGGTGAAATGTTTTCTCCAAAACAGCCAGAAGGAGCTGTTTGGGAGTGCACTCATTTTCCAACATCAGTGTAATGTCTTCTAATCTGGCTATGGATAAACAGAAGAAACACACTTAATTTCAAGGTTGTATTAAAAGAAATATACTTCCTCCATGCTTCAGTTGGAGTGTGGTTAGTAAATCTTAGCAACACATAATTTGTAAAAAAAAAAATATCTATTTTCTAACTGAAAATGAGAACAGGGTATAAAGGGATATAGCATGCAGAATGATTTAAGGCCCCTAGGCAGAACACCAGAGAAGCACTTTCTGAGTTCACACCTGGTACATTAAAAATGATGTGTAGTCTATTGAAATATGTTCCTCTACTGTTTTTTGCATGTCCCTAATGTTTCTCATGCTCTAATGCTCCTGATACTCTTTGTGAATGGTGCCTTGGTACAGTGGTTCAATAGTTTTACTTAGACTGACACCACAGAAAATGTCATGGTACTAAAATCATCTAAGAGCTGCAACATGGAGGGGTTGTTGACCGAATTTACTCAGACAGATCCTAATAACAACAGCATATGAAGAACATGTTACCTAAACCAAATGAAGTCCGGACGTGTGTGTGTGTGTGTGTGTGTGTGTGTGTGTGTGTGTGTGTGTGTGTGTGTGTGTACCTGTTTGTGAGGTGATCCTCGGAAAGCAGCCACACTGATCGTGTTTTTTTTTTTTTTTTTACAATTTTTGGAGTGTTTATATTTTTCAATTATTATTATTTTTTTAACCAGAATTAGCCACATTTTAATTTAATGACAAAAACAATGCGTAGGCTTTTGCAACTCTGGAAAATATTTAGGCAATTTAGTCAGTGCCATTTATCAGCAGGAGAAGGAATAAAGATCCTTTTGTTGCCATTCATGGAGATGCTTTTCAAATAGGCCAAAGAGAAAATGTGCCAAAATCATTCAGAAGTGAACTCAGACTGGCAAAAGCACTTTAAAGCTTCAGTAGACTTGGCATCATTGAGGGGAAAAAAATCCACAATTAGCTTCCCACATGTAATTCAAGTGGTCTAACCCTGGAGGTAGACTTTTGCGCCTCATCTTGGCTCAAAAAGTGAGGTGGGAGATGTTGCACAATCACAAAGCTTTGCAGAGATAGGGGAGATAAAAAAAATGACATGGCAGCTTTGTTTTAGGTTATTATGGTGAATGGTAGGAAGCTTTAAATAGTGACTGATCAGTGTCGCTGCTCTCTTCTACTAATACTGAACGATATATGTTTGAAAGAAGTGGTACCGCCATTATTGTTATGCTCTTAAAAATTACACATTTCCACAAAGTGTGGATTCTTCAATGTTGGCATTGTCATTTCAAAGATAAAACATTTAGCATTTAAGAGATAAGTCACATGTCTTCCTAAAGATTTTCACTTGTCTCCAATAAAAAACGGTTTGGGCAAATGGCAGCTAGAAAAAAAAAACAGGCAGAAAAAAAGTTCATGTTAAGTTGATGCTGGTCGTTGCAGGTCCTGCACCCTGTCACCAAGCTCACTCTTTGAGGATTGTGATGACAGATGTTAATATTCCCAGAGAGAAGCTACATCCACAGATGTGCCATCGCCCATCAGCGTGCCCCCCTGGTCTCCACGAAGGTACTTGCCGTTGGAGCCCTTTATAGCGACGCGTCCGTGTTCCAGGAACTCAAGGAAGAAGTCCTCTGACTTATCTCCATCTGAACACACTAGGCCACTGCTGGAGACATACCAGAACTTTCCATTCACACCTGCACAAAGATATAAGTAGTTTTGTAGATCTTAGCCATGAGTTTGATCAAATAAACAAGAGCTTTTATGCTAAATGGGTTTTTTGTTCACTGAAAATAATGACTGTCTTAGTTACTTTTATTTGTTACAACTTATCATATAAGCATTACATTTTTCTATAAAAACCTGGATAAAGGCTGGAATATTGCTGTAGCAAATGACAGCATTGTAAACTTCAAGTATATACAGGTAATATGCTTGAATTGATGTTGAGAGCCTCACTTTTTTCACCCTCTCCTACGATCCGCTGCTTCTTATACACAAATTCAATGCAAATGGGTTGAGTACCACTGTATTTTACAGAAAGCATTGCATTATGGGTGACAGCATTAATGTTTTTTGGTTAGTACAAGTTTAACCCATAAAGACCCAGTGTTACTTTTGCAGCAGCTCTGAAATTCTTATTCATACATTTAACTTTTCTTCAGTGATTTCTGACCATTTATTTATATAATGCTCTGTGTTTTGCATTTTGTCAGTGAAAATCATGTATTTTCCTAAATTCATATTACTGATTATGTAGATGTTCAAAACAGTTGAGGGTTATTGTGTCAAAAACAGAGAAAACTCAATAAAAAATGACTTTTTCAGCAACGATATAAATAACAACGCAAAACAAGTCTCTCCAACCACTGTCATTGATCCAACTTCATGGGATTTATTGGTGAATCAATGTTGTAGAAGATGACAGGGTTTCCACGGTAACTACGGAACCTCTGAAGGTCCAAATGGGTCATATCTGATGACCATGAAAAAAGGACAAACTGTATTTGACACTAATTATTTTAAATTATTGATAAGATTAGTGGCTCAACAGGTATTAGACATTTTAGATCAGTGGATGCTTTTAGTTGCCAGTGGATATTTGAGTCTTTGTGGGTTAAAGACTCAACAGCAGTGAATATTTGAATAATCCACTTCAACCTATTAAGCCCCGGGACCTTTGCTTCCACTCTGAATCATTTCAACGTCACACAAACACTAGAGTAGCTGATCCCATTAGTTTCATTCATGTAAAAAACTTAAGTTATGATCAGAAAACAGCAAAGCTAACCTGCAGTAAAGGTAACGTCTGAGCCTGTCAGATTGTTTTACATATTTGCCCGTTTAAGTCCATGTTGTTTTGGATTGTTTTCTGCTGTCTGACAGTTGGTTTTGTTGAGCTTTTAGCTGATGTTCTTTCGGTGTATATTGATACAAGTGTTGTATAGCATGACCATGGCAACACAAACAGGACCGCAGTTGCCCTGGGGTACTGGGGTAGTACCCTGCAGGTGTGTGTAGCTATAGTGGCAATTTCACGTCAAATAAAAATGAGTTCAGATCATGTCACAATGTTCTTACAGCAGAACCAACACAGATAACATATGGCACAAACAACAGACGCCATGAACTGTCAGTGAAAGGACTGTCTGCAGTACGTTGGCAAGTTACTTCATAAAAGACATCATTTTTAATTTTTTAAAAATCTTTTAAAACAAATGTGATTTTATTTGTTTTATCTTCTGGTTGTGTTTTAGATGTTCTTATCCTATTTATGTTTTTATTGTGTATCTATTTGATCAGTTTTAGTATATCTTATTGTTATTTTTATTAGTTTACCATATCATGTATTTTTGCTCATGTCTTTGTACAACACTACAGGCAGCTTGCATTTTTTTAAATGTACTACACAAATAAACTTGACACTGACCTTGAGTTTTCAGAGTTCTGTACAATGTTTTGTTAAAGAAAACTCAAATATACTTATTATGGGTTATGTTGTGTTCCACAGTTACTTATTCTATCTCTTTAGCCAGTCCTCTTTTTCTATTTCATAACATTTGTATACAGTATTATTGCGAGAACATCATTAAATGCAATCTTATTGTGTGTTACAGATAATGACGACTTAAATATTTATTTGCCGTGTGCTCAACTTTTATTCTGATTTAAGATTCAAGATTTTTATTAGTCACATGTGGATGTACAGCTACACTCACAGTGACATGAAACTCCAACAAGGACTGCTGTGCAAACTGTGCTTAGCAGAGAAGATAAAATATACATATAATACATAAAATATAACATGAAATCTAAAATGTACATATGGACATGTAAATATTCAGTGAAAACAGCAGGAATATGTGTGATTAGAAAGCAAATTTTTGTTTTTTTTCCCCCCAAATAGGTCTAAAAGACAGGTAGGTTTAAAAAATAGTACTTTGTCACTTCCTGTATGGTTGCATCAAATCTCACTTTGGAAAAAAAAATTGTCATTATGCCTAAATATACTGCCTCTTTGTCCATGTTTTGTCCATATCCCAGGTCAGTACTCACTTCTTTAGCGTTTTCTGCTCCTTTACAGTAGTAGAGAAGAGAACCATAACCATACCCATCATAGAAATAGAGTTGGCTGCCTAAGAGTCATTTACCAAGAAGGTCTGGTATATACTTTTGATTCACTTCCTGTCACCTGCATTTGGTCAGAATGGTTGAGAATATTGTAGATATATGAATGTAGACTAATACGACCTAAATATGATGAGGTTAACTAATATGTTGTTTTGTTTGGTTTTGTTTTCTGGTTTTTTTTTTGCTGGTGATAGACAATATTTTTTTCAAAATTATCAGTAATTTTATTTCCCTGCTCCTTTTTTTTTTTTTTTTTTTTAGCTCCAGCCAAGATTACAAGACTGTTACAAGATGTTCCTGAGACAGAGAAAGGCCTCAAGCAAAGTCCCTTTCTCCTTATCAGTGTGTCTGAGAAACATCATTTTAACTTCAGCATGTTCAGGAAATATGTGGCTTGTGAAAAATTGGGTGATTATTTCTTGTGTGATTTTGGGGCAGAAAAAATAGTTGACATTTGTAAATCCCATCCACTTCCACTTTTGGAATGACTGGGGAAGGATATAATATTAATGGGGTGGGACATCACTTCCATTGAACTGTTCTTAAGCATCTTTGCCAATATAAGCAACAACCGACAAGACAAACTTCACAAATATGTTGAATCTTTAAAAATTGAAACAAATACTGACTTTTTATGTGATAGGCGCCATCATTGAAGATCAATGAGAAGATGTCATAGACTGATCGATTAGCATCCAAAGTGTTGGAATTCTTGTGGTGGCACACAAAACCATTCTCTCCACGAAGAATAAGCATCGGGCGGTTGATGAGTTTCATCAGGAATAATTCATCATCACCTGCAGTGAAGGAAAAGTGGCTTTTAAAACAGAAAATCTGTCTTGTATGCGTTTGATCTGTAGCTGTAATGGCATTTCCAACCAAACACCACAGTGAATTTCAAGTACATGCACTTACCCACAGTATCACTGACTGCTGAGAGCTGGCCATTCTTCTTTGTACACACATACTTCCCATTACTTGCTTTGAGTGCCACCCTCTGTCCTCGCCATTCAATGTCAAACATAGTGTTGACCTCTCTAGGATAAAACAAATAGAAATGGGCAGATGGATGATGAGATAAGAGGCAGTGAAAGCACATGAAAGCTCCTCTTGGAAATCTATCAGAGCTACTTACACCTCTGTTGCAGTAGATTGGATCTCTCCATGAGTCACTAGAGTCCAGTAGGATCCGCCATTGGTCCTGAACATAGGCTTCTTGCTCCCTTTGTCAATTTCCATCTGGAAGGTCTCCATGTCTGTCTCCACATCCTGATTGGCTGAAATACTCACCCCTTGCAAGAGGTGAATGAAAGACAGCTTTAGTACTGGAACATCCCTCTACCACTGGCATCCATTAGACTCTCTGTATAGAAGTGTAGAACTTTTAGACATTTGTGTGCATAATGCTCATCTGACATTTAATCACGACCATGCCATCTCTTCACACAATACTGATTCAACGTTTCTGACTCCTAATATAAGCAGCAGTTATTAGGTCAATAAAACATCTCTATTCTGTATCTATCACATTAGTTCCACTCACACTAAAGAAGACTGTTTACTGCAACAATTTACTTGAGTTCAAGTGACATAAGTGACAATGTCGCTATCTAATAAGTGTATCGTACTTTGGATTAGTATTGCATTAAGGTACCTGTTGGACCTTTAAAATGTGATCTTATCCACAAATGCATCAGCAAGTGCTAAATATTAAAATAAACATAAACAGTGTAAATAAGGTTGCTCATACTAATAAAACCCCTCTGCTGTTCTTTGGAGCTTTTAGCGTCCTTCAGTTAGTTACCCTCCTAAACACTGTAAATGAGCCTAAATTGCACTCATTTTCCCTCTTTGTCAGTTCCGGTGTTCTCCAAACCTGAGTGCCTCGCTTGTAGTCGATCTTATGTTACTTAATCCACCAGTATTAACTCTGTCTGGTAGAGTGTGTCAGGTGGCGGCGAATACACAGACACATATATCTGAACTGTGTCTACTGAAGTTCAAATTAGATGCCACAGAAATATCCTTCAACCTTTCTCTTAAGCCTGTTACAACCCTAATCCCCCACAGTCACCCCTCCACCCTTCCTGTTCATTCGGCTGCTGTAATTCCCTGAGTGGTGAAATGCAAATCTGCACTGCAGGGCCCACTAAGCAGCTTTCAGTCCCTTGCACCTTAAAAAAAAAAAAAAAAAAAAAATGGAACCACCACCAGCCAAACACTACTGTCAGAAATGAAATTCTTTGGGTCATATTATGGAACCTACTGGCCTGAAAGTGACCTTTCATAATAGATCTTTTATTCAGACATAGCCATTTGTCATATTGTAATACAGTGATTGTGAATTTCTTTGCCAGCTTTATAGCTTTACAACTACATAACTAATGTTAGCTTCCTCCCATAAGACTAAAATTTACACCTTTAAAGTACTCACACAATATGTTTCTTAATTATATACTCCTTAATAATTATGAAGGGCAGAGCAGAACAGATTATAGGCTGAAAAAAGACCTTGTTACTTATTATTGAAGTCATTTTTTTTCTTTTTTAACACATGTATAGCTACATATACTGAAGAGTTTTCTCAGGGACGATGGTAAAGAGCTTGTAACTACAAGGCTTAAAGGCCATTTGTGGCAATTGACACCCTTGGGGCTCAGACCTGCCCCAAAGTCATTTGCACGCAGCTTAATCTTCAATGGACACACAGTGGAAATGACAAAGCCCATTACCACAAATACCTCCTCAGTGTGTCTGTCAACCATTATGGCTTCTGCAGGTAGTTCAGAAAGTGAGGGCTGTTCTTCCATTTCCATCTTGCAGGTACATTTTATATGTACAGTGCAATGAATCTGGGCATTTAAAGTATATTTTGCATCACTGTATAATAGCACGTCTTAGCCTGGCTCCATTTATGTGTAACCACTCCACTCCTCACAGTATATTCTATTTTCTAAAAGTACAATCTGTTATGTTGTTTCATTATTTTACTAAGGCTAACCCAATAGTGAACTTGGACTTTTAGTACCTGTATAACGGTTTGAAAACAACATTAGAGCTTGCTGTGTCTCATTTATGGAGATGCACTGCAGATTTACAATCAGTTTCTTCATTTGTTAGGTGTAATCAGCAACTCAAATAGAATCCCCATTGCCTCCAGGCTCATTCTTTATGCTATGCCTTCTCTGCCTCACTTTAAATAGTAACAAATTTTGTACAGACATTTGCAAATAATCAAATCTCATTCTTTAACTACTGTGCAACTTTCAGCAGTGAAATTGTTGCTTTAAAGCTTTGCAGTGGGTTTGCCAGTCAACTGAGAACATGATAGCAGCGCTCTGATTCACCATCTAGAAACAACTATGTCATTTCAGTCATATCAAACTCACATTAGGGACAATTTGAGCTGATTACCTTGCTTGACTGAGACAAATCTTTTATTGGCAGCTTGAAAAACTACTTGTGGGTGACTCTCTTCAAGATCAAACAGCTCATCTTTTCCAGGTTTGGAGCATCGGCCAGACCTCAGTGTGCCTGTGGGACCTACTGGGGTCAGATACTTCCCATCACAGTCCTTAAAGGCCAGCTTGCCAGATTTCAGCTCCAGTGTAAAACTAGTAGTATTGCTGTGCTCTTTCACCAGTTTTCCATCATTGCTGAGGAAACGGCTGTCACAGGTCTTCAGGCTGTACTTGCCGTCAGTATACACCAAGGTGACCAGAGAGTCCACTCCCCAGGGGATGTTGCTGTCTACTGAGATCTCTCCATCTGTAGCAGACAGATGGGCATAGCGTTTCCGTGCCACGCTGAGCAGACTGGCCTGTGGGTGTAGAGCCAAATGGACAGCCCACAGCTCTTGTTCCCCAATGGCCTGGGCGAAGCAGGACAGGTAGTCAGCTGAGCCACCGAAGTAACGCAGGTAAGGCTCTGATTGAAGCGCCCAGCGACCATCAGACTGAGCCACAATAAGGAATCGACACTCAGGGTCTGGTTTCTCTGCTCCACATGTGATCTTCCCATCTTTGTCAGAGGCCAGGTACCGTCCCAGGTGACTGCGGAGAAACACCACTTGGCCATCCTGGTCTTCTTGCTCCAACGTCCAGATTTGTTTCTTCTTCATGCTAATGCCAGAGGCATTCACCTTGAAGCCGAAGGCCTCAGCTGTCAAGTAACGGTTCTCATAGTTGATGAGGCCAAATTGCAGCTTCAAGGCCTTGTTAATTCCGTTTGTGGGCATGCTTTACCAGGCCACACCTTAGGATTGCAATTAAAAAGGTTTAGGACTCACAAAGGAAAGGGTAATCGGGTAAAGCAGGCATGAGACTGAGAAGAAAAACTAAAATGCTCGCCTTCTCTCCTTTGTCTCTCAAGCTGTAAATTAGCTCCACTTATCTCCCTTGATGGATTGTTTAATGTTCCTTCCGTCTCCTGTCACTTTCTCTGTCTCTCCCCAGAGGGCTTCCACAGGCACATGCTCACTGTTCCTTAATGAGTTAGGATTAAATTCAGCAGGACACAGCACCTCAATCCAAGAAGCCGTTGACGTCACATGTCAGTGCACCAACCACAAATCTCCCCTCCTCCCTCACCTTACTCAGTGCAGTTTCATTCTCTCTCAGTCTTCCATATCTTATTCCACTCTCACCTCTTCCTATTCACCTCTGCCCTTGTCTTCCCTCCCTGTAACTCATACTGACACACTCATTTGTCAACCTGACTCCCTACTGGTTCTCACTCACATATTTAGGCCTATATCTATGCTTGTAGCAACACCATCCAAGTATAGGATTATCCTGGCTTTGATCTACTGGACAGCCACTGCCTAACTGGAAAATGTCCAGAGTTTAACAATGCTTTTGGTTGGTACCCACTGCCTTTCCTTCTCCTTTGTTTCGTTGTCCTTTTCATGGCTCACAGTTTAAGTTAATTTAAGTACAATTCATGTTGTTTCTGCTAATAGAAGACTTAAAGAACTTAAATAACTTTGTTGAGATTAAACTGAACCTGAGTAAATGTACATGGTTCACTGATTTAGGAGAATATCCTTAATTCTCAAAGCTGTACAAAGGTTTCTTTATGAATGGTATTACCCTAGTTTTACTGTGTGTATGCTCGCAACAGATATACTATAGCAACATTGAGGTTACTGGAACTTTTAGACATATAGCCAAGGCTTAGCTCAGAAGAATTTGAATTCTGCATATTTGCATGTGAAATAATTTGCATTTCCTTCACTCCAGCTTTGGATGATTCTCAGCCTCTCTTTATAATCCTCTCAAATGTTCCTCTGTTATTCTGTCAGTCATTTGACAATAGAGGACATGACTTCATGCTCAGTGACCTTTGTCACAGTGCATGCCAAGATTTTTGTAAGAGCATTACCATGCTCTCCCTCTAAGGTTGTGGGTGATATTTGTTGAGAATGCCAAGGAAAGCTATCTATTGTAAATCCAGAACCCTTAGCAAACTCAGTATTTTTATGTGTACTTCATGGAAAATTGCTTAGGCAGTTATTTGAACTTACAGTTGAGGACAAAATTATTAGCCCCCCCAGGAAAATTATGTTTTTTCAAAAATTTTCCCAAGTGCTTTTAAACAGAATAATGTCTTGTTGACACAGCATTTCCTAAGCTGCTACTTATATTCAATAATCTAATACAGATTTATTGTGCACTCAGAAACAAAGTGATTTTGCATAAACCAAAAATTACCAGGGTCAAAATTATTAGCCCCCCCTTAGAATTTTACAGTTGTGAGCCGTGGAGTGTGACAATGGCGGCTGACAGCTACATGTACTGTAGGTTGGCTTTGGCCTAGAATGTTCTTGGTACCTCTGTGCACTGTGTGTAAGTAGACCATAGCTTAGCAAAGGCATATATAAGGGGGAGCTCCCGAGACAGCACCTCTTCTTTTGTGACCAGTGTTTGAGCTGCCAATTGTATAATCATCATGCCGAAAGCAAAAGAAATTAGTTTAGACTTGAAAAAAAGAATTGTTGATGCTCACAAAGCAGGAGAAGGATATACAAAGCTATGTAAGTGTTTCCAAGTTTCAAGGACTGCAGTGAGGAGCATCGTCAAGAAATACAAAGAGCTTCACACAGTGAAAAATAAGACTGGCAGAGGTAGGAAGTGAAAGATTTCCAAGAGGTTAGAAAGAAAGATAGTAAGAGATGTGTCCAAAAATCCCAGAACAACAGCCAAGGCAATAGTAAATGATTTGGTGATGTCTGGAATTGAAGTCTCGAAGAAGACAGTCACTAGAGTCCTGCACAGAAATGGACTGCGAGGTTGCAGACCAAGAAAAACCCTACTTCTACAGAAAAGACACCTCAAGGCCAGGCTGCAGTTCCCTAAAGACAACATGGAGAAGGATTATGCATACTGGAAGCATGTCATTTGGTCAGATGAGACAAAACTAGAGCTGTTTGGACATAGGGATGTTGCCTATGTCTGGAGAAAGAAGGGAGAGGCACATAATCCAAAGAACACCATTCCCACTGTGAAACATGGTGGGGGGAGCATAATGCTGTGGGGTTGCTTCACTACCTCAGAAACTGGGAATCTGGTCAAGGTGGAAGGGATCATGAAAAAAGAACAATATGAGAAGATCTTGAAAGAAAATCTGAAGGAGTCTGCAACAAAATTGGGCTTGGGTCGTCGTTTTGTCTTCCAACATGACAACGACCCAAAACATACTTCCATACTGGTGAAGACCTACCTCCAGAGGGCCAAAGTGAATGTCATGGACTGACCTGCCCAAAGCCTGGACTTGAATATGATAGAAAATTTGTGGGATGAACTGAAGACTAGGGTCCATGCCAGAAGACTATCAAATCTGATGGAACGAGAAAGATTTGCCAAAGAAGAATGGGCTAAAATTCCTCAGGAGGTGTGTCAGAAGCTTGTCCAAAACTATCACATGCGACGACAGGCTGTGATCAACCAGAAAGGACACACAACTGACTATTAAAATCAGGGAGGGTAATAATTTTGACCTTGGTGAATTTTTAGTTTTGTAAAACAATTACATTTCTGTGTCTGAAATAAAAGAATGTCCACCCATCCATCCATCTTCTTCCGCTTATCCGGGGCCGGGTCGCGGGGACAGCAGTCTAAGCAGGGATGCCCAGACTTCCCTCTCCCCAGACACTTCCTCCAGCTCCTCAGGAGAATGTAAGCCTCCAAAATAAAGAAAGTATGTTTAAAAATGTGTTAAAATTTCTTTGTTCTATAACAAGTGCTTGAAAATTAGTTGAAAAACCCATGATTTTCCGACTGTATTCCGTGGGGTGAACAGGTAGAAGAGAAGTAAACAGATTCTAGGCAGGCACTATTGGGAGTGCTACCACCTAGCCATCTGGTGTGTATACTGCATCCATATATGTATATAACATTTTACACACTTTTGCGTTTCCATTTGCACAGATTTCACCCAGAAACGTTTGACTAAATACGGAATTAAAAATGAGAACGAAACGCCACTTTTGCACTTTTGGTTCAGATGGTTTTCGTGTAAATATAGCCTTAGTGTTACGGGAAGATTGTAACAGAACAGGTGACTTTTTTCCTCCACTACAATAGGACACACGCACTAATGGAAAGTTTTCAAAGCATGATGGACATAATATATACGTGAGTGGAAATTTTGGACAACCTCCAACCTTGACTTGACTCTGTGTGCATTTACTTGACAAAGGTCCACCACAGGGAGAACAGAGACATAAATTCAGCATTCCAAAGTACAGTGTGGAAGAGCGCCAAAGAGACCAACGATGTGTCCCACCTGCAGCTGTAAATTTTACACAACAAAAGCACGACACATTTGGTATGCAGTCAGTCAGTTACATCAAGGTCTTTTGTACACAGCGGATGGGCTGTGCTTAGTGTCAAAACTTAGTCATTTTCTTTCTTTTCTTTTTTCTTTTTAGTTTTTATTCATTCACATATGTATATTTGTCTTTTATTTCATTTCACATTTTAACTGTGCTTTAACCATTTCATTCGTAAATTATGTGTACCTTAATCCAGATTTGTTTTTGTTTTTTTTTTCAGAGTGTTTTCATTCCTCTTTAGGCCTGAAAAATACACAATGTGATTGGAAAAAAAAAAATTATGAACCTATTTTTCATGGAATTACACAAATGTCCACACAGCTGGACACCATGTGTTTCATTTTTGAAGCAAACTAACATGCATTTACTGACATACTGTGTGAAAACTATGAAATAAAACTGCTAATCTGATGTTTTCTCACATTTTAATATACTATAACATGTGTTATTACTCACCCAGATAATGTGTAAAAACCCCACTGTTTGCTGAAAAAAAAGAAAGTTAATTACAATCTAATAAAAATTAACAGTTGATTTACACTCAAATATGTTATTGCAGATCAGATGTATCAAGAACAGGAAAGTTACAGTAATGGTATGAATTGTAAAGTATGGGATGGTGCATAAGTGTCCACTGTGTTGGTCAATATGAAAGTAAAACAACACAATCCATGAATATAAAAAGAACAGCTGTAGAATAACTGTCCACTGTAGTGACCACTATGCATAAAAGGATTAAAATCGTATGTGATCTGTGCTCGCTTACTCTTGTGAGCTAGCTCTTTGGGTTACTTGTCATTCGACAAGTTACTTTCACATGAAAATGCAGTAAGGAGGTTATGTTTTTGCCAGGGTTTGTGGGTTTGTTTGTTTCTTTGTATGTTTGGTTTTTTGTTTGTTTATTAGCAACATAACTCAAAAAGTTATGGATGGATTTTGATGAATTTCTTTTAGGATATGTCCACTCTGGGTCAAGGAAGAGGTGATTAAATTTTGGAGGTGATCCAGATCACCGTCTGGATCCAGGAATTTTGTAAGGTATTCTTTATCATTGCAAGATAGGGCATGGCATCACAGAGCTGCATATGAGGTCATTCAGCGCCATCTAGAAGAGGAAAGTACAAACACTACCTTAAAAAAAAAAAAAAAAATTTCAAACACTACCTTGGCGGAGGTCTGCGCTCTCTAAGTGCTTTTCTAGTTCATTTTTCTTCTGAACTTGTTTAATCCGTGCTAGGGTCATGGGGGGTGCTAGAGCCTATCCCTGTTACCTATGGCTGAAGGCAGTCTGGAACTGGTTCAAGTCAGTTCAGCATTAGGTATATATAACTACCATACCAGTTACGTCATCTTATTGAGGAAAATAAGAAATTGTTGTGATACCAAGGATAATTTCCCCACCAGAACTTCACTGTCCTCTCTACAGAGTATTGCCCAATGCAGAGTCAACAGGAGGGCTACCTCATCATCAAGTACCCCACCCACCCCCAAAACAGACTGTTCACTCTCCTCCCCTCAGGCAGAAGATACAGGAGTCTGGGGTGTAGAACATTCAGACTCTGGAACTTTATCTTTCCATCCATCAAGCTCCTTAACAGCTGATTGGAGTCTACCATAGCCATACTGACTGTTTATAGTGTTTACAAATTCAACTGTAATGCTCTGTATGCACCTTGTATACATATATTTACACTATACTGATTCTCTTAACACTTTATGCGCCTTACATATCATACTGTTTATCATGCACTACCACTGCTATCTGTAGCTGCTCATACTGTTTATCTCTGACAGTTTTGCACATAAACATCTCACTTATCTCATGCAGGTAGGTTTGCACACACGATAAGGCATTCACCTCTGAAACTTTGTACGATTATTACCAGATACTGCATGTTATGTTAATATGTATTTTCTCTTAGTAATAGTGGTTTATAGTTTTATATGTCTATGCTCTTCTTTTGTGGCATTCAGTGTGGGCGGCAAAGAGTTTCATCGCACAGGAAATCAATTTCTTTACTGTACACATGACAATAAGTGCTTTAACTCTTGAATTGCTGCAGTAGGAAGATTATGCAGGGACAGAGTCTAAAGAGAAATACTTTAGGCACATAAAGGAGAGAGCATTAAACCAAATGTAGGGATTATATTCACTTATCCCTCCTGTGAACAGTCCACAAACCAACAGCATATGAACTGATTCAGCTAATGCACCTCACTTGAATGATAAATTTCCTTTAAAAAAAAAACAGTCTCTTAGCCCCTTAGAAAATATTATATTAATTCCACTTCAATGTGAATACTAGTACTGGCACTTACACATACACACTGCAAGGTCAAAAAGAAGCCCCCCTCCTCCTTTATTTAACTCAGGAAATAGGTCAGATCCTTCCCCTGGATAATTTCTGCAGTATTGAATATATTTCAGCTCCAACAAGTTCTGTAACAATTTAACTGATGCAATGAGTAGCTTCATATCTGAAACAACCGTCAGTTTGTAGAAAGCATAAAGACAGGACTGTGTTTCCATGGATAAAGGTCATGTGGTCTGATGAGTCCAGACTGACCTGTCCCAGAGTGATGGGTGCATCAGGGTGAGAAGAGAGGCAGATGAATTACCCGTCATGCCTAGTGCCTACAGTACAAACCTGTAGGGGCAGTGGTATGGTCATAGATTGATTCAGTTGGTCACGTCCTACAGTCAAAGCTAAAAGGGACCAAATATTGAGGGTAACTTTTTTTGATTTTGGCTGGGTAGTGTCTATACACACAGCTCTGGAAAAAATGAAGAGACCACTGCAGTTTCCTGTGAAATCAGCATGTGTGCATGTATGACAGCCGTTCCATTCCTGTGTCTGTGGAATTCCGACACAAACACACCTTATTCTATTGAATAAACACCTGATCCATGTCTGATTTAAGAAGCAGAAGTATAAAAACATCTACTGTGACCATCACTATCTTCATAC
>JAQQZY010000028.1:21528947-21546214 GCA_030068375.1 Ostorhinchus rueppellii | reverse complement strand
TATGTATGTATGTATGTATGTATGTATGTATGTATGTATGTATGTATATGTGTGTGTATGTATGTGTGTGTGTATGTATGTATATGTATATATGTATATATATGTGTGTGTATGTGTATGTGTGTGAGAGAGAGTGTGTGTGTGTGTGTGTTTAAAATTACCGATATGCTGAATAAAAGCAGCAAAAAGTGAATACTTAGAGATTTAAGGAAAACTTAAGTATGACTAATGCAGTTATTTTATAATATTGTTACTCATACAAATGTAAAAAAGCAGCCATGTTGTCATTACTTAGATGTGACTGTAGAACTATTTTCGTGGCGAATTCCAAAGGAATGCATCCCCACATTTAACATTTCATAAGTGATTAATGACCATTTGTTAGAATATTATCCTCTGCATTTTGCATATTCACTGAAAATCAAGTATTTTCCTAGATTTAATTTATTGATTACTTGCACAGTCATAAACATTCAGAGTAAATGCAGAGGTTATTGTATCAAAACAAAGGAAACTGAAAAGTGACTTTTTCAGCAAAATCTATCAATAACTGAACATAGCGAGTCAGTCATAGTGTCAACAACCACTGTCATTTATCATGTAGCAGAACATGATGGTGTTTCCATGTCAACAATGGGGTCTCTGGATGTCCAAATAGAGCATATTAAATGCTGATGGAAAGCTGAGAAACTGCATTTTATTTAAAATATAAAAATGCATTGATTTGATTTATGGCTTGAAAGTCATTCAGTATCAGTAGATCAATAGATGCTTTTGGACACCTGTAGCTGCTCAGATCTTTGCGGAATTTAACTATATTATTGTTGTTAATATGTCTTCTAACTAAATAATACTTACCAATAAAACATAACACACATTGCATGTTGATTTAAGTCACTTTTACATACATATAAGTCTGGTAAGTGTGTAATTAGTTTGAAATAAGAACTGAAACTTAATTATTTTACATTGTGCATCGTGGTGACAGTCATACGTGGACTTGAATTAAGACAAAAATATTGAGGTTTTGATTTTTAAGGGTTGTTAAACTGTGCTGATCTTCTAATTCAGAATCCGAAACTCCACCCATTTGGACTCCTTATATGGTCAAGTTCCTGGAGGATATGCCAAATTTGGTATGATTGAAGGGAGGGACATTTACTCTGTTAACATGTTCAGTAAGGTTGTTTTCACTGTTGCTTGTCTGTGGATAATACGTAGAGCACTGCTATAAGTTGATTAATAGACTAATTGTTGTTTCCTGGGGGGAGGAGGAGCTACTGTTTATGCAAACAGCATCTCGAGCTTCTCTCAGGACTTTAGACAATATCGGTGTCTGCCAACGTACCACACTGTCCTACATTAAAATGGTGCATTATTGTTTGGTAGTTGGCATTTCAATTTTATTTTATTTTTTTTGTTGTTGTTTAACAGGTTTTCCCCAAAAATTCTTATAAGATAATGAAAGAGCATAGACTGCTGAAGAGTTCAAAAGTCCCTATCTTTTTCCTTTCACTGTTCAACCAACCTTTCAGACCCTATATGGCATCCTATAAAAAGACCACCTGTTACCTGTACACTAACTCAACCTGAGGGAAAAACTTGTGAAAAATAGAGACACACATACCCACACTCGCACACAGATGTCAAGTCACATTTAGCACATGTACAGGAATATGTGGATTCAGATAGGTCCATATTGCACCAGCTCGTGGATATTGTATTGTGATAAATGGAGTGTCTGCTGTCCCTCTCGCCACAGGGCCTTGCAGTGGTCCACTGGGAGCTTGGGGATGCTTGGTGGCCTTTCTCCTAGCTTTCCTGTCTCCTGACTCAGCAGCAGCTGTGCACACCAGCAGGAAAAATAACATGCGAAGGATAAAAATAATTCACTGGAGATTTATGGTGTAGTGTGACCCAATGGCGATCAGTCAGACAATATTCTTACCTGACAGATGTTTCCAAGGAAGGATTATCATGCTCTGTGTAGTAACAGCAAATACACATATGGGTTACTTAAACAAAATGCTATGTCTTATAACAAGAATACTAAATCCTATCCTTTAAAAAAAACATTGTTCTACTTTAGTCATCATCATCTTGATATGGTTGCTGCATGTAGTGAATCACCACAGAACTGCATCTCATATGGAAACACTTAATCAAAAGCTGATCTCAGCAAATTTGCCTGGTGCTTTGAAGACAATCTCTGACAGTTGCCCTGGCTGAGTCGATACCCAGAAGCCACCGTGGCACTGAAGGAGACTGAGCTTTATGGCAACAATGGCAGGCGTGCCAGTGGAGCCAGGCACTCATCATGGTAGCAACCAGGGTGGGCTGTCAGAGAGAGAGGGGGCTGTGTGGCAGCACTGTGTTAAAGCGGCTGCTCTCCTCATAATGGAACAGCTGTTTGGAGCGCGGTGCACCAGGGCGCTGGAGCACAGAGTAAATAGAGGAGAAGAGCAATGTAAACAGAGATGGGATGGTGGGAGCTGCTTCCCTGCTACCGTGAAAGGGGGTAAACACCCCAGAGAACTAGACAGAGGGGTTGTCGACACAGGAATGCACAAACACTACTACACAGGAAGGTGTGGAAAGAAAGGCGGATGTGCTCTGAAACAATGGAAGAGTGATGCTTTACTCCAGCCTGAATTCCCCTAAAACACCTGATGTGTATGTTCTTTACACGGATTATTCCATGTAACAGAAAATTACAATTAAATAAAGAGACAATAATTATGTCCAAGTCATAAATTCTCAGGTCTAAAACCTTGGAAAATGCGAGATGATTATTAACCACATAGCTAAAAGATGTGCTAGGCAGACTTTTTTTTGGTTTGCATCATTGGGCAAAAAAAAAAAAAATCTATAATTACCTCAGTATGTTGTAATTCAAGTGGTCTGAGAGGTAAATGTGTCTGTTCTTGGCTCTGTTTTCAGGCTTTAGAAACTCAAGCCGTTGACAGCAGACTTTAGCAAATCATAGTTCTTTTTAACAGACGTTCCCGTTGGCTGTTCTACAAATGCACGTCCATGCTGGTCTGGTGGGAGGGGCTTATAAAAGAGAGAAAGCGGGAACAACTACAAGAAGAAGGCGTCTGTTTTCACATCTTTTTTCCTTGTCCTCTTTTCTGCCTACTGCAGCTTTAATTTGACATGCTTTAGATGGCACGGATTAAATGATTGACAGTCTTTTGTTAATACATTTTCCCCCTAAAAAGTGCCAAAAGCCTTTCTCATACATGAAGGTTCCTGATTGTGTTATGACAGCTAATGTCTGTAATGATTTTTGCCAGTGTAAGGTCAGTACGGCGCTGAGAATACAGGGCTGTTTTATAATGTGATGAAAGAGACCAGGGAAGCATCTGTATTGTACATGTTAGATTGGACTCAGATTCATGGAGTTGTTGAGGCCCAGTAAGGAGTCACAATGACAGCCAGCTCCTTTGACTCTACAGATAAACTCAGCAGTCTGTTGAAATCCACTCATCATCGGGTTTTTAGCCACAGCTAGGTTATTTGTGCTAAACTGTTGCAGAGAAAGATTAGTTTCTGGATTGTAAGCCACAGTTATAAACTGTATCTAGTATGATTACCCAGTATTTTGTGGTTGCTGTCAGCTGAATAAATATGAGTTGCTTTAGATAGATACAGGTTAAATGCAACCTTCTGCGAGGCCTTTGCATTATCAAATGTCATTGAAACCTAAACTATAATTCTACACCATTATCATAAAAATTTTGACTCTTGTGCCCGTGCATTTCCATTTTTCTAACCTTCCCTTTTCATTTTCCTGATTATATCATTAATGGATACACATGAGATAATGCCACTGTTTTACAAAACATGTGGGTTGTGCTGAAGATAGACTTATGGATAAATGTGACACCAGCCCTGTGACACAAACCCACAAACAAATAGAGGGTTTGTAATTTTGTCAGCACCATGTAGACTGGGTGGCAATATTGCATCAGAGTTTGTCAGCAACATATGTAGCGAGGAGCAACAGTAATCCCATGTAATACTGTGAAAAGCTCTTTTAGCATAGCTGATACAGAATCTTTACAAGCCACTAATAATGAGCAACAGAGAAATGGATTACGGGTGGCATGGCTGGATCTGGGCCACAGCAAGCAACACACAGCATGGTTAGCGAGTCGAATGTGTGTTTGCACATGTGTCGGTGCAACACAGGAGGATGCTTTAGTCCAACTTATCCCAATGAGGAGCCATAGGTATTTGCAAACAGCAGGTGGTTTCGCATTTAGCACACCTCTTTAAGCCCCCCCATTATGCATGCTGAAAATGCACTCACAGCTCATGCATTTAAAGGTGTGTGAGGACTCAGGCCCTACAGTTTCTCTCTTCCTGTTTTAGTTAGAAATTATAGTTCTCATGTTGATATGTCTCACTTTTTAATATATGTCTGTGTGAGTTCAGACCAGCGGTGACCGGTCTGAAACAGGAATGGGAGGCAAAAGAATATGAAGCATGAATGAATGTTTTCAGTTGATGTGTTTTTTTATTAGGCTTTGATTTTAATGGTTGATTAAATTCCACCAGCAGTTTTATTTATTTAACTTTTTTTCTGGCACAAACAAAGGAAAACATAGAAATTAAACCTTCAATCCGACCCAATCCACTTTATTTATATAGCACATTTAAACAACAAGAATGTTTCCAAAGTGCTGCACATCATAAAAACAATAAAACAATTAAAATAAATACTAAAAACAATAAATAAAACCTTGTTCCTTGTAGGAATCAGGCTCTTATTACATGGTTCTACATAACCTCTTAAGCCAAATAGTTGAACAATATTTTACTTCACACCTCATTAAACTAAAGTCTCTTAAAAACACAGAGGTGTAGGTGACTGAACAGAGACGAGGACTGCCTGGACACGACTACATTTTGTGACCTGTGACATGTCGTGCAGGTTAATCATCTGCTTCATGTTCGTTCTGGGGTTGTGAAAGCATCTGTATATCGCACAAGTGAGAGGAGTCCAATCACTTAAAGACAGGAAAATAAAAACAAGTCTAAAAGTCTAATCTGTGCAAGACACACATATTGCACACCAGGGTGAATCTTTAGGGTGTGTGTTTATTTTTTTTTTTGCGCAGAAGCCACTCATGACCTCTCTTTCATAGTACTTCATATGGGCATTCTTGTTGCCATGGTTACAATGTGACTTCCATATTACTGGTCACTGGAAGTATCCTCCAATGTCAGCACCACCTTATGTTACCTATTCTCCTAAGATTTTAGGAGTCACATACATAATTATTTTCCCAGGATCCTATAACCAGGGGGTGACTATATTCATGCAAAAATGAACAACTTCAATAAATTATATGACCCCTCCTATAGGCCAACCATAGCAGATTTTTTTTTTTTTTTTTGTCAATTCACTAAACACACAGGACATACAGAGAATCGAAATGCTGTTTTTCTCTTACCTTAGTAATAAAGGCCATGCAGTTACAAAGCAGATCACAATAGAATAAGAATAAATAAAAAAGGTAAAAAGTGAAATAAAATATCACAGATATGCAGTCTGGAAAAAATTCTTAGACCACCCTTGTTTTCTTCAGTTTCTTGTTCATTTTAATGCCTGGTACAACTAAAGGTTGTTTGGGCAAATATAATTGTAACAACAAAAATAGCTCATAATAGTTGAATTTCAGAGCTGATATCTATCCATTTTCCATGTTTTCTTGATAATAACCAAAATCACTTCAGTTCTTACATCAATATCTATGGCATTGTACTGACAAAAAAAGTGCTTTTAGACATTCCATGTTTTCTTTTCTGTCTGTTTTCTTCACATAATACACACAGGAGTTAGTACTTGATTGCATAATCATTATTTCTGATGACTTTTGATCATCCAGACTGTAAATCTAACCTATTTACAGTAGTAATGATATAGTGCAAATACACTAACAGTAACAGAAAGTAAGGAGATGCATAATAGAACAGTTTGAGGTGTATGGACAGTGGTGCAAATGACCAACAGCAGCAGATCTGGCTATAGTGCAAATGTTTGTAATAAAGTGCAGAAAGACACTCAGCAGCAGATGTAATAAGTAAGTCTTTAGGTCCATAGACTTACTATAGTTTTCATTATGAAGCTCCTCTCCTTAGAGAAACTGCAGTGGTACAGCAACATATATGATTTGGCCCGGATTTAATATGATTTTGATGTTTTATTTTTGTTTAGTCTTTCAGTTTTTATTATGAGTGCATTAGTTTTATTTTCAGTTTAAAGAATTGAATAGATTTAGTTATTATTTTTCAGGTATTATGAGGAAACCTTTGATTTTCATATATATATATGATGGCATGAATGAATCCTGACATGAAAATATCATCTATAAAAATGTCCCATACTGTTCAGTGGTCATTTTATAGTTGTGCAGCATGAACCAACATCAAGTATGCTTTTACAGTTACATTTTATTTTAGTTTGTCTTGTTTTTTACCTGGTTGGGGTCATTCATCATGCCGTTAAAGCTTAATAATCGATATGTTCAGACACAAAATCAGGGTTTTCGTGCTGTTTAAGATGAAGCAGTCAGCACCTAAGTGATGTGTTTGTCCTGCTCACGTCTCCCAGTACCCTGTTAAGACCCAAGACCTCACCTCAACCCCGATTCCTGATACACACACACCAGGCTGTCTGTCCCCGGTTCAACCCCCTCGCAGTCAGAGGCCAGACAGGGTCAAGCAGAGGGCGAGACATTTATGATGTGTAGATATTTGTGCAGGAAAGCATTCGGCGTGTTGACACTGAGCAACACAGCCTAGATGCTGAGCGAGCAAAGCCAGACAGCGCCTGAAAAGTAAGGTATAGACGGGCTGGTTCGTTGAATGAGAAGTAACAGAATCCAGTTTGTAGACTTTAAAATGTGGCTGAAATGAGGAAAACCTAAAAAAACTTGACAAGTGTTATGACTTTAGAGCCTTATCTTTCTCATAGATGCAACATGTTCAGTTGGCAGAGTTCAGAAAGTCTAATTTGTTAAAAATATCTCAAGTACAAACCAAATTGTTCTCATTAGATCCCTGACAAGTCTTATCTTGAGCGTCTAAGCACAGATGGGTAATGAAGCAAAGCCTTTTCAAAACAGTAATAACCTAAACACACCACACACCCACTCCTAACCCGAACCTCAGCTCCAGTGAAAAGGACAGTCCCTCCCGCCCTCATGTTGCTCATGCAGGAAGGGCCATGGCTTGGACACGGGGCAGTGGCCATAGTCAACACAAAAGGTTGTGGTGGTAAACAGCACTGTTTGTGTTCACTGGACCACTGTTGGAGATGACTGATATGCCCATTAGCCCCTGACTGGGCATTAGGAGGAGGGGTAGTGCTCCATGCGGGACAAAAAGACCCCTGGGCCTGCAGAGAAAGGTCACTGACCCATATTGTGCTTCCTTTGGGGTGAGCCAGTGGTTACTTTCCTAATTTAGGTTATAAAGATTGGCTTTGTTAATGCTAATGAGCATGCATGCAAATGGACAGATGCTGTAGGTTATGGGTGCTGAGGTGCGACAGGAGGAATATAACTTTTTACTCCAGGGAAACATTGAAGTAGACAGAAAAATTACACCACACTGAGTCAAAAATAGAAAAAAGAAATCCTTCTGTGAGGTTAGTTTGTGTTCTGCTAACGGGCATTGTCCCTTACTCTTCATTTCTTGCTGCTGTTTTGGCTATGTCTGCCTTGACAAAGAGATCCCCCATCTCACCGGGACCAACCTGGTGAAATAAAAGTTAAATAAAATAAGAAATAAAATGTTTTTTTCTTTTTAATTTAGGAAATGTGCAAAATGTTTGCAAAAAATGTCTTTATTTTGATCAGAAACCAACATTTATTTTGAATAAATTCTTACATTTTTCTCATGGTGTTTACTGATAGAATCTATAAAAACCCTGACCTATAACAGGTATGTTTTCTTTTAAAAAACATCACAAATACAGAATTTTCACATTTACAGATCTTGGAAACGTTACCACATTGAACGCTGACAGACTTCTTCAAAGGCTTAAGACAAATGGTAGCTTTAGTTAGTTTTTAGGTCTTCAAAAACAAAGAACCAGCTTCTTTTAAAATAGAAAATAAGCAAATATACTCCATCATAAATCATAAAAATTCACATCTATCTCTGAATTACTCAACATTATATTTACAGAGCTTGGCAGCTAAACCCAGTAGGCTTTATTTGATGCTGTGACAGATCTTTATCTGTTTGCTAAGGAACTCAAATCGTACAAAAACTTAGTTCAGTCAGAGACACTAACATCAGAGGATTTATTGCAGTAAATAAAAGGAATTGGCAAGAAAAAGGAGCTCTGCGTTTCATGGTACCTTCCACATGAATCCAAGTAGCCTCAAAAATCCTAAGGGGAGCACATTAAAACATCCTAAGAACCCAGCCCAGCACGCATATACAAATAAGATATGTGATCTACACAAAGAAACAACAAGACAAGCCCCGCCATCACTATGTCTAGAAATAAAACTAGAACAGATGGAGGCGAAGGGAGAAATCAGCTGTGACACAGGAGAGAGTAAACGCCAGCAGCAGCAACGGGAGAAACAATGACCATAACATACATATGGAAAGTGAATGTCTCGCCATATAGACACTTTATTGATTTGCTGACACACCATCTCGGTAGTTTTATAGTTAAATGTTATTGATTAGCTAAATGGCATCACAATAAGCTCACATATTTGCCCTTCATAGTGTGACAAAAGTAACTCAGTCAATATCAGTCCATCTGAACTGCACGAGAAAATTTCCCTCATTGTTTTTCACAGGTTCCATCCTGTGTTGTTTGTCTTTCCCTCAGCCATTTAAGTATTTTAAAGGAAGGTTTGTTCTCACTGCTTTACCTGCTTAAACAATAGAAATAAAACAAATAAGTGTTGGTTATTTTACTATTCCACGTAGACCCTCCAAAATGTCTCACCCTGGTTTCCACTTCACAATGGCTTTAAATGTTTTCGACACATTCATCTCCCTCCCTCTCTCTCACACACACATAAACACACAAACATAATAATGTGTGAAGATCCTGCTATTTCTGTATTACCCGGAACAAAATAATTGGTTTGCGGTTTGATAATGCTACACAAATACTGAAAATATGAAGGTGCTAAAGAGCTGGGTTTAACATAAATGTGTTGATGGGAATGGCAGGTGCAGTACGATGAAGGGGACACAGCCAAAATAATAGAATTAATTCACAGAGGTTTGTGGATGAGAAGAATCCAGTGTTGCTTTATTTCTTTTCACTAGATGGTCTCTACAAGACCGGTTTTATTTAAGAAATGCAAATGCGACATCACACCAAGAAAAAACAATGTCACATTCTCATAAAGCGCTCTTGGCATGAAACAGCAACATTGACAATAAATAAAAGGTTGGCCAACAAAATAAAACTTTGTGAACAAAGAATACTCAGGGTTGCATATCAAACAAGACAAAAAAAATAGACAAAATGTACTTGGCACAAATTAAATACACTTAAGTAATTTTAAGATTGAGTGAAGCTACTCTATGTCCATTGCTTTGTGAATCTGATTGTCCTTCACAGTTAGCAGAGTATGTGCATGTACTGTACAAAATAGACACAGATGGCTGATGAAACTATAATAGGCAATTTCCAATACATTGTCAGTACTTAACCGCATACTTTATCAGTACCTTGACCTTCATAGTCACACTTCCATGTGGCCTTTTGCTGCATATTTTTGCATTTAACAAAACTGCAGGTACATGTGCAAGACACCATTGTCACAATGTAATGTCAATATTTATGCACATAGTGGAGGACAATTACTCTATAAGTTACCAGTGATTTCTGATTTGAGTTCAATACAGGTGCTTGACATATGTTAAATTTAAATAACTGAAAAATAAAAAATATTAAAGACACTTTGGTATTTTGCAGGTCATAATGTGCTGAACTATGCATTCATAAATGTAAAGCACATTGAACACAATTTCATTTAATAAGACCCAGTCTTGTTTTGAATTGATTTGTGTGGACATGATTATAGTGATGCCAGGACACTCATCACACACAAATATTGTGTCAAAATGATATATTCATATAATTCCTCTTAAATCATTTTTGACCCGTGATTGCAGTCCACTGGGATCTGCTTTGTGACGATGACTAACTGAGACGTACATAAATAAAAAGGTGTTTTTAAAATAGGATAACAAAAAAATATGTAACAGAACACTTATACAAAAAGCCACTTGACCTATTTTTAAACAGGCTTCCTGCCTTCTCTTAGAAAGCCAGTTCTGACCTGTTATAGACTAAATCCTTCTGACTTTGTCTGTGCTCTGTCTGTCTCTGTCTCAGCAGGGCATATGCAGTGCAACACGAACATCTTCAATCTTGACTTCCAAAGCAAATGAAAAACAAAACATATTCTACACCCATATAAAAATAATTCAATCGCAAACATGGAAAGATACATCTCATATATACAATAAACTCCTATATAAAATAGCTTTTATGTACATATAGACAACAGACAACATTTCAATAATTGAACTGTACAATGTACACCTGAACAGTTAAGACAGGTGAGAGGTACTGAAGTGTATGGCTTGATTGAGAAAAATTCAAAATATTTACAGACATCAACTTTACATCCTTTACATGTTTTCAACTTCCCTGGAATGATGAGGTTTAGGAGATGCCCCCGCCTCACTTTTTGCTCTCATTCCCCCAGGTAAGGCTACCTTTAAAGAATTGGTCCTCAGAGACCAGTCAGTCTCATGGTACTTTGACCTTTCATAAGTCACCCAAGGAGTCCGAAACCAGTTATGAAGCTGTCAATCACATACAATCTATTAAAAAGAGATTATTTAGACCAGTGAAAGCCCATGAAATGCCTCTTATTGAATTTTGTGATGCCCAAGAAGACCCAGACTGTCAAGCATTTTTCTTGAAAGGATGAACTAGTTCTGGACATCCCCTTCACTTCAGTGAATATTAGACCCCATCAGACTCCAGTGTGTAACCTCAGACAGTCCCGCTTTGGTGCTGGCATGTAGTCCGCCGGTCCTTGAGGCGTACCCAGGGAAAACGTATCTTCCAAGGGTGGAAGGTCTTTGTCATGACTTCAGTCGTTCCTCCAGGGGAGTCCTTCAGTAGTATCCTCACAGAGGTTCAGCACAGTATAGAAACCCCTTCAGCAGTGACTAACTGACCAGTGGTGGGGTCGTATGTCCCAGCCAGGTAGTAGAGGTCCGGGGAGGGACTGTTCGGCTTCTGATTACGAGTCAGACACTCATACTCCTCCCTGCTCACCACCTGGCACTTATGAGAGATTGTCTGGACGTCGTTCTCATCCTCATGACATGACTGGTACAGGCCATGCTGGACAGAGAAAAAGAGTGTTAGCAGGTAATAAAAGTACAAAATAACACCTAAAAATGAATTAAACTATGCTATACAGGCATAACTAGTTATATGTAGGGCTATTACACAAATAAAATACAAAATGTACATAAATGTAATCCTGTTAAAATTACTGTTACTTAAATGGGGATTGAAAAGGGATTACATACGAGTTAAATAGTATACCGAATATTATCCATACTACTGCTTTGAATATTCCCCGTGCACAATTGCTTTCTTTTAGTTTAGGTTTTTGGTTGGTTCTCTGGAATTGCCTCTCATTTGCCAATTGAATCAATGCTTACTGCTTTAAGCAACCTGAGTCTGCATGGAAGCAACCAGCTGACCACAAAGAGGCAGTGTGTGATTTCTGTACTCGTGACTTGTTTTGAAGGTGTTTTAAAATGAAAACACACAAGTTATTCAATTCAGACTGAAGAAGCTGTTTTATGAGTTTGACAGTAATCATAGTTGAATACTGTTGGCAGGTGTACACAGCTTTGCCCATTGTAAAATGTTTTAGAAATGTACTGTAAAATATCACATGTATTTGCATTTAATAAGTAATTAACATAGTTAAGTTACATTTTTAAGATGATAACTAGGAATCTGTAACCTTTTACGTGTTAACAGTAACTTCCACAACACTGCACATCTATAATCTGAATTAAATTATTGAATAACTCCTCCTTCTCTTCTCCCCCTTTCTTCTCTTTCTCATCAGGTCTGGAATCAAAATGTGGTTCAACAAAACCCAAAATAAAGACAGTGGAATATCAAGAGAAGCCTCATATGCTTTATGAAGTTCCCCTTGGCAAAGCAAATTTCTTCAGTGCAACAAGGCAGACTACCATTCTGCTGTTATGATACTGGACAAAACAAATTTAGAAAAAGATTTTTTTTAAAAACCCAAAACTATTGAATAACTGCCATCACAACTCACCTTCCCATCTCGAATCCTCTTGCCCAGCTTGGTCTCTTCAGGGTGGTAGAACCACTTGACTTTGACTACCATGCTGGAGGTCCAGGACTCCCAGAAGCTCTCGATACGACCTACATATGGGAGGTTTGGGCGTCCAGCTGAGAGGAACACAGCACAATCTCCCACTTTTACTGTCTCTCTGCCTCGCACAATGGCCTTATAGAAAAGCTTCCTGGCCTTGCCCTTAAGACCTCGCCTCTGTGGAAAACCAGACACTTTGACTAATCTTACTTGATAGTTATATTTAGCATTAAAGTTAAAGATTAACATAGGCAAGTTTTGCACATGCTTGTGTGCTTACATAAAGTTTTTGTTGGGTGTGAGGGGGTTGGTTTGTTGTTGATGCTTGCTCACTGTGTTCCTAAGCTAACCGCTGTCAATTGTCTACATTAAAGAACTCAGGTTAGATTTCTCAATAGAAATCCTTACACTTCCTGTCTTCATCAACACTAGCCTCTTTTAGCTTAGAAATAAAGTCAACAAAATTCAATAAACAAACAGCTCCCAACACAACGCAGACTCTGACATAAACTTCATGTAAGCACACAAGAATGCAGATATCTTACACACCTTTAACCTTATAATTAAGTACTCTGTGCTAACTTTTCTGATATCTGTAAAGTTAGGATTGGTAGTCCTTGGCAGTGTAGATCACATGCACTAAAAACATGGATAAAGTATTCTCACCTGTGTAGGGTTTCCTGACCACCTCCACATCTGTCGTCCTGCTAGAAAAGTGGACATCTTCGGCCTTGGAATAAAGGCTGTTTCATCTGTGAGCATCCTAGGTTTCTTCATGAATTCCTTCGATGGTTTAGAGATGGAGCTGCTGCATTCCTTCCTCTTCAGGGATTTGCTGTTTTGGACGTGGTCAGGAGGGCCTCTGTTCGCATTGGAAACAGCTACAGCTTTGGCCACAAAGGAGTGCTGGTGTGGCCTGGAGGACGTGGAAGGTTCAGAGGGTTGTAAGAGCCTCTGGTGGGAAGACAGACAACTCTGCAACATCAATGTGGAACTGTCCTCATCCTCTGAGCTATAGGACGAGTCATTGTCAGATGAACAGACGCTGGAACTGGACAGAGAGCCTGATGAGGAGGAGCTGGAAGAACCGGAAGAAGAGGAGGAGACAGAGAGTCGAGAGAGGAAACGTCCTGCTGTCCTTAACCCTCCTGTAGCTGCAGCCAGTGCAGCCCTCCTCCTCTCCTCCTCTTCTTCTTCTTCATAATCCAGATCAGAATAGGAGCTGTGACACTCTCGATGGGAGCTGAAGCCCAGGTCACCATAGTCCCCAAGACGAAGAGAAGGGGAGGGCTTTCTTTGGGCTGGGGTTCCTTTGAGGAGAAGTTCTACTTTGGAGGCGCCACCTTTTTTATTGTCTTTGACCAGCAAGACTGGATGAGAGTAGGCCTCTGTCCTGGGTAAACCACTCACGCCGGTAGATCCACCTCGCAGCAGCAGAGCCTTACTATTCTTCGTCTTGGGGGAGGTCACACCCTCATGGTCTAACTTGACCAGGAACTCTTGTCCAGACTTCCTGCTTCTGCTTCCTTGCTCATCTTGCCTCCGCCTCTGGCCATAAAGCCCACTTCTTGGTCCCAGAGACAACCCTGACCCTGGCCCTGTAGACTGGGTACAGAAGGAGGAGTAACCGTTTGCAATGCTGCTGAAGGAGTCCACTTCAAAGGAGCTGCTGCTGAAAAGGCCTTTGGATGGAGGGGAGGCCAGTGGCTGCATCGAAGGCAATGGGAACAAGTCATCCTCCTTCCCTCTTAAAGCCTTCCTCTGTGCCCCATTTAGTTGAAACAGATTGTCAGACATCCTCTTCCTGGTGCTAGCTACTGAAGGCCAACCCAGAAAAGCTGAAGGATTTTTATTCTCAGCCTGCTGCTGTTGCTGTTTTTGTTTTTTTCCAGATCCCTTTGGTCTCCCTAGAATAAGAAACACAAGAACAAAAAAACAAACTTAAAAACAGTAGAGACTTTTAAAAACTTTTTTTCAGCTACATAAGTGTTTATGGCCCTGTTCAGATCAGGAATTGGCAAGTGTTTTTTGTGATTCGATCACAAGTGGAGAGCATTAAGTACATCACTTCACACCTGGCATTACAATGTGTCTCCACATGCTTCTTGAGTGATGACTCCTGATTCAATTTCACTTCCCCGCTCTATATGCAAATAAAAAAGCTCATCTATAGCCTAAAATGTAGCTAAGCCAGCTTTCATTTCCTTCAGGCAGTACTGAGGCTGCACAAGCTGTCCAAGTTTAACAGACTGGCTTTGTAATGTTTCTTTGCAAATTTGATTCAGTGTTCAACTCAAAAGCTACCAAGGCAACTTTTAAGCTGCTAATGCATGAGTTGATGTGAATCATGATGCAAATGTCAATGCACTTTCCTTTTTCTTTTTATTGTTTGTTGTTCATGATATACCCTTTCATGGTGCCAGGATCTTTGAGTGCATAAAAATGTTCATTAATTTTTTCCAGAGCACACCACCCATGAAGCACTATAATACAATATCTATGTTGACTTTAAAACACTAAAATATCATGCAGTTGGTACTGCTGTGCTTGTACAGAGGACGTCAGCTGGGCTTGCGGTCATTCATTGTGGCCCAGTAATCACATTAACACTGCTACAGGAATGAGACTACATGTGGTGGATATTCGTCCTAAATGTGTCTTGGGTTGTGCGTTAGGGTTGTCCATTTCTGATCGAATCATGAAAATCTCACATGTTATGTAAAAAGAGTTTCAGAGAAGAACTCTTACCGGGTCTCCTTTTGTGAACAGTTTGGTTGCTGGTAACAGTGTTAACAGTGCTCAGTCTGTCAGAGGGTCTTTCACTAATGGGGGCCTGCTCTAGACTTGAACTTCTTTTGGCTGTTGTCCCACAGGGTAGAAGGGCAGGAGGTGACTCCCCACCTAAAGGTCAAGGGGCAGGCGATTATTAGTGTTTAGCTACAGAGAGACAATAGAATGCAGCACTGCTGCCTTCAGAAAAGAGGCACTCACAGTGAATCTGATATCCTGGAGGTAGGAGGCGAATGTTTTGGAGGGAAATCTTCCCTCGGTCTCCATCGTCAAATTCCACCATCACTCCTCCTGGCTTCCCCTCTTCAGATGAACCACCTATGAGAAAAAAAAAAGCATGTTTATATGTTTAAGAGGCACAAGCTGTTCCATACATGTGTGTATGATGCACAGAAAAAAATAGAGATTAGAAACTGGTGCCTCACCTCTGCGAACATAGCCGGGGTATAAGCAGCGTGATCGTTCACTCCAGTAAGCACATACCCTTGTCCCTTCAGTGAGTACAGCCTCTGACTCTGGACGTACATCCAGGACCTGAAAGTCAGACCAAAACATAATTAGGATTCATTACAGGCAACACAAAAACACACACATGGACATGCATGCATACACACCCACACACACACCCATATAAACCGTGTGAGAGCAATGAGGCATTGTGCAGGGGCAGCCACTGTGCCACGTTTCCAAGCGGCACTTATCTCATGCCAATGTGCCAGTCAGGGCTGAAAAGAGCGGAAGCCGTGATGCAGTAAATCCTGACTTGCTGAGTAATACTAAAGAGGCCCTGAATAGAGGGCTTGTGATTGCAGGTTGCCAGATCCTCCCTCCAACAATGCAGGCAGCCCCAGCATCCGCCACTCACTGGGGGCTCTTTCAGGTTGCTTCCATTTACTGTTGCCATGGCGAGGGACCCTTTGACTGATGAGGTGTGGATGTGTGCATCCGCAAGTGTGTATGTATAGGTGTGTGTGTGTGTGTGCCTGATAGAAGGAGACAGTGGTAGGTGAAAATCAGGGTGTTGGTGTCACAGTCAAATAACTGGCTATTGGACAAATGTAAGGACAAGAAAGTGGAAGTATGGTGCAGTGAAAACCATCTTTTATTTGGCGAGGTTGTAGATAAGACTGAGGCTGCAAAGTGTCCTGTTTGTGGAAGTGCCTTTGATGGTACCACTATGGAGGGGGGTTTCTGAGAAAATACAAGTATGACATACCGCTTGTCCTGTTCATTCAAACACACTCAACATTGGCTTAGAAGAAAAAAAGCAAAAACCTGCCCATACTTTAATTACTATTGTCACCATCATGTTTTACTGAAGTTACTTGTAATTTTGGATGAACTATTTCTATAACCAGAATCCCTTAGTTTCTGCACAGCATTATAACCTACCGGAACTTGGATGCATCCCATTTAAAAATAATCATCAAGATAAAATTTTATTGAACTGATTAAGATTTGAATTGGTCTGGTCTTTGTTTGCATTCCCTTTACTCTACTCGGATCTCAGCCAAAGCAAGTAATAAGTCCAACTGTGATGTATTTCAGAGTTCATACTTATAGTCTTTGGACACTCCTTTGTCTGTAAACACACTGTCCTGTGCCCTCTTTGGCAGTAGTGCTGACTGATTTCCACAGTTGAAGAACATGTGGGTATGACAGCGTTGCTTTGGGTGACCCAGCTGTTATTAGTACAAAGACCAGCGTCCTCTCAGAAAATGGAACAAAAGTCACTTGCTGTGATAACAGAAACACTCCATTTGTGTTGTAAAGCATATAAAACCACATGGTTTACCTAAATGTGAATAAACAAGCCAAGAATGTGAGTGTGCCGTCTGTGATGCACTGTATAATTAAGACTGGTAAATATACAGTTGCAGCAAAAATTATTAGACCACCCTTGTTTTCTTTAATTTATAGTTCATTTTAATGCCTGGTATAACTAAAGGTACATTTATTTGGACAAATATAACGATAACAACAAAAATAGCTCATAGTAGTTTAATTTCAGAGCTGATATCTATCCATTTTCCA
>JAQQZY010000028.1:21497755-21519766 GCA_030068375.1 Ostorhinchus rueppellii | reverse complement strand
GCGAGAGAGAGAGAGAGAGAGAGAGAGAGAGAGAGAGAGAGAGAGAGAGAGAGAGAGAGAGAGAGACTGCGAGGTGACATTTAGTACACTAAGCCTTTCCAAACCCTGATGACAGCACTAATTGAAGCCTGACAGCAAACCTTTATCCCCCGGGCACCCATGCCCACCAACCCCCCCTGCACCACTAACCCCAAAGAGCAATGTACCCCTGTTTGAACAAGGCCTGAAGCTCATACTCTAATGTAATGAGTATGGTCCTTGTTTCACCCTTTTTTCTTATATTTAGCTGTAGTCCGCTAATTGTTTATTTCATGCACATACATTGCATGAAAGCATTAAATGTCAGCTTATCTCAGAGTGCTTGGACCGTCTGACAGTCATGTTATCCTTTGGACCCCCGGTGACCCTGCGGGGCTGTAATGGCAGTGGTGTGTCACATTCCTGCTGTTGGGACAGATTACAGGAGAATTCACAGGACTCTAATTACATCCTCTGCCTGTCGTCCCCTGCCCCACCTCCTAAACCCCACTGGCAGCAAGCTATACCCTAAACCAGCAATGCTTAGCATGTACGACAGTACAGTCACTGAGGTTTACTGTATGCATGGCTAAAACCATTGAATGGTTTTGAACATATGTGCAGTCAATACATGAAGGATAATTATTCTAGCAGACCACTCAGAGGGATTATAACATCACACAATTAATGCCAGTGTTGATTAGACTAGATAGGGTTAAGGTTGACTTTCTTAAAGGGTTCAGCTGTGTTCTCCCATTTCCTGTTTATGCCAATGAGAGGCAGTCCCTGTATACCAGCGATACAGAGAGGCTTATCAGGCAAGGCTGGACTAGAGCCAGCAGCGGAGATGGGCTGAGTGATACTCACTTGACTTTTCTTTGGCCCTCAGTAGAGGACAGTGGACCTGTAGTGAGGGTGGGTTTCCGCTTCCTTGGCCGCCCCGGTCCTCGTCTTGCTGGGCTGCGAGGTGTTTCCTCCTTCCTGCTTGCACATGCATAAAACAAACACACAAACAAGCAAGAATATTAAGATACTACACCAACATATACAGTCTGTGTGTGTCTGTATAGGCTCTAATGACAAAGAATTTTCCTCTTTTAAATTATAAATCAGTGTGTCAATTGTGTGTCAAATGTATGAAAGGAAATTGTGAGAGGGGGGATAAGGTCAAACGCACTGATGATCGTGTTTTCTCTGAAGCTTGGCCAGTTCCCTCTGCTTCTCTTTGTAGCGACGCTGTAGCTCCGCCAACTTTACACGCATTGCAAGCTCAGGAGCGTCCATTGTTTCCATGCTACCTTTGGCTGGGCACACCTGAAGTAGACCATCATTAGTGATTATTTTTAACATCAAAAACTACTGACGAACTTCAGCTAAATAAACACCGTATTGACGAAATGACCCACACTGCTGTTAAATAGAATATTAGTGTTTTGTGGCATTAACAATGAAACCCCAAATTTGCAGACTCACTGGTTCATTACGAGGGGTCCAGCTGCATTTTCTACGTAAATTGAGAATCCTGCGGGCTGGGGAGTGTCGTCCTGATCCTGTACTGTTGCTTTCTTGGGTGCTCATCTCCAATGCACGAGCTGTGGCTAAGGTAGCAAGACTCTGGAGGTCGAACATCAGCAACTCCTCTTCTGTTACGGAGCAAAAGATTGAAACAAAAAAATACTCATCTTATGTCCAAACATGTGTTATATGAAGACTTCACAGCAAAACCTGTTGGAAATTATGTTCTGATGTATGAATAAACAGGGAAAAGAATTAAGGGGTTAAGTGATACGAGGGAAACTTGGCGCAATAAAGGCAGAATAAGTAAGCAGCAGCATATCGTTTCTGAGGTTGAATGAATGAAGACTCATCAAATCTCTGTTAGTATTAGTTACAGTGGCCCTGAATGACTCAGGAATATCAGGGTTGCAGTGTAGTCACAAAGATGGAAAAGTGTGACATTTTGTTTACAAAGACACTAACTTACATCCTTACATGAATAAATCAAGAAATCCTGATCCTCACTTGTGTTAGTAGTTGTTTTTGTAAAGACTACTGTTGTGACTCTGAAACGACATGTGCCACTTCCCTGAGCTGTCAACAGTATCACATCACGAAGACAACATCACTGACTCTGGAATCAGTTGATGATACCCTTTTTATAGAAGCCTCTTTTGGGAGCAGTTAAATGCATTAGGATGCTGTGGTAAACACAAAACATCCTTTTGCATGAATAAAAAAAATACATGGCGCTTTGAAAAACAAGGAAGCTTTTAAAGGCACTTTAAAACAATGGGGTCTAATTAGCCAGGCAATGCTCCAGGGTGCTGAAAACATCGACTGCTTTTGTGATTACACGCTAACTTTCAGTAACATGTTGTGTTTGGGAGAGAGGAAAGCCAATTGGTGCATTTCTTTTTTCCCCTTTCTGTTAAAGTGTGTGCATTTCCAAATGTGTGTATTTTAAGTGTATTTGGTTGTGAGTGTGCGTTTTTGCACATGTGTGGATCAAACAGCGGCAGGATGGAGAGACAGCTCCCTTAGGAAAACTGGAGGGGAGAGAGAAAGAGGGAGTGAGAAAGGGAGGTGTACACCCGTCACTAGTAGTTCAGCCCTGTCCTCCTGTTTCTCCTCCCTCTCCTGAGGCCTCTGCATCGTTAGAACAGCCTTTTAGGAAATAAAAGTGCCTTTAACACACCAAAGAAGAGGAACGGCAAGCAGGCATGCAGACAGTTTCTCTGGGGACGTGTTAGAATCCACCAGAGGCTCTTGAGACCAGGAGGAAGAGTGGAGTATCTGGGAGGGAACACAGACCGACGGAGGCTAGGCCTGAGGGGGGAGTGGGAGTTGGTCTCAGTGGACACAGAGGAAAAAGGAGGGTAAACTATGAAAACGGAGTACGTTCAGCTGATGTGAGACTGTTTCTGTGTGCATGTTAAAGGGTATGAGTAATGGAAGACCCACTGTCCCTCACCCTGGCTTTTCCCGCAGGTGTGCCGTTGCTGCTGCAGCTCCAGATCTGCCAGCTCACTCAGAAGTTCCATACCCTGGTGGGGGTTAGGCTGCGATGGGGCCACTGATGGGGCGCTGAAAGGGAACAGAGGGAAAGGGGGTACGTCTGTGCAGAAGGCAGCAGCAATCAGCAGCTCCAGACTCCAGTAGCATGGCACAAGCGGTTTGTGGGGCATGGCATCGGTTGCCTTGCTAGGGCTGAGGGCGGAAGCTGAGGCGGGAGAAAGACACACTAAATCCACTGAGGCGTTGTCAGGGGTCATCTCGTTCTCGTGCTGATGCCCGCAGTCCTCTGCCTCCTCGGGGGCTGAGGTTTGTGGCTCAGGGACTGCAGGGGAAGCAGGGTTGAGCTCACTGATGGCGGCCAGCTCTGGTTCCTGCTCTCCAGGCATGTTGACCTTTTGAGCATGCTCCACCTGGCTCTTCTCTTCCACTGCCTCATCATCCTCTTCTTCATCCAAGGTGATGACAGCATCTGGCCTTTCAGGCTCCTCTGTGGAGAGGGGGATTGGACAGGAAGCAGCCTCACACACAGGGCTTTCAGCAGGGGGGCAAACAAGCACCTCATCCTCACTGGGCCCCTGCTCTTCCACCTCCTTCTCTCCAGGCACATAGTGGGTGGCAGTTATCTCCGCTACCTCCACCTCCTCCCTCTGTTCAAGAACTCTTTCAACCACACTTTCCTCTTCTTCCTGAACCACATCCTCAGGTGGGAGTGGCTCCGGCAGAGGTCTGACCACAGCTTGGCAGTCCAGCTCCTCCCCTAGGCTGGAGAGAGACGGGGGAGCATGCTCAGCAGGCTCCACTTGGACCGCTTCCAGGTCTGCTGGCTCAGCGAGATGAACATCCTCAGGGGACGGTCCACTCCTGTAGCCAATGGCAATACCAGGATAGGTGTATCCAGGAGGCAGGTCTATAGAGAAGAAGAAATAGACAGGCACGATGAGACCATCAGAAGTTGTCACCCATATTTAGATGAAAACTAACAAAACATAACTTTAAACCATCATTTTTTGTGTTATTTTATTTGATTTTTAAATAGAAGAGAAAACACTCTTGTCACATAATTAGAGATTTACACATATCAGGCCCACTCTTCACTTCAGCCTCTTGCTACTTTTCAGAGAGTGAAGGGAGAGTAAAAGGGAGAGAAAATGAAGTGCCACTCTGCCTTGATCTCCCAGCAAGAACTAGAGAACCACATGCAACCGTGTGCTGTTTGAAGTGGGCCAGGCCTTTAGTTTATCAGAGTGCCTGACACAATTCTTCTGGCGTGTGGTGGCCATGAGCCAGACATTAATGATTATGAAGAGAGTGGAAGGCCTGTGGGGGCGGAAAAAAAGGCGAGGGGTGGAATAGAGGTGTTCCTCAATGATTATGGAGGTAACAGTAGTGGACAACCTAACTTCAGCCAGCAGCCATTTTCTGCA
This sequence comes from Ostorhinchus rueppellii, assembly GCA_030068375.1. Classification (NCBI taxonomy): domain Eukaryota; kingdom Metazoa; phylum Chordata; class Actinopteri; order Kurtiformes; family Apogonidae; genus Ostorhinchus; species Ostorhinchus rueppellii. Next base: position 21,515,309 of record JAQQZY010000028.1, on the reverse strand, counting down.
CAGTCACATGACTGTCATTTCCTATTTGATTGGTCCCTGAACAAGGCGAATCTTATAAAAATATGAATCTTTCAGAGACACTAAGAGCTATTACTTTATCAATTTATAGAAATACAAAGTTATGCCAAAGACACCACTACCCCTCACAGTTTCAGTACAGAAACAGGTACAACACCAGGCTAAACAGTGGCGGCTTCAATTTTGGACAACTTCAAACTTGTACTCCACTACTTGTCAGAGGAAAATACCTGTTTCTGACAGGATAGCAGTGTAACAAACTTATAATCAGAGAATTACAGATGAATTTCTGCGGATTAAAGTATGCAACCTTAAATATCTACAGCAGTAAAATGCATATCCATATTATCCATATTAATGCAGCAGCAAAATTAATCTAAAAATGAACCTTAACATAATAATGAACATTGATTATTGGACAATAACTACTTCTATTTTTCACTTGAGCACATATTAATGAGAATGCAGAACGTTTACTTCTTGTGGAGTACAGTCTGGTATTAGTACTTTTACTTAGTTTCCAGACTTAGTGAATATTAATTCCTGTTGAGTTTCACAAAGATAAATCATTACATACACTTATCATCATTGGTACACATAAACACTTGTGCGTACCTGGTTCCAGAGACTCTGGGTAATCCTGTGGCGGCTGTACTTCTCTCTTGTCCTGGGATTCAGCACCCTTTGGCATCTGAGGAGGTGCTGGGCTGATTGCAGGTGAGTGAAGAGCTGCTGCAGCAGGGCTCGGAGCAGGGCAGGGGGTAGAGGGAGTGCTTTTGGGATGTGGTCTTAAGGAAGGTGACTGGCAGCATGGGGACAGGTGGGCAGCACAAGCCCCCGCAGGAGAAGCATTCCTCTGAGAGGGATTGTAAGAGAAGGGCTTAGCCGGTTTAGACGTCCTGGGCTGAGACATGAGTTCCTCTAGTTCAACAGAAGGCTCCTCTGGCCTCTTCTGCATCTGGAACATTAAAATAAATACATTTACATATCAGCACATGTGGCACAACAATTATTATTATATATATTATTATAATTATATACAAACCTATCTCTGGAAAACTGAACACTGATACAAAATGCTATTTGTTTCACAAGCCACATTCAACTATTCACTCCACCCAAAAAAAAAAAAAATCAGCAAATCACAGAAAAAAAAATAGCAAAGTTAAAAATACTCATGTGAGAACTTAGATGACTCATGACTCACACCGCTAGAGTGAAATACAGTTTAAAACTGTCGATTAGAGTGATGGAATCATGAGGCTTCTGTCATAATAATAAACATCATCATCAGAACTTTCTTGGTACATTGTGACCTTCTGTTCACCTGTACATTGTGAGTGGTTTGGTGCTGCATGTCCATGTTATGTGCAGCTCTGTGCTGCTGCTGGGGTTGAGACTGTGGTTGTGTCTGTTGTGTCTGGTGACTCTGGTGCTGATGTTGATGCTGATGCTGTAGCTGTTGATGTTGTTGGAGAGCATACAGCTCCTGTTGCCGTAGAAACTGGGATCGGGAGTACACAGCAGGATGCTGCATGTGGGAGGGTGGGCCCCGGGCGCCATACACAGGGGGCCACAGCCCAGGCTGCTCCATCACATCTAATGAGAGACAGAAGTAGCAAAGTGACGGAGGGGGCTACCTTAGAACAAAAAGACAGTCATGCACATACACACACGAGCAACCTTTTTTTACACACTCACACACATCAACACTGTACGCAGCATTCTACGACATTGAAGAATCCTTATCTCTCATTATCTACCTCCCACATACCCATTTAAAAACAGTGAAACCATTATGGGTCATTTAAAAATCATTGAATTCACATTTTATAGCACTGACAAAGATAAATCTCTTCGAAAACAATTTCTGACATCACAGAACAACATTTCCCCTGGCAGAAGCAATCCTACACTCTCTCCCACACCAAACAGAAAAAAACTGTCTCTTAAATATTGCCTTGAGAATTTGCTGGAATGCTGGAAAAATATCATGACAATGATGAAATGCGAGCAGATGATGATGGTCATAGGTTGATTAGCGGTCATAATACTGGACTGGAAATGTGTATTTGTCTCACTGGAGCCATCAGCATGGCCTTTCCGCTGAAAAGTCCCACCTGCCCAGCCAAACCACAGAGGGGGGTCTGTGAGAGGAGCCAGAGGAGAGCTAAGTTCCCATGTTTGTGGGTGGACAACTTCTCCTTATGTGGCTTTACAAAACAGTACAATTTGGTGTGGGTGATGTGCAATGACACAAGTCTAGTACAGCAGCCTTACACTCAAAGAACAGACTGTTTTTTCTATCCTTTTATATTTAACACACTGATCATTAAAAGTCACATCCAAATGGACTTGTCATTCCACCTCGTTTTTCCTTGACATACAAAAACCCTTTGGTCAGACAGATAAGCATGGCTAAGCTAATGTTTCCTGTGGGGAAGCTTTTGTGGATGCACTTCCTTTCTCGGATGAAACTCCTGTGGAGCACAGAAGGAAATGTACCGTTGAAGTCCGTGAGCTTATTAAATTTCACAGTCTGTTCACTGAATATGTCTACAAAGACTTTTGAGAAGTGATTTTTCCCCTCACAATTACACTTCCTCTTTCTGTGCTGCAGTACTCTGTATTTGTGTGTGTGTGTGTGTGTGTGTGTGTGAGTGTGAGTGTGAGTGAGAGAGAGAGAGAGAGAGAGAGAGAGAGAGAGAGAGAGCTGCATGCACATATAGCTTTGCATCAGTACTGTGACCCTCTGACAGCCAAGTTCCTGGCAGGTAGAGCTAGAGGCACGACAGAATTGTATCTGTGTGGTGAATGTGTGTCTCTGAATGAGCCTATTAAAAGGAAAGTTTGTCTGAAGTCATCACGCAATTACCAACATGTGATCTAATGTTAGCTTCAGATTATATGACCACTGAAATTACTTAAGTGTTAATGATGCGTCAATAGGAGGTGAAACCACTCAATACAGGTCACAGGGTAATTTCAATATCGTGAATATGTGGGGGCTAATATCTGAGCTACTATAGGATTATGAAGGATTAATGTGTATGTGTGAGACTGTACAGACCCATTATTACAAATACACCTGTCTTTAAAGAGGAGAACGCAAGGTTACGGCATACCCAGGTGATGTGTTGCAGGATGAGCTGACGGCTCAGTGGGAAGGACCACCAGCTGGGCAGAGGGATCCTGGGGTAGGGGCAGGACTGGCTGCAGAGGGCCTGGCATGGCTGCAGAGAAACCTGGGGGCAGATTCTGGTGCAGGGCTGTGTGACCTATACCTGCTTTATAGAAAATACATCAGTTTAGACTGGGTGAAAAATTGCAAATATCCTAATGCAGCAATTTTAGATCATGAAATATGGCTGCCAGTGAAAAATGCTACAGTTTTAGTCATGCTCTTTTAGCTATTACATAAAATCCTAGGCACTAAATTATGCACCAAGGCATTTTAGAGACATTTAGCTGTAGGGGCATTAAATAAAACTTCACATGTGTCATTGAAGCGATGCATAATTTTTTGGAGTATATCTGTTGATTATAGGAACGATCTTTAAGAGCAATAACTGATTAATTCCTGAAACCAATGAGTCACCTATTTTTTTGTACATCATAATTTACAATATAATATTATCTTACCATATGAATGTCCTGTCATCCAGAGAGATGGGCTTCCAGTTCTTGGCATCCAGTGATGGTGAGCAGAATGTGCAGCAGGATCTCCTAATTGGCCAGACTGAAGGGAAGTTCCACCCGGGACCATGAGATGAGAGGTGAGGTCTCCGTGACAGCTGTTGGAGGGATGGATCCTTGCAAATTCCACCCTTTCCTTATTATCCCTGGCATCAGGACAAAGTGGGGATTATTCAATACAAGTTTAGAAAAAGATTCTAGAATACAGACTTAAACAGAGTATTATATCGTACCTGATGTATGCATCTCTCTCTCTGTCCAAGCATGTCAGCCCTATCTGTTCTCCACCCATTCTTTTCCTCTCCTCTTCCGTGGTGGGATCTGAGTTATACATGGAGCGGGTTGGTCCTGTGAGACAAACATTAGCTTAACCATTTGCTTTCACCGTTATGTCTCTTGGTGGCAACATATTCCCAAGTCTCTCACCATTTTTCCACACACTAACACAAATCACAAGAGACTTGGAGCACCTACAGCTTTCACTGGTCTGCCCGACTATAAAGATTTCTATTTATATTTTTACAAGCCATCTTAACTGAAATACTTCACTGTTTTCAAGTCTTATTTTATTTATACTAATATTTATTCAGTAATAAATAATATTACATTTGAAGAAACCCCAAGGGACTATCACTACTGTTTGCTTTGAAAATGCAGCTCACATGTTTCTGATGTGCAGTACCACAGCATTAGTAGATGTGTGCAGTTTGGTACTACACAAATTATTTGGATCTATATTAGATTTATTATTTGGAAGGCTATAATAAGTAGAAAAGTGTTCACAGTGCTCTCATTTTCAGCTTTTGACTTTTCCCTGCTTTATTGTTTTTAGAGCTAGGTCATTAATTGCTTTGGGAGAAAAAATCTGGTCTGTGCTCTGGACTTCTTACCTTTCACTGAGGGGTGTACCCTGCCCTGCCGACTGTTAGGATGACTGTCTGCAGAACGACATGGTGGATCCCTTTGTCTGGCAACAGCCACTGCAATTCCCACTGGTGGCTGCCGTACCTCACTTTCCCCATGGCCTGCCTCTCCCATCTCCCTGCTCCGGCCACCGTAATCAGAGCGTTCACTGTCATTGGCTGGGCCCTTCCTGGAAGGTAGTGTGTGTTTGTTGCCCTGTAGGGCGCAGCTCCCCCCAGCAGGACCTGATTTAAGGCTTCCCAGCCCCCCGAAGGGGCTCTTCTGGGACAGGAGCAGGGGCTGTTGCTGGTTGCTGTACTTCAGTAAGCCTTTAATGGCACTGCTCTCCCCCTGAGGTTGGCCCTGGGGCTCAGGTTGCTGCTGTGGCTGTTGTTGCTGCTGACTGAGGGGAGGTGCTGGGGGGGGCTGGGGAGGAGGCAGGCTCATTCCCGCCTGCTGCTGTTGCTGCTGTTGTGAGTGTTGGGCACCAGTGCCCCCTAACTCCATGTAGGACTTCCTCTGCTCCTCTTCAGGTTTTGACATGTGGTGTTGAGGCCTCATAGCCCAGGGTGGAACCGGGGGCTGCTGGTGGTGGTGTTGCTGCCCACTGTTGTTATAACCATAAGGGGACATGTCCATCTTTCGTTTTAACTCCTGATTACCCCCCTGATTCAGCTCAGCTGGAGAAGGGGCATCTGGGCCAGGTCGGCCATGTTGCTGGTGGCGAATCCTGGCTACCTTCTGGCCATCTCTTTGTAAGGAGCAGCTACCTCCAGGCCCAGGGCCGTGGGCTGCTCCAGCCCCATTGTGTTGACTCATACTTTTATTTCCAAGTGGAGAGGAGTTTGGCGGGGGTCCTGGATGGGAACAGTCTCTGTAAGGAGAAGTGTTAACAGAATGGGGAACAGAGTGTCCAGTCTTGGGCCCCTGGGGCAGGGACGATCTGAACACATCCATGTCAACCCCACTGTTTATGCACTCAGCACTACGTGAACGCACAACCTGGTGCTGCTGTTGGGGATGCGGAGGCTGCTGTTGTTGAGCAGGTGGAGCAAGCTGTGAGGACTGAAGATGCTGGTGGTGGGACTGCATCCAGTCTGGAGCCTTCTCTGTTTTTCTGTATGGGTGCTGCTGTTGTGGTTGTTGTTGTTGTTGTTGCTGCTGCTGCTGCTTTCTGTGCCAGTTACTATGGTGCCCACCACCTCCATTCTTTTCTATTACCTTGTCCTTGGCATTGCTGCCAGCCCCTCCACCACCCACTCCTTGGCAGTCAGGGTTACCAAGCTGGAATGGCCCACCAGATTTGTCCCCCAGATCTGCCACAGATGGCACAAATGTAGGCCCTGTCACTTTAGGTTGTCTCCCCACATTGGCTGCCCCCCTCTCATGCGAGGTGGGGTTGGCAAGAGGGGCTGGAGGAGGTGGGCAAAAGAAGTCTGGGTGGTGGTGGGAATGATGTGGGTGGTGCGGGTGGCTGGGGTGAAGCTGAAGGCAGTGGAAGCCCCCTGGATGTGGATGTGTATGGGTGTGTGTGTGAGGATGTGAATGAGGGTGTGCCCCTCCAGCAGCAGAACCCATGTGTAAGGGTGGGGGTACAGAGTAGGACAGAGAGTGGTGCAGTGGTGCCTGACCTCTTTCCAGACAGTCTGAAGGTTGTTCACTGATCCTCATCTCCCCACTTACCCCCTCTTTGGTGCAGCGACTACTACCACCAGACCCCATATGTCTGCCCTGGCTGCTTCCCCCACCTCCCATCGCCCCAAGGCCTGTGCCCTCCCCTCCACAGCTGGACATGGAGGCTTTAGCCCCCACCCCAGCTCCTGTGTCACCGTTTTGCATCTTGCCATTGTGCAAACAGGCACTGAGGGGCTTTCCCATACTCTGAGGGTGCTCCATGGCAAGTGATGATTTGTGCCTTTCCAGGGCCCGACTGTTGACCTCCTCCAAGGGCAGTGGGTGCTGTTGATAGTGGTGTTGCTGATGTGAGTGGGAATGGTGATGGTGTGTGGGCTGTGGCTGTGGTTGGTGACTGTGATGCTGTTGTTGCTGCTGCTGCTGGCGCTCCTTCGCTTCGTGTTTGCTACTCGATCGCTCCTTGTCTTTGACAGGTACCACTCCTCTCTCTACAGACCCTTCTTTAAGACCCTTATGCAAACCTGTCCCCACCCCTGAGTCTCTGTCTCTGCTGCAGGACCCCTGAGAGTGTCCTGACACTGCCCTGGACATTGGTGGCAGGCTGTGATTGGCTGAGATGAGAGGAGGCTGAGACGGGAGACCTCGTAGATAGAAGTTCTCTACAGGAAAGAGGAAGAAAGGCCAGTGAAGACATTAGTCAAGAAAAGAAAAGGCAATGACAGAATTAGATTATTCAGCTTTCATCATAGTGTCCCAAGGCATCCTCATATCAATATCCCAAATCAAATTACACCATACTATATTGTATGAATTGGATTTAAATGTCTTATTTCTGTCTGATTAAATTTTAATCATCCAGTGCCTCACCTTTTTGGGTGTCATAGAAACGGTGCTGCCCGTAGAGAACACCGCTGTTGGCATGGTGATCCAAGTGGCTCATTGGAAGGAAAGTGTGGGCCAGACTCCCTGAGAATCGAGGATACCCTGGAGCTGCTGAGGGGGATAGCACAGAGAGGGAGAAAGAGAATTGATAAGACAGGACAATAACCACCAAGATCCAGTTATCCAGACTAACCCAGCATAATCCTTCAGGTCCTATGCAGCTGGTGTCGTTCATACGCAAATAAGTACTGGCTCTGCCCGTCATGTTTGCCTTTCCAATCCGAGTTTGGAATGCAAACAATACAAGACAAGCTGAGTCTTGGGGATTGCGGTTATGTATGAAATTTGTCTTCGAAACATATGGCTCTTTCTTTATCTCCTCAGGACTGGCAGTGGCACATCTCTGATTGAAGTAATACAGATGGATTTGAGGCTTCTGTGTACAAAGATGAAGGATGCTGGGCACCTGACCTTTACTCACCTGTATTAGGGGTCAAAAGTCATTTTTGTATGTTGGACATGGAGACCAGAACACCTGAGCTTATTGTATGAAGTCCAATGGGAAGTTTCACCCAAACTCATTCTGCTTTAGGACATTGAAAAATATAAAGACCTTTGAAGTTTGAACAGAGAGGAAACATGGATGGAGATGAAAGCCCATCGTAATTTCAGGGCAATGAAACAACATCACCATGGCAACGCATTTCTTCTATAACTACAACATCTAAACAAATTATCATCTATGACATAATTAAATAAAAACATGCATTAATTAAAAAAGCATTTAATTATAAATCAAACAACTCATATCTAGTACATACGGCCCTCAGAAATAAACACTGACACAAATTTTTAACAACTGTATTCTAAGTAAGAAGGAACCAGTGGGAGAGTAAAAGAAACACATATGTGTGGAGGAACAGTGATTCATGTATTCTCTGTTCGGTTTTCTACGCATCAGGACTGTTCAGTGTATAAGCATCCGTGTGACCTGTGAGTAACTTAGTAGAGTCCAGGTGGTTCACGTCTCTTTTTCCCTGCTTTTGCACCTGTCTCACTCTCCAGTCTCTCTTTCAAACATAATTCACATACTTACTGAATGAAGGAGGAGGGGGAAAAAGAGAGGAAATCATGGCTCTACAAGCTAAATGAAAGACAGACGTATTTGTGTTGGCAAGCAAGCGACCTGATCCCGGAAAGCGCAGATGCAGTTCATTTGGCCTTGTGTGTGTATGCGTGTGTTTGTGTGTACAGCAACGTGGTTTTTACAGCAGCTCCAAGTGTTGAATGTCTCACTTTCTGCCGGTAGAACAATGGGGCCGGTGCTGTGAGCTGGCTCTAGGGAGGGAGGAGTGTTGTGGTGGGCTTAATGACCTCGTCTCAGTGCGGCCTCCGCAGCCTCCCATCTTAATTAATGAAATGCACAGAGAGGGCAAACAGCTTTACAATAACACAGGAGGTGCTGCTTTCTGAGGAGGGCAATGGGGTGATAATTACATACCCTTACTTTTTCCCTCTTTTTCCTTCTTGCACCTTTTTTTCTACCTCTCTTACTCTTTTCCTCCGCTCCCCTTTTGTCTCTGTCTCTCTTTGCTGTCATGATTAATAAGCATGCACATTTATGCCAATTCATCTACAGAGAGAGGAGGGGGGACCCTTTGTTTAAGCAAGACATTTTTTCTGTGATTTTGGAAGGGAGAAAAGCAGAGAGCTGTTTGGCAGTCTTTATCCAAGCTGGGAGAAGGGCTTTTTTTTCTGCAGCAGCATGTTGTTTGTGAGCATGACGATTGACGGCGTAATCCCTTTTTACAGCGTGGTCTGGCTGTGCCCGATAATGCCAGCCTGCTCAGTTTCAGCATGCTCTCCACTGGGGCGGCAAGAGGGGGACTGCTGGGCACGGCAGAGCCCATTCAGCCATTAATCTGGCCAGGACAAGGGAAGCTGCTGCTTCTGCTGCTGCTGCTGCAGGCGACGTGAGCAGGGTCTTAGTGCAGTCTGCTGACTGCACAGCAGCCTCGCTCTCTTATGCTGCCTCAACACACTCACGCACACACCCACACACAAACAAGACTGCATCAGCAAGTGAATGACGGAGAGCAGTTCACAGCGCATGCCCTCCTTTCCACAGGCAGAGCAGGGGCAAGAGGCAGAACAAACAGAGCTATATCCCAGGGATGGGAAGTTCTGCAGATGCTTCTCATGGCATGACAGGTTAAAAGAAAAAGACGAAGAGATGGACAAAAATGGTTTTGATAATAGAAGAGCACTTAGAGTAGAATATAAAAACCTGAAGAATTAGAGGCAAATGATAGATAATACAAAATGGTTCTTTTCTTATTCTTATCTTTTCCTTTTTTGGACCAAAAGAGACAAACTCCAGCAATTACTTCATTTTCGCCAAAAGGCAAAGTAACTTAAATGCCTTGTTGTATATCGCTTCTAGGAAATGGCTATACTATTTCAGAGGGACAGAGCATGGCAGAGGAAGACCAAGAGGAGAGGAGGAGCAGGCTGAGCTGCCTGTCAGGTCCGCTAATTGAGAAAAACTGACAGAGCCATCAAGACACAGACAGGGAGGAGAGGAGAAGAGCAGACGAGATGTTTGGCGGAGGAGGGGCAGTACTGCGGTGGATCTCTTCAGGTTTGACTAATTGAAAGGAAGGGATGCAGGCTGGCATGAGAGAGAGAATGAAAGAGGCAGGAGTATGGAAGACAGGAGAGGTAGGGGGTGCAGCTTAAATCCCACAAAAGGAAAAGCTCACAACTGCTCACAAAAGGAAAGATGGACAACTGAAGATAGGCTTGGAAAGGCGTATCAAACAGAAGTGGATTAGACAGGTGTATGCTGGCAATTGTGTGTGTGCATGCATGTGTGTCCATGTGTGGACAGAGATATGAGGCTGTGATTGTTTTTGGCATAACGTAAGAAGTCATTTGAACCGTAGCCAGCTGGCCTCAGGCCTGTGAGGAGCCTGCAGCGTTTTTTGTATGTTTGCCTTTTTTTTTTTTTAATTTTTCCATTCACTGCAGTTTATTCAGACCATTCTTAAGATGAAAAAAAAAAATCTTCCACAAGCTCAGTGAGCCCAATCCATTTCACCAGGTGTTATGAAAAACAATTTAGATTGCATTTATTAACATGGTCAGCACACCACATCTGTCCCTGTTTTTCCCTGTCTTCTTGGACCCAGAATCGTATGCTACAACTTCTCTCACTCCGTTTCTCTGGATGTGACAGTGCATCAGTGTCTTCCCCTGTAAAAAACACAATCCCCTGTGTGGCATGTATAGTAACTTTAACTGTACTCTGTATTCAATCTGAAACAAAAGTCTCCTTTAATCTATCATACACACTGACATCTTCACAGCCACTAATGGTGTAGTTCTTGGCACTGTCACCTCATACAAATACCTCAGCATCTGTAAGACAGTATACTCCTTCCTTCTCCCAGCACAAAGCATCTTTTTTGTAAAATCACCACAAGACTTGGCTTATAAGCATCACATTCATTCACTCTCTATGTCAAAGTAATTTTAGTGTAAAAGACAATGCCACCACTGTGATATGTTGATGTTATTTATAGGTTTGCTTTTTGTGTCGCTCAGCTAATGGTTTGTCACAGATACTCCCAATGGGAATTAGGTTTACATGCATAAAATCTAAAATCTGTAAAAACCTACAAGACCATGCCCACACGAATAAAAAGGTTCATATTGTTCCCCCGCTCTCTCCCAACCCCACAAAATAACCTATGAAAGCTCTTCCCTGACTGGACGAATTAGAAATGGCGCTTTTTGTAGTAGTATACAATAAAGGTGTGATTATTCTGTGACTGCCAGCTTTACGTGTATGTTTTATGGCTTGTTTTATGTTTAAGCAGCCAATTATACACTAAAGGTGTTGACACATCTTTCTTTTCTGCTGAAAAAACACATGCAAACATGACCATAGAGTAGCAATTTGATTGATGTTATCTACGTTAACAACCGTAGTATCACATAGGCATTTATGACTGTCAATAAACAAATTATCGTGCAAAACAGTAGTGTGATAAAGAAACAAAAAGATACATAAATGTGCAATAAACACACACACACACACACACACACACACCATAATCATTCATTAACATTCAGATATTGTGGCTAATAAATTACATCACTTCTAACCACAATTTCATTTAATCTTTTCAGCTATGTTTTTGTTGCTTTACATTATATCCTAGAAATTAGGGATGTAAGCAATTAATTGACAATCAGTTTATTGTCGATAAGATTTGCTCGATTAAATTATGATTTGCCGGTTAATTGCCCTTTTCCACAGCGGGATTTGTGGTGTCGACAGTAGGGGATGCCACCGTCTAAAACAGACTTCATCATTGAAGTTGATGAATAGGAGAGTCATCCTGTCCACACCTGTCCGAAGGCTGCCACTGAAATCTCGCTCCATCGTGTCAGGTAGTGATGCAAAGTCAGAAATCCCTATTTCTTCTAAACTGCTCCTCTTCAGACCCATTTATTTTATTGAATTTCTCAGCAGAATGTATTTATTTCTACTCTATAAATGTCATTGCCTGTACTGTATCCAATGGTATACGAAATCAGTCATTAAGGAATATGACATGCTTTTTTTTTTTTTTAATAAACAATATTTAGCTTTTACTCTTATACGCCCTATCGAAAGAGAAATTCAGGTTCTCAGGAAAATCGCTTATCGATTAATCATTAATCGATTGATAAGGTCAACCAACTAATGATTAATGGATGAATCAATAATTAGCATCCCTACAAGAAATATAAACCTTAAAAATTGCAAAAAATGAAAGACCTAATGGAGATGTTTGCTCCTTGTAATTATATTTGGTATATGGTATTTTTAGTGATCCACTGTTCTTATTGGATGTCTGTCTCCCTATTTGGATGTATGCTTTTACTAGTGCTGTTTTTATTGGATGTTTGTTCTTATTTGGATTTTATTGGATTTTATTGACACCTGTTCTTACTGGATGTTTGATTTTATTGGATATATGATTTTATTGAATGTTTTACTACAGATGATGTGTTATTTTATCTATTGCTATGCACTTCATCTTGTGGCACTGTTGTGGGTAAGCTCCACCCAGTTTCCTTGTACTATTATGTGCAATGACAAATAAACTTCTATTCTATTCTATTGTATTCTATTATATTGTATTCTATTCTTTTTTTAAAATTTTGTCTCTATTAAAATCATGTGACCACCGCTGCATAGATATTTTGTTCTTAATTGGCTTAAAAAAAAAAAAAAAAAAAAAGGTGGAGTCAATACTATTATATGTGATGAGGTGCTTCTCTGGCCCACACACTACAACAGTGTTTATCCACAGTAAGTGACTGGTTAGCAAGTGACTAATGAAATCATTGTTGATACATGATAGATTTTAGCCTTTTAATCACTGGAAAATGTGTCAGACGAGAAGCAGGGACAAAGACGTTCTGCCTCCCGACAGGTATGTGCCAGACACACAAGGATCATACAATAATCTTTGAATACAAATTTGAGCTGGTATTCTTGGATTTGCATTCAAGCAGCCACTTTAAAAACACCCTCACAGGAAAAAATATCCAGAGTATCTTTAAGGTTACAAGTGACACACTAATGCTCTGACGCACACACATGCACAAGTCAGCGTCTGCTCTGCTGCTGGTGGGGTTCTGCTGACACCCGGAGAGAAGAGGCGAGAGTCTGGGTAATTGTGCCGCTCATTTTGATGACTTGCTTTTTATGCAAAACAGGAAAAAGACAATATGCAATTATCTTGAGGAGGGAACAGCTGAATGTGGTTGATGAACAGTCTGGATTCAATCATGCTCTTAGTGCGTTATATGCAATTAAACTGCAATAGAGATAATGGCCTCCATTGCCAACTGAGTAATAATCCTAGTCATAATCACCTCCATTACTTTTATTAGGCTTGGCATTATCATCATCACTCTTATTAATATTATTCTACTTTTCCACAAGTACAAAATCTTCGACAATGAAACCCTGAAACTATAAGGTAAAAGAAACACTGATGGTTACAAAATGAGGTTTGAGGGAAAGTGTTTCTTGCAAAACCAACATCTGATTCAAAGCCATTCCTCTGATCTCCATGTTTATTTGAAGACGACTAGAATTTCACCTATTCTCACCACTGCAGCAGCTGTCTACTGATTCAACCCTCAATGGCCAGGACACAGGAGAGGAGGGGGAAGGGGAGGATGTGGCTAAGAGGCATCCGATGGCTTAACAAACTCAGCAACAGACAGCATCCCAGCCCCAGCCACACATCACGCAACTGGGCCGCTGCTGATCAGTGACCACAAATAACGCACACTCCCCACTGGCGTCCCCTCACAGAACAACAGCTGGGCTATTCTTGGAAATTAAATAAATACATAAGAGCTGAAATAACAAAAAGCCATCAACTTCAAAGACTGTAGTTCATGCAATGGCTTTAGGTGGACTTTACATCATGTAATTATGTTGAGATTATGAGCATGTAAATATAAATCTGACACAAGTAAAGCAGTGATCTTTGATGGGTTTTGCATTTATCCGTCATCTTTATCTTTTGAATACCAGATATAACCTATGCAGATTAAATTCTGTCATCTAACCTTGTGTGTCTTTGAGTGCGTGTCTAATCAGAAATGTGAAGGACTGCAGTTTGTATTTGCCTGTTGTGTGTGTGTGTGTGGCCAGTTTTGTAAGACTGCGCGCTGGGCGGGAACAACCCTATTAAGTTGTGAGGGAGACACCATCTGAAAGCTCTGCTATCACTGCAACTTTTTACTGCACCGCATTCGCATGTGCCGCTTCACAGAGCCTTGAGTGACATTCCTGCTGACGTGAATCGAATACCGCAAGATTCCTTGGCTGAACTTTTGACCCTGTGTCCCCTTCCAAAAACCATGGCACAGTGCTTCACCCCAAATTTACTGAGCCTGGGCCTATTTTGGAAAGTAAATAAAAGGGTGGGAGCCTCGCTCCTGCCAGACAATTATAAGCCATGCTTTAGTGGAAATGAGCTGAAAATGTACAATATCAGAGTAACAATACACCCTGCTAAGCTCCCTCCCAAGCACTTCCAAGACATGAATATCCTCATCCAGATGATGCGGTCATATGAGGGATAGAGGCTGTGTGCTTGTGTGTTTGTGTACATGTGTGATTTGAGATACCTTCATGCGAATGCGGAAACCAGATTTGCGAGGCGCTGGAGTGGGGTCCGCCCCGGAAGGACGGTGAGGAAGGCGAGGAAGGCGGCCGGGAAGGGTGAGACGGGTGGGAAGGGGGGGAACCCAAACTACTGGCCAGAAAGGTCCCCATGAAGGAGGCGGAGGAATTGCCCATCAATCCACTGCCTGCATTCCCACAGGAACAAAGGTAAGGAGAGAAACATGGTTAGAATTAGAGTGCTTGTACACTGTGACCATGAGTATGACCAAAAAAAAAAAAACGGTATCAGAGCCAGATGTAGATGTAAAAGGATGGAGCCCACTGGCCTTCTAGGTTGAATCATTAAGCCAGGCAGATTTGATCGCTGCCCTTGGGAGAGGGTGAATGAGTGAGCGTACATGTGTGTGAGTGAGAACTAGTGTGAGACTTTCCTCCCCCTCACTGACAGCACAGTCCTCTCCCCTCGTCGTCTCTCCCCTCACACCACCTCTCCCCATGGGCAGACAGAGGTCTCATCTCACAGCTGAGTACACACTTTCTCAGGCTCTCTCCCTCTCGCTCTCACACACTTTTGCTCCTGCTCCCTAGTGTCCCTTTCTCAATTTCTCTCCCTCCCTCCATTATCTTATGCTCTCCATCTCTCACTTTCATGCCCTCAATCTCTCTTATTGCTCTGCTCCATTTCACCTTCTCTCTGTCCCTCTTTCTTTCATTCTTCTTTTCTCTCCGCATTACTTTGATGATCCAGGATTCCTCTTCTTTTCTTTGGTTCTATTTTAGCATTTGCTCCTCTTCCTTCTGCCGTCTGCTTCACTATAACATCCCTCTCCTCATTTCTCTTTTCCTCTTATGTCCAATCTCCAGCAAAATATACCCAGCCCTCAGCTTCCCTGCTTCTGTCCCTTTCTTTTTTCTGACATTGCTTTGCTTTGTTCTTTACCATAATGATGGCACCAGTAGAGCAATCTGTCCCTGGCTGACTGAACTGTGTGTTTAACAAGACTATGATGAGTAATTGACCATTCGTAGCAACGCCCGTGTGACTGGGGGCTGATTGTCTATTATGCATTGCTGGGCAAGCTGGAGAAAACACACTGATTAACCACTGCTTAAATTGCATTCCCATTACGCGCCCGCCAGTGCACTTGAGCGAGGGGCCCGGGTGCCTGGCTCTTCGCACATTCATTTCCCCCAAGTCACACTGCCGTGAAGTCTCATGCATATGTATGAAGATGCATGGGTGTGAGCACACACGCACGTACTCGCACAAACACACACACTTTCATATCATACGTGATACGCACAAAAACACAGGGAAGAGCAACATTGTAAAAATTCATTATCTGCCCCTCACGACGAGCTGATCTAACAAGGAACACTGTGTGATTTGATTTTCTTTAAACATGCATCAGTCCAAACATGAATCGATCTTTTTTCCGTGAGTGTGAGAACAACGGTGTGGAAGTCTTAATCAGCCAGGCAGTGAGTGAGCACATCCTCTGGGTAGACAGCAGGGATAAACCCATCAGTCTGCTGCTGGCTCCTACACCGACTAGCCTATGGCTCATGGACCAAGGCACAGGAGCATGTAGACACACACACCACACACACACACACACACACACACTTTTTCTTCTCACACATAGTAATAGGTGTGTATATGCATTCTTACACATACAAGCACACCTCTTGCACCATAGCCTCAGACAGGTGGAAACCCCCCACAATCCCCAACCCCAACAGTTCCCAAAGTACCTCGAAAAACACCTTATAATCAAACATGTCTGTTCACACATCTTCCTCTGTCACTATGGCATCAAGATGAAAATGAAATTAAAATTGTGTCTCAGAAGCATCACAGGTCAGAAAGCAGAGAGCAACACAACCAATGAGCTGTATGTTCCTTGTGTGATTTCTGCTATAGTTTTTTGATATTTTGTTTTCCAGGTCTGTTTTTGAGTGTAATCAACAAACTATAGAATACTAGTGTAGACCATCCCTAACTTCCAGAAACATTAACTTAAGAATTTCTAAGAAACGGTAACTTATGTAAAAACAGAGCAACATAACGTCTGTTAGTGGGATGTATTGTGAGATAACCTGATGACATATTACAGCATAAATCCTTCCAACCCCCTCCTTCCAGTTCCTCCTTGTCCACTGCCACCTCCTATCACCCCTGTCCCTATGGAGGGCTCCTGGCAGAGCTCAGTGCAGAGCAGGGTGGAGGTTGAAGGCAGTGGGGGGTGGATTACGACCAGTGTGCTTGCCAGGCACACATCCAGGCCCCATCATCTACCCACTTCTGTGCGCCGCCGCCCTCCACATTGCACACACCTCTGCCCCTCTTCCCAACTGTCACCCCCAGGAACCCCAGCTTTCCTCGGCGCCTCCGGCTCACATAAATCAGCTAATCCTCCTGCATTATTAACAGCCTCGCCCCAGAGAGAGAGAAAGAGTGAGAGAGACATAGACAGTGACAGACAGAGTCCGCAAAGCCCCTTTCCACACACCAAGAGTGGATAGAGCCTCTGCCAGAAGACAAGGAAAAAAAAGAGTGACAATACATAAAAAAGAGAATGTCAGGCAGGGAGATCTTTGAAGTTTAAGCTGGTATTAGGGGAGAAAGGAAATGAAGGTACATTAGGTGGGTCTGAGATGAACTCACATAAAGCCCTTAGAACAACCTGACTAGATCAGACATCTTACTGATCCAGTCTGACCATGGGGTCTGGCCCAGGAGAGGGCCTGACCATGTGACCAATCTGAGCTACAGTAGGTACAGATTAATAATGTTACATTGGTTTGTGCTGACTCCACAGTCTGTCACTTAGAAACCCTTTTCCACTCCAGCTGCACCAGCGTCCAGAGATAGCATCTAGTTAAGAAACTGTTTTTTGTAGTTCAACAGGCAAAGACCCATCTCTCATCCAGGAATACTGGTTCAAGAAGACCATCTTTGACCAAGAACCTCTATGGGTATAACAAAAAATAAACATGATGGTAAGGAATAGTCTGGGTAATAATAATAATAATAATAATAAGAAGAAGAAGAAATCAAATTGAAGTAGCAGAGATCTGAAAAACATCCTAAACTACACCCCATGACTCAAAAGCAGAAACATTTTGACAATTAAATCTGAATTGTTAGCCAGTGTGGTAACATGCTTCTTTTTTCTATTAAAATTAACTCACGTATCTGTGTGTGTGTATATA
>JAQQZY010000028.1:21478856-21497235 GCA_030068375.1 Ostorhinchus rueppellii | reverse complement strand
ATATTTATTTATTTTTTACAAATATCAGCATCTGCATAAATTATTGCTGTGAGGCTCCTAAACTGGAATTCCTGACACTGAGGAAAAATAATGATGCAAACATAGTAAAATGTTCTTACTTAGAATTTTTCATGATTAGTTTGATACACAGTTCCACATTTACTGTTTACTTTGTGCTCAGTGATTCTGATTTATTTATTTTGGTTTCTTTTAGTTTTACTTTGATGTTCAGTTCAGCAGTAAATTGATTTCTAATAAAATGAAAGATAATTTCAGATTTGTGTAATGTACTGGCAGTGTCAAAATGCTGGGGGATGTTCACTGGTGATATCAGCTGATTAATCAGCTATGAGACTTCGTTGTGCTCCAAACCAGTGCTATTTTATCTGCCTTTAAAAATACACTATTGGCTGACCTCTAATACATTCCCAATGACATGGTTCTGTCAGCTCTGTTCTGATGAATGATATTCGCAAGTGAACCGACTTCAAACCAGCATGTGCACCCCACCTAGAAGTAGCACCAGGTTTGTGTTGGTGAGAAAAGGGCAGGCTGACTTTAGACTGCTCTGTCCATTATGTTGTTTGCCTTCTATTAAAACCCTACTTTTTCTCCTACAACCATGAACTACACTCAGGAGTGTATAGCATGCCCTCTCTGAACTAATTTAATGCTTAATGAATCAGAGGTGTTGGTGAGACAGCACAGGTTATAAAAGTGGGCCGGGTTGCTGTGGTGTTGATACAGTTTCATGCCAACTAAAGCAGGGCAGAACAAGAGGAGCGAAGGTCTGCAGCTTTAGAGAGCCAGTGTTGGACTTGCCATACCTATTTACTTCGCAGCTTATTAAAGGTTGACATGGATCCACAGTGCCTACCACTGCTATGCCAGCTCCATGTAAAACTTATGCATTTTCTCAGATCAGCTTGTGTTTTTTGAAACCATGTTTATTTATTTCCTCAGTTTTTAAGTGGTGCCAGTGGTGTACTTGTATGGGCTCTTAAGAAAATCGGGTCATGTGCATCCTAATCGGCGCCGATCCCTGACAGCGATGGAGATTAATCCTATTAGAGAATTAAAGGAGAGGGGAGCACAGGGATGGGGGAACCCCACCTCCCTCCCTGACATCTAAACATCCCAACCTGACACACACAAACATACCATTGTGCTCAAATGGGTTCAAATGTACAAACACAGAAACAAACACACAGAAATATTCCTGAACCTCTGGAGGTGGAGGTGTCAACTGCTGCTACTGTTTTGCTGAAGTGTGGGCGTGTAGGGTGAAGGAGTCTGGTTTGTGCACAGCTACAACACATGTACACAACTCATGCACGCACATGTACTCACACAGTAACGTAGGCCCAGGCAGAGGCCCCTGTGGACGGCCCAGAGTGAGCAGAAGGCAGGGAGGCGGAGCAGGGAGAATGAAGGCCCAGTTGTCATGGGAACGAAAGAGAAACAGCGCTCGAGGCAAGGAGTCTGAATGCTAGCCATTACAACAGCAGTGGGCAGATGCAGTTGGTCAGTATACTGCTCAGCAACAACAGCCCTTCAAACCCACCTTGAAACCCCACTGTAGACCCCCTACATCTCATAATCACACAGACCTTTCACCTGAATCTAATCTGGTTTCATGTGTGAGACTGAATGGTCATAATCTTTGCCCTGTTTAGATTACTAATCTGCTCCAGTGAGCATCCTGAGCTATTCATGTATCTCCAGGCTGAGCAGTTGTTTGGAGTCTTAACAAGGAATAATACAATAATAGGATGTATAAGGATGCATGTGGGCCAAGCTGCAATGGGAAAAAAGCAGAGAAGACAACAAGCACCCACCCACAACACGTTGTTCTTTTGAATGCTGGGAATCAGATCAAAATTTCCTCCTGGAGAAATACACACCCATTCACATGCAGTTGAGTAGTCAAGCAGTCACACACACACACACACCAGCAGAGATCTATGACTATGCCTATTGTCTAAGAGAAAGATAAAGTACAATTATTTCGCTGTGCATCATATTTCGCTGTCTGCTCTTGAAAAATGAGCCATGGTAGTCTTCAACTCTCTGTCTTATCTGTAGACGGCAGCCTGAAGGGACGGATGGACGTGTCGCCTAGACAAGGACACCAGACAAACAACGAGGGATGAGAGTGATGGTGACAAGAGAGGAAGTGAGACAGAGAGAAAATTGCAGGTGTGACTGCATCAACCTGTTCTCCACAGCTCAGTGATCAGCAAGTGCCAGGGAAGGAACGATAGAAGATGAAATTTCAGGAAATAGAAACACACACACACACACACACACACACATACTTCTAGTTCATAAGACCGCCTATCACAGTAGTAAGAGTCATTGAACACAAACCAGTTGAGGTTGCACAGTCAGCGGTCAGTGCCATGTGGCAACCAGACTACAGCCTCTCACTACACATCCCGAATGATTATTCTCTTGCTATCGTGTCCTGTGACAAAACACATGCTCCCTTTCCCCTCTCAATTAAATCAATACTAGCCAGAGTTACACGATCAAAGTCGAAACACTACATCTTTATTCCATGAGCTGCTTAAAATCCATGGCTGGCAACAGAATCTGATGTTGACATTGCTTTAAATCCCTGACACAGCAAGACACAATGTAACATCATATCATAAGATTTTAGATGAGGTTGGCTTTAATGTTTAGGACGTTAAAAATGTTTGCGCTTACACTATGTGGTCTGACTCCTGAATCCTAGTTCTGTGGCCTTAATTAACATTTGGCCGATACAGCAACGATACCTAAAAGACTACAGTGACAAAGGAAAAAGCATTCTGATTGTTTACTCACCAAGTAAAAACATATTGAGAAGGATGTCGGTAAGTGTTTCACTCCCAGTTCAGTGTCGTTCTCATCAGACTTTCCTACCGATCCAGTTCCATGTTCTGCCCAGGAATTCAGACGCCCAAGAAGAAGAAGCCAGCCAGACTTTCCACACACATTTTCACTCATAAACACAACTAAGGTTTTAGACCTTCCTCGGTAACACTGGGAAACTGAGTTGGCCTGGGCATCTGTACACACCAGCGGCCCCAGACAGACTGCACACGCTACCCTGGAGGGCCGCTGACTAACCCAGCGCCTACTTCCTCACAATAAAACACAAAAGGAATTTCAAATGGCTACTAAAGTGGGGGGATTTCCTTTAAACAGTCAAAGTCATCTTGAAAACATTAACACAACTGGTAGCCAAATTCCTCCTCACTTTGGAAACAACTGTAGTAAGACACTTTTTTGTGTGTTTTGGTTACTCCCCCCCCCCCCCCCACACTTCACAAACTCCTTCCCTGACGTTGTCTTTTTGGGGTTGGTTGGTGGGTGGTTGGATGACGGAGCTGAGGGAGTGGGCCCCCTCTGCAGCTCCAGTGGGAGGCTGGTCTCATCAGAATCATACTGAAGAAAGAGAAGGCAGGCCGGTCCTGGAGCTGGGCCCAGTGCAGGGGTGGGGGAAAGTGCCAGCAGCGCACGCCTCCGACACTCTCCACACTGCGTGCCTGTGGAGTGAGTTTAGTGGATGTGGTCAGTGCGGGGGCGGGAGAAGTGGAAAGGGAGCAAAAGAAGCAGTTGGAAAGATGGATGGAGGAGTGAGAAATATGGCCTTTACTACAGGGCAGCATCCAGAGGAGGGATAAGGGCGAGAGTTCTGACTTGAATTGTAGATAAGGGTGTGAGGAACTGCGAGGGATTCAGAAAGTGAAAGAGCAGCTGAGAGTGTGTAGGAGTGTGTGTTGGTGAGCATATGCGAGCCTGCGCTTGAGTGTGTGTGTGTGTGTGTATGATGATCGTCTCACTGAAGCTGAGAGCCTGTGTTTGCAGAGTGGCTTCGTGGTCAGCCACTTGCTTGCGACTGAAGCAGTAACTGGGTGAAAGTGATTTTGGGAATTTTTTTTTTTCCCCGAAAGTGCTATGCAAATAAAATTGTCTCGAAGAGGCCAGCCAAAGCACCCCGCCCACTTCACCCAGCTGTTCATACAATATACAAGTTGACATGATAGGGATAAGAGATTCTAATCCTAAACAAATTAGTCCAACTGGCTTGTCCTGACTTGGCGGGGAGCCTGAGAACAACAATGGATCCACACAGGCCATGGAGCTACAGAAAAAACAGATCAGAGAAAATGTCTCTGAGGAGTATTTTCTTCATGCATATAACCCAACATAATGTTTCTTTATGCATTCTCAGTCTGCAAAAACTCTCTTGGCATGGAAGGTGAAGGTAACTGCTTTCCTACCTGGCCAGCCTCCCTGAGGTGTATGTGCGTTCAATATTACCACAATTATTAATTCATAAAGCTGAGGGACTGTTAGATACCAAAGGGTCTCCTCCAATGATCATATGTCTAGGGTTATGTGCAATACAGGGGGTGCTGACAAGAAGAAAGAGCAATGTCATGAAGTCTCCCTACTAAAGAGGTGTTTTATGGGCACAGTCGACAAGGAGATGGACACATAACGGAGGCGTAGCTATTTGTCAGAGGGACAGGAAGTGTGTTGTTAAGACACAATGGGAGCCAAAGTGAGATGCTGACTAGTGTGGGTGAAGGTTCCTAGAGAAAGAAGTCGAGGTAAAAGTAAAGAGGTGAAGGGTAAAGTCTAATTGTGGATTTGTAGAAGTATCGCTGATGGTTGTACAAGGTCTAGGTTGGAAGGGCCCGTTACTGTGAATCGGGCGGATTTGTCACTTGGCTCTGTGCCGAAGAGCGCAAAACGTGATCCATTTAGATACGCAGAAGTGTGCAGTGTCACCGGTCTGGTAGAAGAACACACAGACATTCCAGGTTGGGACAGAGGAAGTGGGAGGATGGAGCTGAAGCTGCAACAGGACCAAGCCAGGACAAATGAGCTCAGGGCCCATTACCTTCCTTTCACACCAACCCACACATACACATTCACATTCCTTACTCCCACAACACAGATTTAATAGCACACATAAGAAAAGCAGTGTCACAACGCAAATTCTGGTGTCGATTTCACTCAATCCATCCTTTACTCCATGAGTCCAAATGTTCATAATGTAACAGGAAATGCATATTACACCAGACCAGAACTGTTTTCCTTGGAGTAGACTCTCATTACTAAATGTTTTCTCTCCAAGCACCACCTTGCTATTTCCATCAACATTTTACCTTATTAAATCTGCTCATTGCTACCAACTAAAGAAATTGCTTTTTGTATCTTGGTCCAGATAAAATGTAAGTGTTTCATATGGAATGGCCAATAAAGGGCTGACATTTTGTTAAGAGCTTGCAGGGCCAAAAGCACTTTGTTCTTTGTATACAGGGCAGTTACACTCTCCTCAAGGAGAACCATTTGTTATCTGTCCAAACTTTGGTGAGTGTGCTTGTTAACTGACCCATTGTTACAGGGGAGGGTTTCAGGGCCGTTCGTTGCGTTCTGGCTATTTATTCCCGAGGCATGAAATTGTGATTACCATAGTGGGGCTCATCCATCTCGTTCTCACATCCACACACGGATGCTAAACATCCGCATTTTTATTTCACTTTCTCTCTTTTTCTTCTCCTCTCTAGTTCTTTCAGTCTTCCTCTCTCCTGATATACACACACACTAACACACCCAAACACAAAAAGAGCCGCCCACAGCTGCGTCAGGCCATCTCTCTAACAATCCAATCTGTTTTCTTTCCCATGATGTTTCCCATTGGCACAGGGAGGAGAAAATCAGATTTACTCCCCCACAGGGCCCATGCAATTGCACTGATATGGAAAATGATTTCAGTGCTGCTTGAGCCCATAAACATTATTTTGGTCTCCCCTGTTAATGACACATTTCTTCCCAGCATTGTGGATCTCACAGAGGAAGAGATGAGTGTGAGGGGGTGAAGAAGGGAGGAAGAGGAAGAAAGGAAAGGGGGAGGAATCCCCCAGGGTCTCACACACAACTGGGGAGTCCTTCACCCCTCAAACTGCATCCTGACATCTAAGACTTCTGTCAACCTTTTCCTCATTCACACACAAATTCAGAAACATATGCTCACAGCTAATCTACCATGTAGGAACTTCAATTGTCATGGCCTTAAAATAAAGCCACCCCCCTTCAAAAAATAAATAAAAAAATAGAAATAAAATGGATTTAAAAAAAAAAAATAAAAAAAATATGAGCACAAAGATATCCCCGCTGGAAAATGAGCAGAGTCAAAGAGGGATTTCTCACCTCTCTCTCTATCTAGCTGTCAGCCTGATTCCAAACATGCTGCATTTGGCTCCAGGGCTAGAAGCAGTCCCACTACAATTGTGTCATACAGCCCACATATCTTTTATTGGTGTTAGCAGCCAATATAGTGAAGCCCCCTCCTCCTCCTCTTGAACACAGGAATAAAAATTTGTACTTTTAGTGGTAAGTTACAAACACTCTCTGCCCGAGGCATGTTGTCAACGAGAGGAGCATGCAGTAGCCTCCAGTCCTAAACACTAGTCATTTAATATGACGGTGTTAAAAAGAGACGCCACCAGGCCAATAGCGAGGCACTAAACCTCCCATTTGGCATCCATTAAAACCCATCTGCAGGACTGAATACGAGGAGGCGGACA
This sequence comes from Ostorhinchus rueppellii, assembly GCA_030068375.1. Lineage (NCBI taxonomy): Eukaryota > Metazoa > Chordata > Actinopteri > Kurtiformes > Apogonidae > Ostorhinchus > Ostorhinchus rueppellii. The sequence continues at coordinate 21,490,645 of JAQQZY010000028.1, read as the reverse complement.
GGAAATGGCCTGATATGACTGAAAACTGTCCTCTACTTTTGAACATTCTCTCACAGGTCCATCACTATTCACATCCAAAAATGGGATTTTCGTGGTTCTCCTTTTCCACTGGAAATATCACATGGAATGCACTGGATCTGGTTTGGTTTACAGCTGATGACTGAGCTGTCTAAATCCATTGGTTTTATGTTCTGGCCATGGGGATGGATGGGTGACTAATGGCGGCTTGCGTGCCATGTTTCAGCCGACGCAGCCAAAGCTCAGCCAGCCAGGTCATGGACACAGACATGCCTGGTAGTGGGAAAAGGCAGATTAAAACAAGTGTTCAGCACTATGCTCTCTAATTAGTCCCCTGTTAACTTTTGAACTTAATTGGTTAATTGAGATGTGGTTAGACTGGGCAGGTTTCCCCTCCCTCAGGGTGACCATACGGCTCCAGTATTTCAGCCTGGCACTGCCTGGCACAGGAGGTGGCTGGTTCTCTCTCACACACTCTCTCTTTTCTCTTTTTTAGCATCCCACCGCTCCAGTGACGAGGAGTAATGATGCCGCACAGGAGGCTGTAAAACTGTGTTGTGCGAGAGTGTTTTCGCAGAGATTGTGCCCATAGACTGCACATATGCTTGTGCCACATCAAAGCAGCTCTCTGACTACCCAGACCTGGGTGGTCTAACCCTCTTTTCTCTCAACCAGCGGTGCTAGATAGATAGGCTTCGGAAAAGTGGAGAGAGTGGATGTGGGTGGATGTTACCTCACCACAGGCAAGTGTGTTCTGTCGAATTCAGAAGTCAGTTTGCTTTGGAGGAGACATGAACAGCATGAGGAGGGAGAATAAAAGTGTGGTTCAATACATACACAGATAAACACACACACACACAACCCCATAGGCATCACATTGCTTGAGTCCCCCCATCTCCTCTGCTTGATGTATAATGATACCCACAACACCACATAAATCTGCAAGCAGCTCGATTCATAGGAGCAGATTTTGCTTGCCGCTTTCCCTTTTCACTTTCATCCCCTCTTCTCCTCTTGCTCCTTTGGGCCCCATCACTCATCCCCCTTCTCAGTTTTCCCTTTCCGTCCTCACACCCTCTCCATCATCCCTCCATCACTCTCCCTTCTTCCTCCTGCTGCTCAGCTCCATATTTCTGTCCTCCCTCATCAGCTCGCTCTTTCTTTTCAGTTGCCATCATATGGATGCTTCAAAAATGGAAACGCTTTTTCTCCGTATTTTGGGTTTAAAAAAAAATGCTTTCCCTCCCACTCCCTTGTTCTTATTGTGATCTGTTCCGCTGCTCTTGTTTGTCCATCAGTTTTCGTTAGGCCTGAGAGTGTAATGAAAGTCTTGTTTTATGGGGAGTCACAGGTTCACCCTCCCTTCGTCAAAGCCGCCCATAAATTAGCATCCCAACATTCAACTGGCAACTGGGGCTTACTGGAATGTCCTGTTCTCTCGTCCTCCCATCCTTTCTTCCTCCCTCTTCCATCTGTGGCCTGACGCCTCCTTTAGGTCATGGAGAGCAGTGCTGGACATAAGAGACTGCTTTGCTGCTGTCCTATGACTTCTCTTCGATTGCCCTGTAATATGATAAAGTCCTGGAGTGATGTGTGTGAGAGAAACAGAAGGCAGCTCCCTGCTCTGGCTTCTCTCTGTCTGATGTAGCCTGTCAGAGGCACAGAGACAGAACAGTGCAGATAACGGAGCCTAGAGCCGCAAACCCAGCCAGCCCAAGGTCTTTCTGCAGCCCTGAATATAATTTGCCACTGGTTCACAAAGGGAACAAAGGAGAAATGTTTAATTCTTGTAACCCTGGCCAAGACAAATGCAAGCACTTTGGTCTGATAACCTACAGGACAAGGGGAGTGAAGGCACCTGGGCATTCAAGGCCAGGCAATATACAGCTTTAGTTTGTAAAGAACGCATTGTGTAATCATGTGCACCTCCTTCAAGACAAAGATTACAGACAATGAGACAATATTACAGTCAGCCCAAACAGATAACCACCTTCTTTCCCACTGCAGCAGCCTCAAGTTCATACAAGGTCAGCCAAATCACACAGTAAATTTTTTTCTGAAATTCATCTGACAAGCTGGGTTTTAAACTTGAGTTATGTCTACCGACCGCTGACACTGGTCATCCATGGAATGCTGCTGCTGGGGCCTGCTGAACATCTGCAGCAACACACTTGAGCAGAGATGAGTAAAATTAGGAGCATTTCCTGCAATCTGCACGGAGAAGGTCATCTTCACCCAAACACAAGCAGATGAAGTGAAACATAAAGCAGAGAATAAAAAAATCCCTCTCCCCTCCTCATTTGATGTGGGCTTTAACAGCTAGGAGTAGAAAAGGCAAATCCAAGGTCAAACGAGAGAGAGAGAGAGAGAGAGAGAGAGAGAGAGAGAGAGAGAGAGAGAGAGAGAGAGAGAGAGAGAGAGAGAGAGAGACAGGGGGATATCATCTTGATCAACTACTCGCGTCCTGTCTGTCTGGTTGGTTGGCTGCACCACTACCATTGCAGCCATCTATCTCCCTCATGGTGATCACATCTAGTACATTGGACAGGTGGGTGGGTCAGGCAGTCATGTGACACACCTTCTTGTTCAGTATTTGTCTGCAGGTTGAATTTAGAAGGGGAAGGAAGAAGGAAGAGGGAGGCCGTGCAGGGGTACAAGAGCTTCACAACATCTGATCAGAGTTAACAGATGCGTTGCAGCTGCTTTCCTTCATATCCTAAAACACACACACACACACACACACACACACACAGACTAAAAAAAACACGCACAAAGTAACCACTATATACACTCTATGTGTTGGGATTAAAATTAAAATCATATATTTTCCAACTGGCCATGCTCGTGCACCACTGGCAGTTTTGGGTCTCAAATAAAAACCCTACATCCCAGAGTAACCATTAAACTGACTGAATACTGTGCCTATGAGTGCACATGTTGGCTTTTCTTATTTTTCTTTAATATACACTTAGCTCTACTGACCATAAAACATGTCAGCGCCTACGCATGGGCCAGAATGCCGCAAACTATGTGACTGGCCTGACCAGTGAAATGATTTGGGGAATCTTTGGAAGGAAGACAGCAAGCCATAAAGTCAGAGTCGTGGAGTTACAGGGAAGAGGTAGCACAGAGAAACCTCAGCTGGGTGTCCTCTTATCCACAGGAGAGCAACAGCTTTCAGCAGGTTATCACAACAACCACAAGCCAAGCTCAGCCTAGATCTGGCAGAGGCCATAATGGAGAAAGGCAGGGGGTGGAGGGGGAAGGGGGAAAGACAGCAAAGAGAATAAAGAAGAGTTATTAGGGTGATTTGAGGCAATGAGGGGTAGAAGACCTACTGAAATGTTTTGACACAGAAAAATAGCAAATGTGACAGAAGTACTTAAATGTGGCTTTTGAGAAACAAACCACCAGCGCCTTACTTTCTGTGCCGTCTCCCCCTGTTCCCTTTCTTTTTTCCTGCTCAGTCTGTCACACACTCACACAAATGATAACTGCAGCTGCAACTCCAACAAAATGCTTTAGCCAACACTTTAGTCTGGTGGCAAAACTTGTCTCATGACAGTCAAGCTGGGGTTCAATCTTTGCCAGGTGGAGCAGAATATGGTCCAGGTCAGGACATTCACCCAGATTACCGAGATCCTAAACACCCCATTATTTTCATGAGCTCACATGAACACTAAGAAGTCTGGCAATGTAAGGGCAGCTGCATGCTGCTTCTGGAATAGTTTGGAAACCCTGAAGCACAAGGTGATGGTAAAGTCGATCAATGCTTATTGTGGTGAACAGCCAAATTTTTGTTCTTTTTACTTTTGAGCGAAAGTTTATGGCTGTGTCATTCTTCTCCTTAGTGGACACTGCCACCTTCTTCTTGATGGGACAAGTGCACTTATATTGCAGATCAGGCTTCAGGTTGGTACTTTGGTACTGAACTAATACTGTACATTGATTGAATATTTGTTATACTGTATTTGTTGTCCTTGTCCAACCTTACATCGTTTACATTTCCAAAAACACACATTCAGGAAGTGTGTATTGCTATTGAGAGTCTAGATAGAACAATAACCAGTTTTTGAAACATAAAACAAAATCCTATCTCATGTAGCCTATCTCTAGTCTTGCAGTCGTAATGTGTGTTTACTGTGGAGTGTGATGGCAGCTTCTGCAAAGTCTCAACTGTGGGTATGTAGGTCTACACACTGACAGTGCACACAGCCACAGTGGGGTCACACAAACCATGTTCAAAGACTTTACTGAGACCACAGCTACACCCCTGATGTCTTGAATTATCTGTTATATTGTTTTGTTTTCTATTGACTCTGGCATCATTAGCATCAGCTTTTTGACCTGCAGTGCCATGCGGCACATTCCCTTACAGCTGTGTGTGTGTTGCAGAGTGTGGTTTCTATCTCCATACTGTATTTGCTCTGGCACAGACTTCTATTGTGGGGCTGGGCTTTGCACTCCTCAGATAAGAGAGCAGTTATGTCAACACTGGGTGCTGTGAAGGAGCCGCCTGGTCATGTTGACATTCTACAACGCTGCTTATTTACTCTGACCACAGAGTTCAGCCATCAGCGAGCCTCTAATGCACTAATGACTAGACACCTCCTGGGGTAGAGCCCCCTCCTGGATTCACCTGGTAGTGTCTCTGTGTTTGTAAGGTGAGAAGACAGATGAGGGAGAAGGGGATAAGTAATGATGTTGAAAAAACTAACGTCAAAGCAGCCTGTAGGCAGATTCATAAAAAAGGGTTGACGAATGCACCTCACAACTCGTATAAACCCTAGTAGGCTCGGGCAGCATGAGTCTGCATATTGAGTTCAGATGAGCTGAGCAGCCCTATCAGTAAAGAGCCAGTGCAGCAATCCATGCATAATTAAGGGGAGAGGGGGTTAATTGACTTCTTTGAGAAAGATCCTGATTTCTATCAGCCAGTCCCATAATCATGTGAGCCAGGGCTCTCATTAAGCCCCCTCCCTCATTTATCTCCTCTCCCCTCTAACATTTTCCCCTCTCCCTCCCTGTCCTCTCTACTCACCTGCTTTGAACAAAGGTGAAACCCCAAACACCCCTGCTGTGTCCTCAGCGGGCCAGGAAAAGGTGAGGCAGATTTATAGCCAGCAACTGAGTGTATAAAGTGCACATAAACAGTTGATGAGTGCACACAAACACACACACACACACACTAAAGATCCAGACTGCAGTTGACCTGACTGTGACCTCAGTGTGGTAATGTACCAGCTATCAGGTATTAGAAGCAAACCTGTGTGTACATCTGTCTGTTCTCCACAAGTCAAACACACACACACAGAGGGCTGCACAGAGGGACCTGATGATGATTTTTTTCCCCAACAATACTGGTCGAATCACCGTGCAGCTGGAAAAGCACCGTAACAAGTGCTTTGAATTATTTACGGGCAGAAAGTATACACTGCTTAATGACACATCCTTACCACAAACAAAATACATTGTGTTGGCTTGTCAGCACCTATGAATATTAACTGAAACATATCCACTAAGGCAAGCCTTTTGTTCAGCATAGTTTAACCAGATACAGAGAGAAATTGGCTGCTATCTTTGCTTTTCTCTTCCCTTCTGTACTTATCCTTTCTGTTTCTGGAAGTAGTGGAAGATTGGAGAAAAGCTGAATTCCATTCAGAGGAGCAAGACAAGGGGAAAAAAAAGGGATGACGTGGAGAAAAGAGATGAAAAGTGACAAATGAGAGATTTCCTTCACAAGCCCATAAATCAGTAGACACAGGCAGGGCCAGTATGAGGCCTCCCTCAAACAGCCAAAGGTTTTTTTCCCCCTTTCACAGCCAGCGCTAACCACCCTTCTCCCTTTACATGCACACAAACACACACCTACACAAACATATGTGCATTCTCACTTATACTCGCATACACAAGAGCACACACTTTCTCCTCTCCCTTTTCACTCTTGCACACTCTCCCAGATGGTGTGTGCTGGAATGGCATCCCCATTGCTCTCCACCAATCTGGTTGTGGTGCAGCGGCCTGCTGACTGGCACAGAAGCACGTCTAATAAAAATCACTTACAGTAAGGAGTGGCACAGACTTTAAAGCGGAGCTCTTTGAAATCAGTGCTGTTAAAGAGCCCAAGCTTGTGTGTTGAAATAAATCTCACTCATTCTGTCACATAAAACACTGAAGGCGCAGGTCTAACACAGGCAGGTCGGGTGCTGGAGCTGTTTCTACAGGTAATCAGGACACATGAATATGGGGAAATGAGCCCTTTGGAGTGTGTGCTGGGTGTGCACAGTGGGGTGCCAAGAGTGGGTGAGAATGTGGGAGTGCAAAGCTCGAAATCCCCTGCTGGGTTTGAAGATATCAGCTGAGTTGGTGGAGAGCAAACGAGTGAGAAGTGCAAGCAACTGTGGCAGCCTTTTTTCAGCTGCACTGTTTTTTGGTCTGTAAATGTGGACCACTGTTGAGATGAAACACTGCTGCTGTTCAACTGGACATATGTGCACTGTGGATGGAAGGTGGTGACTGTGGCCTGGTTGGAGAACTGGAAAAGCTCAGTCACTGCTGAGAAACTTGAGCCCCGTGCAGGACGGTCCCAGAGACTGGCAGATTGATGGAAGTCCAACAGGACTTAGGATCTGCTTTCATTGTGAATGTTCGCCATCTGCTTGGCTGGAAAGAGAGCCCACAGAGCTGGAGAAAACTCTGTCAACTGACAGATGAGACAGTGAACGTAAATGTGTGTATGTGTGTTATGTGTGTACTTATGCAGACAGTGTGTTAGTATTGATCCTCAAAGCAGCTCAACTTTCTGAAAGAAGATCTGTCAAATGGGGATACACACATTTACACAAACCAAAAATATGGTGTTAATACAACGTGGACATCATAGCATGAATAGAATTCCACCTCTAAAATAACAGACGTCTGCAGCACCATCACATGTTCAGTTTCATGACAAAAAGCAGAATGTTTAATTACCCACGACTGCCCCCACAACACAGCTGCATAGTTTACTCATAATGCCGCTGGTATCGATCCTTCCAGTTTCTATGTACAGTGACAACACTGGTCTGTCCTTTCACCAAGGATGACCACTCCTCTCTTCATGCTTCACTACTTTATAACGTATTAGTCATGAATGTCCAAACCTTTGACATCCTCAAAAGAAACTAAACATGTTTTGTTTCTTTTCACAGACACTCAACACAACTAGGACAAGTCCACACATCTGCATGCGTAGTCTAGTAATGACCTATTAGCCGCCTTGGCTGACCTCCAAAACTTTGTGTGCATCATCATGTGTCTGATAAGTCTCTCTTATAATCCCTTGAGTGGACCTTAAACCCTTCAGTTTATCTTTGACCACCATCTAACCCAGAAAGTAACCAGCAGAGAAGTGCACAATAAAGGTCATGTTACTATGCTGAAAACTCTGTCTGACCTCTTCGCCCTTTGAGCAACCACAACGATGTCTGTATTCCTTCTGTCTACTAAAAAAAGAGATAACGTGGGCTTAAGGGCCTGATGAAGAAATAGTACACACACACACTCCCATAACTGTCATCCCATATGCTGGGAATGTGATGTGATTTACAGCACTTGCCAGCAAAACAGTAAACCACAGCTTCTCACAAATGGGGGCGTCTGCACACCTGAGAACAAGCTGTTCCACAAGCAAAAAATGAGTAATTAAAATGATGAGGTGAAAAATGAACACAGCTTCTTAAAATTCTTACCTGATTATTTATGCAACAGATTTACAGTATAATTCTGTAAAAATCCATCTGCCTGTGTTATTTTTCTGATAACTGTCACAGATATATTGGTAATCAACAAGGTAATTGAAGCAGGTGGATTTTCTACATCGCCCAAAAGTCAGGAGTAGAAGTGGAGAAAAGAAATGGATGGGATATGCAGCGCCCCGGGCTGAGGTAGAATTAGGCACCTGCATCAGCCCCCCATCCACCCCCACATGCTGCCCTCTCAGCTGCCTGCCACTCTGTTTCCTCTCCTTTTAGAAAATCTCTCCACCACACAGCTCCTTTGATTACTCTTTCCCGTGGGCATACATAAATGCACACACAACTCATGCGTACACATATTCAAATACACACACTTCTTCGATACTGTTCAGACAGTTACACCAGCTGAGTTTTGATTTGGAGAGAAAAGTTGCTTCCACTACAAATAATGACAAGCACTCAAGAAACAAGCAGAGCACAGAGTTATCACACAAACAGCACACACAAACCCACACACATGTGTGCAAGAAAAATGCATAACTCACAAAAACATGCAAATGGCACGGAACTTAATCACACACAGCCAGCCACCCACACACAGCAAATACACACACACACACACACGTGTTCACACACCCTCCCATTATGCTGTATAACCAAAAGGCATTCAGCCATTTCAGCAGTGTTCGGAGAGCCAGCCAAGTGAGAGGCCTGTCAGTGCATTAGCCAGCATGTAATCATAGCCCAACCTCACTGCAATTAGAAGTGGTTCTAATTCTTCTCTGGAAACACTGCCTTCTCCCACCACTAATAGTTTACTTTAGTCCAACAGCTGACAGACCCAACTCTGCTGCTCCCACCTCAGCTTCCTCAGCTCACACACATACAGACTCAGACACACCCACAGCTGTGGCTTGTCTTTCAGTATGAGAGATCAAAAGGAATCCTGGGAATAGTCCCCAGCCATGTCCTACTTGTGCCACATGAATCCCATGAGTCTTTTAGGCTATGCCACAGTTCACCTGTGTGCCGCAGCTCTGTGAATACAGGCCCCCGGTCTGCCCTCCCTCTCTGGTAATTTCAGGAAAATATCTCATTTTACCAAACATGACAGAGAAAAATGACAGCGAAATCATTATACAATTGCAAAAATAAAAACCAGAGATCTCCTAAAGGCTCTCTGTAGATGAGGCAGGTGTGTGAGGGGCGGGTGCTGAGACAGTGCTGGGAAAACGTTAGCTAATGAAGACTGAGGAAGAGGGAGCACTCCCTATACTGATGGTTTTGCTATTAGCCAGTGAGTCAGTGCACTTGGGTGTCACTTCAAAGCATTCCCCACTATTAATCAGAGGCTATCCAGCCCTCCAGCAAGGGCCCGCTGGCTGTGCCGCTAACTACCCCCCTCAACATCAACACAATGGAGCCATCATTACAGCCGTTACGCTACACCTCGGCCAGACAGTACACCTTTATCTCGGCTTATACATTATATACTCATGGCTAATTAATTTACCTGCCATGTCTCCAAATAAAGGAGGTGGGATGGATGGTGGTGGTGGTGGGGTGTATGTGCATACTTCCAGCGGTTTATGTATTTAGGTGGGGGATGGGGTGCACCTGGCTCAGGTTGCATCCAGCAGAGTGTGCATTCAGTATACAGGGTTCTTTATGAAAGCACCTGCAAGCGGTAGAAGCCAGTCTGGCCAAGACCCACACAGGCCCAACCCTTCCCTGATCCAGCTCTCACCTGGCATCCCCAGGCGAGCCGACAGGCAGCTCAGAGTCTTCCCTGACAGCTTCCCTCCTTCGGGCCCCCCTGGCTAACAACAGCTCCTCCGCTGGATATCAGCCACCAAGCCTGAGGATTAACCACTTCACTGGGCCTGTCTCTTTAAAACTAGATACATTTTAACCAGTATAAACAACATCATCTTTTTCTGTCTTTTGTTTTGACTGTCGTAATGGATAGTACTTTCCAGTGTGTAAAGGTGAGCGCCTTTTGGACAGGGCTGGAGGAATTATTGTCTTTTTATCGGGGCAATTGTCAACTGCGCGTTTCAATTAGGTTAACAGGGAAAATACATGGTCTTGTTCAGCATTGCCTGCTTCTCATAAATTTGCACATTCATGTTACATGAGGATGAGAGGGCTTACCATACAAGACACTCCCCCCTCCCCCTTTGTCTCCTGTTGTACTGTACTGCCTGCAGACTGTAGCAGCACGAGGGGATGAGATAACCGCTCACCATTGTGAGAATAGACTGTCAGAGCTTTGTTTTTTTTTTCCCTCTCTCGCTCTCACTTTTCTGTCTCCCTCTCTCTCTTTTTCTCTCCTAAGAATATAAAAAGTAGGAGTAGTAGTTGCAGAAATAGTCCTGTTTCTATAATTAGATGTAAACAGACAAACTCTCAAGCGTGCTCTGTCCCACTAGCCCCATGGCCTCCTGGGAAGCAAAATGTGTGTGTGTCTGTGTGCAAGATGACTGTGTGTGTGTGTGTGTGTGTGTGTGTGTGTGTGTGTGTGTGTGTGTGTGTGTGTGTGTGTGTGTGTGTGTGTGTCATTGTACACGTCTGCTTGAAATGCACCAGTAAGTGTATGACAGCATGTGACAGTGTGCATCTACTGTTGCTGTCGCTCTCCTCCCTTTTTCTGTTTGTCTGTCTCTTTCTGTCTATCATGTGCGAACACACAAACTCACTCGGTCCCCTCCCCCACCTTCACCAGAGGGTAGGTCAGTGACCATGCATAGCAAGCAGAGAAAGCTAATGCATGCAGCACTGGCAGACAAACACACATCTGTTGCTGAGGAGCCAGTCATTTGCCCCAGATCCTCAGGGCACATACTGCATCAGAGAGAGGAGGCAGTGTAGCCTAGTGGTCACACCAGGCAGAGGGGACCAAAAAAAAAAAAAAAGAAAGAAAAAGAAAAACAGTCTGAGAAACACAGGGGACAATGAATGTAAAAGAGACAGGGTGAAGAACAGACTGCAGATAGAAGCTGACAGGACATGGACATGGATCATCAGTGTAAAAACATGTAGACATAAAACAAGTGATCTGACACAAAAAAGCATAAAGGGACAGACAGGGTTGGATTTTTTTTGTTCTAATCAATGTCAGAGGGGGCACAGGAAATCCATGCAAGAGTGAGAGAGTGTAAGAGACAGGAAGAAAAATGAGAAAGAGAAAGAGAGAGCAACAAGTCCCCTTTGGATTGAGGACTAGGCAGCTGGTCGGATGGTCCCGAGAGGCTTATTAAAATGGAATTCCTGATGCTAATCTTTGTTTTCTCACAAAAGGACTGACACATTCTTGAGAGGAGCACTGCATGTATATTTAATGGCAAATCTCTGCATACATTTAAAATCACACCTCATTGTTTCGTACTGTGTCACCACCTCCCGCTGTTCCATTGACAGTCATCGAGATGTGGCCCATTATTTAAGTTTATCTGCTCTCAGTCCTGCGTCATCCACAACATACAGTCCACATTTATGGATCATAGACTGCCATTTAAATCACAGAAGATGAGAGAATAGAATATATATACGATATTAATAAACAGGAGGAAGAACAACACATAAACAACTGCTGAACTCTATACCTGTTTCCTCATTAATCCCATACGATAACAATATGCTGCAACAATAAAAACGCTACAACCACACATTAGTTTACTACCTCCCCAGGCTGGTTTTTGGTCAACCACACCCTAGTTATTAATTAAAATCATGCCATTTGTTCCATTTGGAATCCGTTTATTTCCTTTCAGCCTTACATGGTGTATATTAGGTGCATTACTACATGGATGATACAATATCTATCATATTAATACATTATTTCTTTGTATTTGGGTTACAGTGGTTTGTTGGGGTAACTGAAGGGTTATTATAACTGGCTATAGTTTAACAGCTGAACATTTGGGTCTATAGGATTTTTTACTTTAATACCAAGAGCGGCCACTAGGGGAGTTTTCATCAAAGCTAGCGTTAGCCCCTAGGAATTTATTTACCAGTGTAAAAATTTTTATATAT
>JAQQZY010000028.1:21450084-21466774 GCA_030068375.1 Ostorhinchus rueppellii | reverse complement strand
AAAAAATAAAATAATAATAATAATAATAATAATAATAATAATAATAATAATAATAATAATAATAATAATAATAATGGTAATAATAATAATGATAATTTGTGGTGATTTAGGTCTTATTTTTTGACGTCTCACTGCATTAAATCGCCCATAGGAGAGGCTACACCTCATCCATCCATTTTTATTATTATGAAAATTATTAATTGTACGGTGTTATGTGCACAGCATTTTACAAATAGTCAGGTGAAATAAATAAAGCTAATGTCACTTAACAGCGATGAACCAGACCTACAAATACTTTATTAAATGAAAGAGGGAAAAAAAAACAAAAAAAACAAGCATAATATATAAAATCACTACTTACTGGTATGTTAAATCCTTGCATAACAATAAATTATAAAATCACAAATCACTGGGAGGGAAGGTGTAAGGCCAAGTGCGACGCCCATTTAAAATAAAAATATGAGATCAACCATGTGGCTAGTGAAATCCTACAGTATTTCCATCTGAGGCTGTGCAGTAGCCTGCTGGTTCAGTCTATGGAAGCAGTGGGACTGGGGCTTCCGGCCTGGCTGGATCGCGGCTCGGATCTCCGAGCAGCGGTTTCTCTCCCTGTGCAACTGCGTGCCTCGCGTCTCGGGCAGGGTAAACACGCCCTCCCATTGGTCGGATACCTGCATGTTAATGAGTTTGTGCCGCCCGCTCGGAATTAAAGGCGGCTTCTGATTGGCTGAGAAGGCAGGCCAATGATGTGCAGACTGACAACGCTGAACACAGGCGAAAGCGCCAGATTTAAAGCGCAGGGTGATCTAAAACACTTATAATAGGAGTCAGAGTAACATGAGCAGGGTTTAGAGAACACTGGTAAGATACTGCTTCCAATTATGTTAATAGAGTAAACTAAAAACCTGAAAATGGCTAAGTGAATGCTTATAAAACATCCTAAATAGGTAAGGAAATAAAATAAAGCATTTAACTTTAGGCTTGTTACAAACATTAAAATAAAGGCTTAGACCTAAATTATCCAGGGATAGGTACAAATGTGAATAAAATAGAAAATAACAGCATCTGGCGATGTGTAGTCACGTGTGTGAACATATATGCATCATCAGTGACATAATCAAGTCTACAACCCCTCTGACCAAACCAATTAAAACTGAAGCAGAAAATAGACTGAATGAATGCGTTTCAAATGTCCAGTATTAGGTTAATTAAAATAAGGAAGAAGATCATCTAAATTGAGGCTTGATATTCTATAAGGCATTTTAACTTCCGGCTCATGGCAAATTTTACAAATGACTAATCATAATCTGGGTGTGCATATGTGAGAAAACAAACATATGAAAGAAGAAAATCCCCTAAAATGGCTTGATATTCTGTATGACATTCAACGCTAGGCTTGTGACAAATATTACTGAAGGGTAACATTATTTGGGTGTGAAAGAAACAAACAAAAACAGGCATCTTTACAGCATCTATCTGGCCTACATAAACACTTGGTTAAAAACCATCATCAAATCATTAAAAACTAAAACATAAAATATCCTAAGAAAATGCATTCAAAATATCCCAGAATAAATTAAAAAAAAAAAAAAAAGAAGAAGAAGAATAACACCTTGATATTGTAGGTTTCTAACTTTAGACTTGTGACAAAACATGACTGTAGGCTTATATTGTGCTTATTGTATCTGGTTTATATATAGTAATGTGAAAATACAGTAAAATAAACAAGCATCTGAACATGCAGTACCCTATGAACGCTTTTTTTTTCTCCAAATAATGTATACACATAATCAGACAGTCACATACTCGTCTCTTTGACAAAACCAATTTCTTGAGCCTCCACACTGATTCGTGCGGACCAGACAGTAATTCTAATATCCCCCTCATGTTATTACCATAGACTTGGGTTATTACATTATGCTAAATGTTTACAAATGAATCCCTGTGTATGAAGAGTTTTTATTGGCTGGCACGGCGCCAGAGCATTGTCAGTCACAGAGTGTAAACAAGACTCTGATTGGCTGTTGGCCAGTCCGCATTGGGCTGTCTGGAAAAAAAAAGAAAAAAAAAAAAAAAAGCCAATAACTAGCCCTGCGGTTTCAAGGCGACCCGGGTTAGATGATGAAAGGGGATAAGACGAGCCGGTTTCAAGGCGGCCCAAAGGCGGACCCCTATTGGCCCCGAAGCCATATGAGTCAAGCGTGAATCAAAGGGAATACTGCAGAGGGGGGGGAAATTATATGTTGGATATTTACAATAATCGAGGTTAGTTTTCGGATGAATGTACACCGGCGATGCATGATTTTGATGAAAAGTTGTGAAAACAAGTGAAACGAGCCTCGAAAGTATCCCGCGCGAGGTTACGGGGCTGCACGTGAGGGGGGTAAAAGGGGGCTCCGGTTGAGGATCGACCCTCCGAAGTCCGCTTCTTCTTTAATGGAGAAAATCTGCGAGGAGTCTTTCACCGTGTTAAAGTGTGGCTGCATGAGGTTTGTCGTAGAGGGGGGAAACTGCGGTGGAAATAAAAACCGATGCAATTTGTTTGATGTAGATTTGGAGATGGAGCTAAACGGATGATGGCGATGCATGCTGTTTGGTCTGGATTTGACGGTAAATTCACATTAGGGTGTTAAATATTATATTATATTCGCAAACATAGTCCATCGACGTGTAACTGTAATGACCATAGCGAATATAGTGCAGCGGAAATATCTTTTAATGGGCTATTATTCCACCTTTATGATCTGTGTTGTCTATTCATCACATCCATTACTATTTAATTTTGTGTAAATACATTTCACAAACCCAGAAAATAGGTGTCTTCCCATGCTACATATTGCTTTTTCTCCCTCTTTTTTTACATTTATTTTTGGTGTTCTTATGTACATGCCTAAAATAATAAAGAACAATGACTCATTTGTTTTTATTATATTTTTTTTCTCTGCACGATTTTATCTTGGATACATTATTAATTTAACTGCTTGACCAGAGGTAGATAAAGCAGGATTTTATAGAAAATGGAAGGAAAAATGGAGTATAATATGACCCTTTGACCCTGGTGGGATTTTAAAGCACACTGAATGCTCTGAAGAAAATGCAACACAGCCCAGTATTTTAAAGCATAAATATATATTTTAGATTTTTCATTTATAGAATTTTAGCCAGATGTTTGTATATTTTAACACAGGCTGTATAAAATGACAGTGTAAAATATTTCTGAAATTATCCTGCCTTACACAGATTAATGTCAAGCTGAATTTAATGGATTTTTCAGCGTCCACTCAGTGTGACCATAATGTCATTTACCACAGCTGACACTATTTTCCCTGTGTGAGATTTAACAAAAGGTCGTCTGCTTTCCTCCAATGCTTACTTGTATTTAACAAGAGGTGTTGGAATTTACTTCATCTCGTCATGGGCTCTTCTCAAGTGAGTGCATATGATGAGAAATAGTCAAAAGAGGTGGTTTGTTCCACACACACTCAAACATACACACACACGCCCACGAACACACACGCTCACACATGCACGGCCTCGCGCGCGCACACGTACACACACGCGGGAGACGGAGTGATAATGCAGAGTGAGTGATTTCTTAAGAAAAAGACCATTTTTACGACGAGGATTGTCCTTGATCAATGAAGCGTTGATGATTGACAGTGTGTGCCTCCCACCCACAGACGGAGAACGAGCCTTTGGCTGTAGCCTATGGGCACTTTTTATATGCCTTCATTTCAACATGTGAAATTCTCATTTATTATAAGCATGGTTAATCATCTGAGCAATTCTGGAAAAAAAATAGGAAAACAGTTAGTTATGTATTATTATTATTTAAATTAAAACGACTGGAGAGTGGAGCTGTAGGCTGCAGGGGGAAATAAAACAGGATAGTTTAATACTGAAATATATCACTTAAAAAGTTTTTGCTGCAAAATGCGTCTTTTTTCATCAAAAATAAATCAGTAGAAATTCTCACATGGGACTTCTCTTTATATTTGTCACGGTTAGAATAGCACTGGCATAATCCTGGTCTGGGAGAAGGGTGGAGGTAAGTGTGCGTTTGTTATAGGGTGTGTGTGCGTGCGCGTGCGTTTGTCTGTGCGCGTGTGCTTGAATTGTAGTGGCATATGGCATAACCAGAAGCCCTCCGAAGGCTGGCACTGTATTTAAAATTGCACCCTACACGGATCTACCTTCACTTCAAGCACAGAATCTTGATCTCGCCACACTAATAAAATGATTCATTTTTATTTTTAGGTTCGTCTCACTGAGCTGCTACTTTTGCTAAAGGGCAGCACAAACACACTTTGAGCAACAACTCGGAGATAAAAAAACAAAAACGGTCGCGTTAATTTTAATTTTGGTTGCACAGATTGGAAAATTAGATGATGATTGTAAAGATGCGTAAGGCAGTGGACACAGACAATGAACATAATGCACTCACCAGGCCAGCAGAGCATGCAACACGGAAAGGATTTAGTGTAATTTTATCCACATTAGTCGATGCCAACAAAACTCAACGCATAATAAATTTTTAAAAAATGAATAAGCAAATAAATAAAATAGCTGATTTTGAAGCGTTCTAAATGGAAGACAGACCAATTTAGACTCTTACATCATGTGGCACATTTGCCCTCCTTTACATTTACGTTAGGGGACACATAGATAACCCTGACGTCATATTATAACACCCTCATTACCTTAGTGGGGTTACAGGAGGAGCACTGTTTTCCCTTCAGCTCTGCACAATGGACCCACAATGGAAATGACAACATTTCCACCAGTTGGAGGTTGCAAGTGCAGCTGCTGTTGGCAATGTTTGCATTGTATCCTATGTGCTAACACTTTTATTGCAACTGTAAATCATGAACTGTACTTCAACACCAGCCTTTTATTCACAATTCAGCCCATCAAATGAATTTGAAGTACTTCAGTCATCGCTTTTGGTAGGTCTGTGTATATATTTTTTTTCTCTTGTGTGCCGTTCGAATGCAACCACCCACTGTAACTTTAATACTGTACAAGCACAAAAGAGCTTTAATTGACTCTCCAATCAAATGGCCTTATTGATCCTGAACTCAAAGTGTATCACACATAAAGTCATTATGCTTTTTGTCTGCTGAGTCTTGATAATAGATGAAGGCTGAACATCACACAAGAACTACTTTATGATTCATGTATTTAACACAACTGCCATGTTTTCCCCCCAACATCTGCAGTGAGGGGTGCTGGAGGACATCGGGGGTTTGGATGACGCTCCCATGGTCATGTGACCAACATGACTGTTCTCAGTAAACGCTCTTGTTTGAGAGAAGAAAGGGGGGTTTGTGATGTGATTGATTTCTCTCCCAGCTGCAGGTTAGAGGAGCATTGCATAAGCATCACATGATTAAACTAGGCCGTCGTCATGAAGATCAGATCGGGGTTCCAGACACAGGCCTAGTACAGTATCTCGCAGGCCCAAACCCGTCCTATGGGCCTCCTCTTTTCATTCACAGAGCCAGCACATTTATTTCTATTACTTGTTCTACTGTGACACCACACATGTATTTTGGCAGATTTTTTTTTAAGGATATTTTGACTTCTCTCACCAATTTGATGGAGACAAAACAAGTAGCAGGATTTCTGTTGGCAGTGAAATGGTGCAAAGTTTATGCTTTTGTGTTAACACAGTATATTGAAAAGGCTGTGTGTTGTAGCATGCTTAAGGTTCACAACTAAAATACTGCAGATGGATTCATAAATCACAGATGCTAGATTATCTTGCAAATACAGTTTACATTACTGTCTTTTTAGGCTACCAATTCAACGTATTATATTGTAAGAATAATAACACTGGAATAAAAATGCTTAAAAAAAAGAGAGAGAGAGAGAGAGAAGGCAGTAAGCTGTAAATCTACTATACAACCTCGGTTTCCTCTTACATTTTAAAAACTTTTCTATTGTGGCTATTGGAGTCCTTGATAGTCTAACAATCATAAATGCGAACCTCAAAGTGGAAAAACAGGACAGCTGAAAATGTCTGAGGATAGAAAATGAAACCAGAGCACAACAGTAGCAGCAGCCTCCGATCGTCCACTGTAAACTCTGAGGTAAGAAGATGCTGAGGCTGATCATCATCTGTACAGCAAAGTAAGTAAAGTCAGTCCTAACATTCCTTCATAGTGTTTAATGTTGTGCATTGATTTTAAAGTAATAACTTAAGGGTCTAGCTGTCTGTCTCTCCCTGCTCTACTTTTTTCTTTTTTTTTTTTTTGCAAGCCTCTCTTCCTAGCTCCCTTGCCTCTCTCTATGTCTCTGCTTGCTGTCGCTGCCATAAATCCAGTGCAGCCATCATACCATCGAATCAGTTTATATGACATGTATATGCTTTTCACATGAAGTTTCCAATTAAAAATGTCCTCTGTAGGGCCTAAACCAGTTTTCATCGTTGCCACTGCCCCCTATAACAGATGGTCCTTTTCTCATATTAATTTCACATCCCAATGGCCGATTGTGGTTCCGACATAAAAGTGATGAGCCGTATTTCAATGTGGTGGCTGATATGACTTCCAAAGATATGGGCCTCTTTTTATGGATCTTCAAATATGCAGTTATCACTCTCGCTACCCACCTGACAAGCCGGCAACGCCTGTCAAAGATAAAACTTTAACAATGCTTGATCATTGCAATAATGGCTGCCAAAAAAAGAAGAAACAGTAGCAGACACAGTTATAGTTCAAAGAGCAACATGTGCTCTAAAATCCTCTGAAACACCATTGAGGCAGAAGTTCTAGGTTCATGCACGAGTGATTTCAGGACATGTTTTAGAACGGTTTGAGCCTCGATTTCTGTTTTCTCAAACAAATAGACCTGCACAAAGAAAGAGACATAGAGAGATGCATCCTTTGTGGTGCACGAATCACTGCCTCCTCCCTGCAAATTCAGTATCTTTCAGCTCTTCAACCAGAGCAGTGTGTTAAATCTGACTAAAATACCAGACACTTGGTGAGAGAAGATGTAACAACTCATATGGGGCTGGTTTTACTGGGGTGTAAACATACAATCACATGTTCTACAGGTTTTTAATTCAGCATCTATATGCAATCTTTGTAATTTATTCTTATCTCTTCCATCTGCAAAGTTCAGTGTCTTTGTGCATCTTCATTTTCTGGTGCAAATACTATACGTGTGTGTATGCCCTAATGAGAAAGATACTACAAAAGGAAAAAAACAACACATATGTTGATGTTATTGTTTGGCTGATTATAACCATGGAGACACGTTCTTCACTCTCATAAGGACGTGACACATGGTCCAGGCCAGAGGATAGAATAATGTATGGCAGAGTGAGTGGCTGCACATGCTCATTAGTATCATTAATCACCAGGGACAGAGATGCCTAAGGAGGAGGGACTTCACAGAGGGAGGAGGAAAAGGATGTGACAGAGATGAGGGATTTCTCCAGAATATTAACATTTGGAAAATATAATTCACAAAAATGTATCTATTTTGGGCACTTGTGGACCTGGCAACATAGAAGCGATTGCTTAAAACAGAAAGGAACAGTGTAATTAATACCAAGCTTAATCATCATTCGAAATTGTCACACAATTCTAATTTGATCCAACTTGTTCATTCAAATTGAAAGAAAATCGGGCTGAGATAGTTCCCTCGTGGGGGGAAAAAAGAGATCTGTGTGACACTTCCTCACAGACGTTTGATTGTGAATTGAGAGATTTCTCTTATGGGGGCTTCCACTCAACGCTCCCCGGCTCCGTTTGTTGCCCACTGTGATATGCAGCTAATGGGAGTAGCTGAGCCTTGAACCAGATTTCAATGTGGAGAGTGTCAGGTGTAGCACTACTGGCTCCTCTGCAGCTTGTTCGATGGGAGCAGGAGGCCCTGAGCTTGGCCATCCCTCAGCAGCAGCCGAGACTCTGGGGATAGTCGTGCACGGCGAGGGCAGGCTGTTTGATCAGCACATATTTTTAATTGGCTCCAGGCACCCTGGAGTGTCAGCATTGCCATGGAGTAGATTCCTACTGCACCTTTACTAATTAAAATCATTACAAATTCCAGGCGCATCATAAAGGATTAAATGAGACTTGTGCATGTGTGAGTGTGAATGTCTGTGTGCATGTGTGTTGTCTCCTTGATAGCTAACATGTATAGCTTAATTGTTTTTCTTCTCAGTGATAGTAAATGAGGGAGGGTTGGCTGTAATCCTGGTCTACTAATCAAATTACATAAAAGGGAGTGTCTGAGCATACAAGTATTCACACTGAAATACTATGGAGAAATTATATTCTATATGTCTGTTCGATGTGTCTGAAATTAAATATGAGAAACCGAAAACTTCCACTTCTGGGAGTTTTTAACCTGCAGTTTTATGTCTTCTATTGAATATTCACATCTGTCCTGCTGTGTATAGTGGGTTTTAATGAGAGCAGTTTGTCTTGTTTGAAATAATTGATGTCAGACAAATGCGCAAGTCCGTGGAGAATTATTTTGAAAAGCTGGGGGAAACAAATGATTTCAAGAAAAGTTCTATTTAACTTCGGTGGATATTTAATTCATCACTGCTTTAACAGAAACAAAACTCTTTTTCACGTCTCAAATTAGATGTATAGGTTCTGAATATTATGCATTCAAGCTCAGTGATTTCGTTCCCATGCTGTGCCTTAGGAGACTAGAGAGGGAGTGGCCAAAGATCCCTAAACAAAGGAGGCTTAAATCTCTTAAATATCTACCAGTGCCACTTTGCCCCGAGGGAGCATAGAAACAAGGGGGTGTTTCTTCAGTCTGATATTGGAAGCTAGAGTTCATGAGGGTGAACTGCAAGTGATGACTATTGAAGGTTTTTTAAGAGCTGGATCTGCTCGAAAACATCACCACCCCCCAAGGCTGAACACACACACACAGACACAAACGTTAAAATCATAAGACATATGTCAGAAAAAATTACTGCAATTTAAGAGGTAATAATCATGCCTGACCAAAGTTTAAGATGTGCATTTCAGTTATGAGGCAATATCGGGTCCTCTAGAGGATTCAGGGACAACTGTTGGACAGTAGCCTTAGAGCACAAGTTATTGCCAATAGCGGTCAAGATTAATAATTTCTCTCATGGAACAGAGTGGGACCTCTATTCACAGCCCCATAAAAGAACAGCGACTCACATAGTTAATGGGCAGTATTGTCCGGCAGTGAATGGGCATGCTATGTGTATTGGCAGACACAACAATGGATGGTACGATGGACGTCTCAAGGTTCACAGAAGTGGGGATTGTGAGGGGTGAAGTTATGAAACTCTGTTCAGTGTTTCTGTTGGGACACAGATGGGTGAAATAAAATAAATACTGCAGTGAAAAGCACAATGAGATATATGTTAGTGTAATATGCATATGTAATTGTCGGTCAGTTTCCCCCAAACAACAGAATCCGAAGTAGCAGACTGGTCATTTAAAGTCATTGTGGTGACTCAACTTTCTGACTTTAGAACCTGAAAAAAAAAAAAAAAGAACTGTAACCACATATTTTTTGGAGAGCTACATTAGTTGAACATGATCGCTTCGTTCCTATTGACTCAACGAGGATGCACAACAGGGAGACGTGGCAGAGGAAAGAAAGTGAAAAATGGCCTGGTGGATGAGTGAGGGTGGGGTGTCTCTTCGACCATCGCCGTTTCCTGTCCGGAAAAGTACATTCATCATTTTCACGTCTACGTGTCATGGCTTACTTTGGCAATAGCCAGAAATGTGGCAATGATGACACAGAGGATTGATGAGGTGCAGGCGGGGGTGGCTAGCAGGGGTTTGGGGTGGAGATGGTCAAACCAGATGTGGCGTGAGGTGGGGCTTGGATGGACCATGAGGAGGACTTGATGAAGGTCATGATGGTACCTGCTGCCCTCGTTTATGGTATGGCAGACACGCATGAATGCAAGTCATGTACAGACACAATACTCTATACACTGAGGCTTAGCCACACAGGGCTACATAAATACAACTTATACCACCACGAACCAGCAGACAGGGACACTTATCTATTATATGGACAATGACCCTGTAAGGACGTCATGATCATTAGGTCAGTTAGTCCCAGTGGATTTGTTTCTGGAGTGGGACTTTTTCTTACTGTTTGTCATAATGTGCCATTATTTAATACAATTTATCACATAGAATATTTCTCCTTTTTATTATTATTTTAACGCAGCTGCACTTTAGGTCCAAATGATCTTTGGCCATATTGTCAAATCCCGTTCACTGACAAATATTACTAATCTGCCTTCAGTCTAATATACCTCACCTTTGTACCCACACATAAATGTCAATTAAGGAATTAATTGCTTTAATTACACTATTCAGTGTTTTAACTTTTAGTGCCACATATTAGTTTCTCATGTGACTAACAGGTGTCAGCAAGAAAGATATAATTCAGAACTACCTCGATGCCAGGCTGCTTAGTTTATAGAAGTTTATTCTTTTTAAGGTTGATCTCCAGGATTTTGCAGCTGAACACTGGGATGTCCACATCAGCAGACACACTGATGTTGAATGTACATGGCTGGACTCCCCCTTGTGGTAAAATATCACACAACTCTAAAAGACCACAGTCTGCAAGAGAGGATCGCAAGGCAGAAAATGTGAGTGGGTAACTGAGCTTAAAATGAATTAAATTAGAGACAGTAAAATCAAAAGGTGTCCTCTCTCTCTCTGTTTCTCTCTCTCTCTCTCTCTGTTTCTCTCTCTCTCTCTCTCTCTCTCTCTCTCTCTCTCTCTCTCTCTCTCTTTCACTCTGCTGAGTGTATCCCCTGCTGGCACCGGGCATACTCCGAAGAGTGCGGTTCTCCCAACTCAGTAGCTGATCAGAACCAGGTGGGTAGGCCTCCATGTGCTTTCCATTTGTGCAGGATGTAAATGGATTCAATTAGATCCAAATGCACAACCTGTCAGCCAGGGGGAAGTGGCAGACTTTCAAAGGCCATTAGATTATGGACAGGATTTGGAATAAAAACTTCACTGGTCGGGCTTGTGCCATTAAATTGGTTGATGTGAAACTATTGAAGTGATTTGAGCTTGCATGCTGACTGTGCGCTATTCATGTGGGCGCACATTCTGTCTCTACCCCCCCCCCCCCCACACACACACACACACACCTCCCAAATCATCATTAGCAGCTCCTCCTTCCTCTTTTTTTTTCCCATCTTCTTCTCCTATGCACACACACACAAATGCAAACACACAAACTGCATACATAAAGCTGTAGGATATTTACTGACATATTGCCAGTGGCCTCACAAACTTGCCTGCATTACAAACAGGAGCTCTTACAGCTTTAAAGTCAAATGGCTCCATCAGTCATGGCTGTTAAGAAGCCCAGACATAAAAATTAAAGACTTCCAGCAATCTGACCAACTGTAACACGTCTCCTTTGTTTTGATTGGCTGGAAAAATATGATGTCTACTGTTAACATTTTGTTTTACTTTCTTGCCTTTGTAAACACATTAAATATGACAAAATCAAACCCTGTTGAAGTAAAAACACCCCATTTTTTTAACAGAAATATTCACATGCTTTGGGCTGTAATCCATTTTCATACTTTAGCCAAGGAAGGGCAGACGTGTAAGCGACATAATTACTAAACAGCCACACTCATCAGGTATAGTGGGGGAGGGGTGGCAGCGTGAAAACAAAGGATGTACCACACACGTAGATGGTTGAGGGGGCTCAGTTGACCTCATATGATTTTAATTCAGAGAGCCGTCGCTTCACAGGCCTGATATAGAAGTGAATCAATGGGACATTTCTAAGCCATTATTATCAATCACCATTGCTTAAGACATCCTAATGAACTCATTAGATAAGATGAACAGCAGATTGATTGCAAAATGGGGTGAGTAAAAAATAAGATGTAGAGAAGTAGAAGGTGATGGAAGAGAAAGGAAATAGGTCTCACAGATCTCCAGTAAGAAGAATGGGAAAGCCAAATTAAATGAATACGAGACAGGCGATGTGTCTTTGACCGTATCTGAGATTCCAAACACAAATTTCAACCATTTTTGCATCTTTTTAATCTCCTTTTCCACCTGCTAAGCCCCTATTAAGATCATAAGGAGACATTGCGGTTATAGAGAGATGCAGGGGTGTTTACTCAAGGAAACATGTCAACAAAATGGTTGACAAAATGACCACAAACGCCTGCAGCTTGGCATGTGTCTCCCACATAGTCGCTGATCCAAGCCCTCTGAGGTCCACAGAACAAAGTGGTTCAAGGTGATTCAGAAGGCGCCTTTATAATTTGTGAACATGAGAAGGTGGGAGATGTGAGAAAACAGAATGAAGAAGTATAGTACAAAGACACAAAGGCGGTGAGTGAAGTCGTAGAAGCAGCAATACAAAGACGGTGGGGAAACCAATGTGTATGAGAGTGTAAATGATGTGATTTGGGCAGACGTTTGTTCCCCTTGGGCAAGCTTGATAGGCCATTCTGTCTGAATCGAGGGAAACATAAGAAAGCCCCACTAGAGCTGGATTTGGGCTGTTGTGTCACAGTCGAGTAGTTAGAATACAGAAACTATATCGAAGAGAAGGTCAGCTTTAAAGACGCAGCAGCCCACTCTGATTCCACCTAGGATGGAACAGATGTGCACACTACTCCAGCTGTTACCAGATGCGAATATGGGGCCATCTGCATAAGCTGTTACTCTGCGCATATGTGTGAATGCGTTCGTGTTTTTAAAAAGCAGACATGGAAAAGTGCTGCTTACATGACTCAAATTGAGTACGACCACTATTTTCAATGATTTGATTCTGACACCTACGTCTCCAGTTTCTCCCCGTCAGGATTACTGCAGATCCCGATGGCTTCGAGCTACAGACAGGCCGTTTTATGGAAGGAAAAACAGCTAAATGTTTAATTACTGGAACATACTTAGCATGTGTACATAGACTTTTAGCACTGCGTTACATTTCAGCAATAAAACGTATGAAATGTTGCCGTACGCTCATCTAATGTAGGGTTACTTGTGTCATGAAAACTACTTCTATCCATCAACGATCCACCTTGATTCAGAGATGACATTCAGATGAGGTGAGTTTACAGTGTTAACAATATACTTTGCTATTTTAATTTAATGGTACATATCCATCTTTTCTGTCTGACTCCTCTTAAAACTCCTCTGTTCATTCATTTGGCTGAAAAATACTGAAGCACTAAAACTGTGATGTCTACTGAAAAGCCAAAAAGGGAAATCGAAGGAATAAAAAAAGGAGAGTCATCTTTTGTGTGATCCTAGAATATAAAACCTGATGAGACATATAAAGCTATAAAGTGTTATGAGACCCCAGGAGATGGCAGATTAAAATGTGCAAGGGTGATTTCCACCAATAAAGGTGGAGACAGCGGCAGCTCTACCGCTATGCTCCGCTCCACCAGGCTAAGAAAATGGTCTGAATAGATTTTAGCAACCTTCATAACGCCAGGACTAAAGCCACTTCACAAAAGGGAATAGAAACCAAGCCAATCAATTAATGCCCCCCAAGAACGCAGAGCATAGACTTGGAAAAATGCTTTCAGACCTGGTGTACGTCTGAAACTTGCTGGGTTCTAACATCCCGTGGCATTGAACAGGAGAGTCAGGGTCTACTCTCTGCATGTTCACGGCAGCTTTCTTTGTGTGTGTGCATGAGTGTGTGTTCTAATGTATTTGTGTGTGTGATGAAAAGCTTACTATTGAATGACTACATTCAACAGAGCACAGTGCTCTTTAAATGCCAATGAAAATAAAGAGAGGGAAATTGTAGGCCCTCTGAAGCAACAGGGAAAAAACCAACAGAGCGAGACAGAGAAAGCAAAACCTTCCAGCGCCAGGAGAGACTTCATAAGGTTTAGCAGCCCTCCACTCAAATATATAGCTGCCATAAATCCTCCACTTAATGTCCTTTGGGCTCCACTTTTTATGGTTAGTGACAATGACAGTGAGTGACTTCTTTTAAAAAAACAAAAAAAGAAAAAAGTTAATCAACACAGAAAATTTCAACAAGGCTGTCTGGGCAAACTCCAAGGTTTTCCTCTTTCTAAACCTCCCATTCCAGTAATGAAAGTCGACATTACGCTCTATTGAACTACACAAGACATTCAAAGGGATGTAAAATATTATGTTTCCACTGAAGTTTGGAAAGAGTAAATCATTAAATAGGTTTTACACGGCCCTATACATGATGGGGTAGTGTTGAGAAGGCCACACAACAACACAGGTTGTACTTAACCCATAAAGACCTAGTGTTACTTTTGTGTCAGTTCCAATATATTTTGTTCTCTACATTTAACTTTATGTGTTTTATACAATTTCTCATGACAAAATCCTCTGTATTTTTGTGTTTTTTTCAGTGAACATTAGGAGTTTACGCATATTTATCTTACTGATCATATAAATATTTACAAAAGCTCAGATTAAAGTTGAGGATTATTACATAAAAATTTGAATTTTTCTCAATTCTTAACCTTTCTTACGTGATTTATCACCATTTATTCTATTATGCTCTGTATTTTTCCTTTTTTGGGGGGAAAAAACGTGTCGATGTCTACAACGGCTCACATTAAAGTTGATGATTACAACATAAAAAATAGAGAAAACTAAAGGGTTTTTTTTTTCAGCAAAATATATCATTAACTGGACATAAACCAAGTGTGTCCATCCACTGTCATTTATCAAACTGTGGGTTTTACTGGTGAACCAATGTTGTAGAAGATGGCTCTGTTTCCACGGTAACTATGGAGCCTCTGAACATCCAAGTGGATCATATCTAATGACTGTGAAAAGGCAACAAACTGGATTTTATACCAATTATTTACATGTATTGATAGGATTAGTGGATTGACAGGGATTCAACATTTTAGGTCGTCAGTGGCTGTTTGGGTCTTTATGGGTTAAGCATCCGATTTTGCAAAGACCAGGGCCTTTTAAAGAGGTGAATTATTAATGTAAAAGGGGTATTTTAATGTAGGTGATCAAAGCACTCAATTTACTCCTGATAGTTTCATGCATGGTAATGTATATAGCAGCTAGATATACTAAACAGTTTACTTATAAGTACATTATTTACCTTAATAAATGTATAAGAATAAAAGAAAGTCTCAGTGAACAGACATAATTAATCATTTGTCTGCACTAACCACAACCACAGCTCTTCACATGAAATACTTAGGAGAAAAACCTAATACCAGCCTTTTTATTTAACAACTTCTGTGACTTTTCTCTCAGGTAATAGTCAACAGAGTAAGAAAGAAAGACTCCCTCCCAAAAGCTTTTTCTTGTTTTGCGTGTGTTCTTCTCCGGCGCAACCATCAAGACTTTGTAGATAAAAAAAAAACAAAAAAAAAAACATTTCTTTGTGCGGAGTGTTCATGGGAACTCGTTTCTCTTCTGGTTTGATGATTACCCATGTTTTTACACCCCCCTACTTTGTAACTGGTCCAGCGTAGACAAGTGTGCACCATCATTCACTGTGCATCGAGGTGTTTCAACAATCACGAGCATGCCCAAACAATACTCTGTTCAAGGATTACTTACTGTTGTCTTTGGAGAGTGACTTTGTTTTTCCTATTTAGGCCATACCGCCGTGGCTCCGTATAACCAAGCAGTGTGATGTCAGCCTTTTCTCCCCGTGTTTTTGGTTGTTCACAGTCAGTCTTGATGGCTCATCAAGTTGTCATGGCCTTCCAGCTTTTACAGCATTCCTTTCTTTATGTCTTGAGAGGCATTTTTTTTTTTTTTTTCATCCTTGCACACTGCGCTGTAAAATAAGCTTATGAATAGACCGAGAGCTTTGAGGTGCACTCAAGGCCAGGTATGTCATGTTGATTTTGGGAGGCTTTTGGCTTCCCTCGGAGTGTGATGCCACTTTTCTCTTCTTTGGGAGGAACAGCAGGAGGTCATACGTTTTTGTTAAGTCTTCCTTCCATTATGTGAGAGTGGATACAAAGAGATTTGTGAACACAAGATTATGAGAAAGGAAAAAGTAAAGTAAGAAGAAGTTTGGTGACGGTGAACCTGATTTCACGTTCAACAGAGGAGTGATCATCAGCAGTAGTAGGAGGACTGGGGATAGTGACGGACTGGCTCCAGAACAAAAGACATGATAGATGTCTTTAATAACCTCTGGCTGCTTTTTTAGTGTCCTCAAGGATTTGTTGTTATTAAGATCTAGGCCTTATTATGATGACCACCCCTTTCGATGTCTCCCACATCACAGAGGGTGTCAGGCCAGACAGTCAAAACAAACACAACGCCAAACGCCCCCTGTACTTCTGCTGATGTGGCACTTGTTGATGGTGCTGGCAGGTCTCACTCCCAACTGAGGAAATACAGCAGTCAGCAGTTATTACTAAAAAAAAAACACACACACACACACACACACAAAAAACACACATCTGGTTTGATCACCTGTTACAAGGTATACCACAATATCAGCAAACCAAGAACAGCCCTTAACGGAATAAAAGACAAAAAATAACAATGTAGGATGAGACAATACAGGAAAATATATAGATAAGATTAAATTAGATTAGCCTTTATTGTCATTGCACAATATTTCAGACCAAAGAAATTTTGAGTTTGTGTTACAATCAACCAAGAACATAGACACAAGACATAAACATGGGGGTACAGGTACAGTTGTAACTTCACAGATAGGAAAAGGGAGG
>JAQQZY010000028.1:21422336-21439520 GCA_030068375.1 Ostorhinchus rueppellii | reverse complement strand
TGGCTGAGGCTCTATGGAGCGTGCCTAGACCAACGATTCAGGCAAAAAATATTTTTTGCCACTAGAGGCGGGCTAGTATACTCGGCTAAATATCCGCCTTTTTTTTTTTTTTTTTTTAAATCTTACATGTAATAATAATAATCAATATATAAATGTAAAAATCACATCATTTATGTAGATTCAATAAAAGGGAGTCACTTCAGATTAAGATCCTTGTTTAATATAAGGACATGGTAATGGCTAATAGAGGTAGAGAACAAAAAGAAAGGACTGAATCAAAGAAGTTATTTTCTGCCTGCTCAGTTCTAAAATACAAAACACATCCATGCCACACGCAAATAATGTTGCCCGACACACACACGAAAGCTAAATTGTGTCAAGTTTAAAAAAAAAAAAAAAAAAGTAATTTCAATTAACCTATTGATACCTGATGTTGCGCTGCGCAGCACAGCATCAGGTATTACAAAGTTAACATTAATTTTGGAGCAAAATAAATACGCATTTATGAAATGAAAAGGCACCTTTGTTCAAAAAACATTAATTTTTATTTTTCAAATGAGGGGACATTTACAAGAGGTTGATGGCAGGTTAATGTCATGTACATCACTAAATACAAAAAATATATAATTGAAAAAAATAAACCACATCTTCAAAATGTTTTCATTTCTGACACATATCTTTTAAAAAAAAAAAAAAAAAAAAAAAAAAAATCCAAAAAAAAAAAAAACATAGTATAGCTGAGCTTACTCCCGAGATAAAGATCCAGCAATGAAACCAATCCCGTTGTAAGAAAAGGAGACGCACAGCCTTTGTGGTCAGCGCTTGTACCTGGATGTTCAGTGCACAGGGACACTCATACAGCAACCATTTAATAGTGCACAGGCAGAAAGGCTTCTCTGCAACAACAGCATTTAAGTGGCTCTAGTAATATTGCAAACAGAGTTGGGGGAATGTCTTTTTGTTCCTCAAGGCTGTAATCCTCTCCGGACAGAAAGAACTACATTTCCCAACATGCTCAAATACCACATCACAGCACTCCATACTGAAAATAAAAGACTGTAGAGTTCATGGGTGCATTTCCTGTTTGTGGTCTTGGGGAAACAACACTAGTTAGGTTGCAAACAAAACACCATGTTTCCATGATCACAAAAACAAAGATAAAACACTAACGCCAGATCATCTGAAAATGACCATTTCAAAATAATTCTTAAATCTTCACAATTTTCATGGGAAACCAAGCCAGGTTTTTTGTTTTCACTGATCATCTAACTCACTTCTAGAGATTACAATTATGGTATATATTTTTATTTGCAACAAAATCAACTGAACTAAGAAAACAATTCTATGACAAATGCATTCTATTAAAGGTATACATTTAGGACTTTAAAAGCGCCTCTGGAATCTTAACAGTATCTAAAATGACACACTTGATTTTTAGATAATGACAAGACGCTGCATATATCATTGTAAGTACTGCACTTACAGATTGTTATCATTGTAAGTGCAATACTTATAATGATATACATTCTTAATAGGTAGGTTTAGTGTGAATCAGTTGATAGGAGTGAGATGTTCTACTCACAACAGGAAGACAACTCCTTGGGAATGGTATCACCCATGGCCTTTACAGCCCTGAATATGACAACAAATGAGCATTCCAAGACAAGTGCAAATCCTCCCTGAGACTGGTCCATGTACTAACACAGACAACAGATTCAGCATAAAACAACCCATGTAGCCTATTAGCACACTAAACAAGTCACACTGACTGGCCTAAAATCAAGTTTGGTGCCATTTCTGCAGCTCCAATAACAATTTGTTCATACAACATTTAAGACAAAACATGGATTCATCATCAGTCAGTCACTTCAGGCTCTCAGAGTGGTATGTAAACCAGACTGGTTAGAAAACAACTGGATCACAAAAAATGTTTTACTTGATCAGACAGTTATTATTGCTAAAATGATTACCACTTTCAGTTGTTTGAATAATGAACCCCTCCAGATATCTGACACATCTCCATTCACAGACAAGTAAAGAACAGAGCTGACCATCTTAACTGGAGATGGGTAGGGAAGAGTGAAGTGATTCAGCATGTAATGCTCTGACATGCTTGAAGGTCTCAGCACGCTGATGGCAGACACGACACGAGGTCATAGTGTGTCTCTGAGCTGACATCGGCTTTGAAGGCTTTGGAAGTGAGCCTCCTTCAGGATGCGGTTGATCTGCTGGTAGGAAACCAGGTTTGAAGGCCCAGCAAGTTCTGAGGAGTCTCCCGAGCTGAGGGGACTGCAGGGACCCACAACACACTGACTGCTAAAGCTCCCAGCGGCATGTTCTGGACTGCTGATGCTACTGCTGCTCTCACTGTTAGATGACTGAAGTACAGGAGTTAAAGTTAGTGTGCTTCCAACAAAGACTAATGAGAGATTATTATAATTTCTTTTAATATACCTATATAGCATTTCTATGTCTATGGACAGTGTCAGATGAAGCTCAGTCTCAAAGTCACACTTGTTTTTACCTCAGAGTCCCAGGCATCCCTGCCTGGTTCAGGAGAGAGAGGATGAGCTCTGCTCTGCCTTTTGGCTTGGGGCAACAGGTGACCATTCTCCTCATCACCACCACTGTACTGCCGTTTCCTGTTTAGACAAGGAAAATGATACATAGCAGGTAAAATATTGTCATAATAATCAGACCCTCTCATAGACCATGAGATCGGTGTGTCAGGGAGATGAGTCACATTAGTGTAATAAAAGTATGTAGTTGAAACAGACATACACTCTTAATGCACTACACAGGTACACAGAATGTAATGTTGACATAAGTAAAATCATTTTTACTAAAATTCTGACTTCCACTGCCCTGCCCCACACGAGCTAACTGAAACACTAGTAAAGCCTAGTGATAATTTATCAAACTATTTCGTCTTACAATCGTCAGCATATAAAGTTATTTCTTGTGCATTATAAACCAAAGTACACAGGTCTCAGGTACTGTATATATCTTCATATACATTTAGGGTGTATAGTCAGTCTGTACATTTTTTACAAAATATGGCAGATGAAAGTGGTTACATAAGGCTAAATATTCTGTATTGCATTTCATAGAATATCCAGTGTGTTTGATCATTTTAACATTGATCATTTCACGCACATAAAATAACGTAGGCCCCACTCACCTGTTTCCCGTCAACATATGACTGCAATAAACGCATCAATCAGTAGGAGTATCCTTTTTATCTGTCCAGTCCACACTAAAGGAACCGGGTGGTTGTTGACGATATCGGCTTGTTAGCTTGTCTTCCTTTCAGCCAATGGCCTGTTCATTTGCGAAGAAGAATCCTGCCTGTTTATCTTTTAAGGCAGGATGATGTAGTACTGCTATAGGACATTTTTAAAATGCTATCAAACCATTCTAATCTCACTAACAACGCAGATCCCTTATCTATTCGATTGTTACAGAGCAAAAGGATCTGGTGATAGCAGGCTAGCTAATGCTAGTTAACAAAGTCAGCCCCATACGCTTTACGTATATTACAAAGCAACGTCAGCGCAGGCTAACCCTTTTAGCTAATGGTAATCAGAAAATGCACTGTATAAAATTCGCCCAGTTTCTTTAACACAAGACTAGAATTCTTTCCAATATTTAGAAATGTTTTGGATCACCCAAGTTAGCTACAATAGCTCCAGCTGGCTACATCCAGAACCAACCGCGGAGGTTGTGTTTACATGGCACTGCGACTGCGCAGATGGCGGTAATGATGCCTTCAGTGTAACAGGAAAATATCAAACATTTTTACTGTGATATACTAACACCAGGCCAAAAAATAAGTTATCTTGACATAAGAGATGTAAAATACGATGGTCTACGACCATTATTGATATTATATGAATTGGTTTAATTAAATTTTATTTACCTTACTAGGCTAACCTATTTAGACAGCCTATTTAAACGGTTAGACTTGTAGTGAAACACACATTTTCAAGTAACATTAAAGGCCACATGAAGTAACGACGCACATTAGTAACGGCGCACATTTTGCTACACAAAGTCCTACTTTAGAGGTAACCCACCAATGTTTATTAAACGAGTTAATGGATTTGTTTCAGATAAAAAAATTGGTCTTGATTAGGGTAGACAGTTCCACAATAATAAGCAGTTTACCACATAGGAGGCTCATTTCCCCGCAAGATGTCGCTGTAATGCACAGGGTGGTACAGTCCCATCATGTTTATTGCAGTGTTGGACTGAAAATACCACTCGCTTCAAAAAAACAAATAAAAAAAAAAACAACACAACAACAACTCAATATTCATGTCGTATTTAGACCTCACACTATTATATGCGTTATGGGGCTCGCATACTATTGCAGCGCAACGCAAGATACATTATACAATAAAATTAATTATACACAAATTGCTATATTGTATCAGATACACTGCTAGATCCAAAAAAGAAAATCTGACTAAATGGTTTTTCTTAACCCGGAAGTTACACCCTGTAGCGTAGTATGTGCAGCCAACCAATAGTGTTAAAAGACGCCTCCGCCAATGACTCAAGCGAAGGACGGAGGTGAGATTATCAGGGATTCATAGCAGTAGCGGTGTCGCAAGTATAAAGGGAAATAACCGCAATGGGCAGCTCCGACTCAAAACTCAACTTCAGGAAAGCAGTGATTCAGCTGACAACCAAAACACAGGTATCTGCACCTCCATATAAACGAACCAATCATATATATAGAAACAGAGGGAGAGGGATAGAGGCAGTCGAGGAGCGCAGAGCATCACAGAGGAGATGACGTTCAATCACGTTTATTATGTAGCAAAAGAAAAACACAGCTTCACGTTCCATACAGCCGATTTCCATTCAGATCAAATATTTTGCACCTAGAGCTGATAATATTTTTAATGTAAACAGAGCTGATTGCATGCACACAATAAAGCGGGATTGCCATCCATCCAATAATCTCAATGTAATGTTTTGCGCTGAGAATTGAAATATTCATCCAAGCTGATCATTTGTAATTTTGACAGGAATAAGTGATGGCGTAGCGAAATCAAAACTGATGACGTAGGGTTGAATATAACGTTTGCAGATGCGGCAGGTGGACTGAGCTGAGATAACAGCCAGAAAATGCTTCCTCATCGTTGCAACAATAGAGGTTTGTTTACATTGCAGGTTGCCATATGGGAAACTAAGAACGCGTTAGATAAAAGCAAAACATTAAATCGGTTTTTATAGTAAAGATAATATGATAACCTATTTTACAGCAATGTCAGATCGATTTGACCATCTCCCTCCTCCACCTGTCCATATTTTCAGTCATTCTCAGACATTAACTCTTAATGTGTCTATGCATTTTGCACAGCCTGTTGAAGCTACAGATGATGCCTTCTGGGACCAGTTCTGGGCAGACACCACCACCACAGTCCAGGATGTTTTTGCACTGGTGCCAGCTGCAGAGATAAGAGCTGTTCGAGAGGAGTCCCCCTCAAATCTAGCAACCCTTTGCTACAAGGTACTCATGATATGCAGTTCCAGCATTGGTGCATTGTTGATTTGTGATTTGCAGTGACATTAGGATGTGGATGCATTTAGGCTGCATCCTGGAATTATTTTGTTATGTAACAATCTAGGATTTTCTGTTAGAGCTGTGGACTGGCAGCTGTCAGCATGGCACTGCCCCATGCACTCAGATGAGGGAACAAGTGAGTCAACTCCCCTTCCTTTCTCTCAGTTTCCCGTCTCCAGTTCCCTGCTTCCGTTTGAAGCTGGCTATCAGAAAGAAAACAGACTGAGTACTCGCAGCTTCATTAAGTAAAAAAGGAGGGGATGAGGGCCCTTGAAGCTCTGCTGATTCAAAGGGTTTTGTTACCTATTTTAGACAGCATGCTGTTGCATACTGATTAACTGAGGACAAATTACATCTAAAAGCTCCCAAAAAAACAGTGTACTACTTTCAGTGAAGGTATATTATTATCATCATGTAATTTGTGAAATGTTGTATTTTTGTTTTATAGCAACAAAATCTTTAAAATCTGGTTAATGGCACTATGGGAGAACATTTAATAAGATCTGCTATCTGTACTGTCTTAGACTAGTCAATCAATTCAAGGCTAGCCAGTCTGATTGACACAACTGGATTCATCCCCAGGAACAACCATGCCATAGCCATCTTTTTAATTGAATCACTCAGCTAAACATAATATTTGGCTGTATAGATTACCTGGTGACGTTTTCCATGCCACACTCATTTACATGCAACATTGATTCCTTAGGCTGTGGAGAAGCTGGTGCAGGGGGCTGAATCTGGCTGCACCACAGAGAGGGAGAAGCAGGTGGTTCTGAACTGCACGCGTATCCTGACCCGCATCCTTCCATATATCTTTGAAGACCAGGACTGGAGGGGGTTCTTTTGGTCGACAGTGCCCGGTGCTGGACGAGCTGGGGTGAGTCAGAATGGGGATTTATAAAAAGCATCAAGAAAATTTAGACACAGAAAAAAGATGTTAGTTATTAAAATATTTATTAAACCAGATACAAAAATGTATTGTTCTCTTCATCTTTTGCTTGTCTGCTGATTCTGACTTCAAGTGCTGTAATCTATTGAACCCACTAAAGAAATGCTACTTGTTTTGCTTTGTTCATCAGTTAAATTGGTTTCCTCATTCTGTCATTAAGGAGTTAAATTGTCCTTTCCCTTACAGAGCAGGAAATATAATGCAGTAAAGCAGTGTTTTTCAACTTTGGGGTCAGGACCTCATGTAGGGTTGCCTGAAATTCAAGGAGCGTTGCATGAAATTAATAGTAATTGATTAAAAAAGCAAAACAAAAAAACATACTAATAGAAAAATATATGTTGAGTTGAGAGAGACAATCCCAATACATAAATAAAAGACATGACAAACTGAAGCTGAAACTTAAGCACTGTGGTACTGTTGATCTGTCAAATGTTCATTGTGGTCAGTTTCAGATGCTGCCGCTCTTTCATAATTCAGAGTTTGAGTTATTGTTTGTTCAGTATTAATTATCAGCCTTATAAATACAAGCTGGACTGACTGTACATATTCTGACCAAGGAAAATCAAATTCTCCCTTTGTGCAGTAAACTGAACCTGGCTTTTCTGCCTCTGTCCATAATAATAGCCTAAATGTCATCTAAAATTAATGTTTATTTGTAACATAGCATATCCAACTATTACATGATCAAAAACAAATTAATTTGAGCAAAAAATTTCTGTTTTGAATGTGTAGGATTGCCAGAAATTTGTGATGTTAAAATGGGGTCACAAGGCTAAAAAGGTAGAGAACCAGTTCTGCAAGGACAATTTCAGGACGGTACTTCACAGTTGCACCATTTAACATTTTTTGAGAGAGTAGACCAAAACAGGGTTTCATAACCTGTGTCTAGTCCTAAAGCGACTCTGTGTCTTTATTTTCCAGGCAGATGAGCTGGATGATGATGACGGGGCTCGACCACTGGCTGAGTCCCTGCTCTTGGCTATCGCTGACCTCCTCTTCTGCCCTGACTTTACAGTACACAGCCACAAGAGGGGTCCAGTGAGTACCCAGGGTCCTATCAGGCTGTCACTGTGCAGTTCAGAGTCATCAGGCCTTTTCTAATTTATGCCACAGTTCATGAAAAACACACACACACACAATAGCTAATGAAGTTTGAAGTTTAACAAAGGTTAATTATTTTTGCAGTTTCCTTCTTCCTTGTTAACTCAACTAACCTGTCACACTAGTTGCTCTGATGACAGAGGATAAAATAGGACCATAGAGGTGTAGTCAGCCTCACCCGGAAGAATTCTTTGCTTGTCATGAACATGAAAGGAATGTTACATGTCAGACAACTGCATCTTGGCAGATCACAATGAACTGTTTCAAAACTTCACTGTCATTCTATCATCGCATCATGGAAAAAGGTCTTGAAATATCAATTATCAAGGAAAAGGAAAATTAGACTTAACTAGAAAAACACTAGTCATTTGTTCCATAAAGCAAGTTCTACTTATTGTTAAGGCTAAAGCAGGAAGAATGTTGACTGTTCAGCGGAACAGAGAAAAGTAAGGTGATGATGGGTAAAACACTTGACTTGGGCAAGGGTCAACAGGGTTTACGTGGTGTTCCTTAGCCAGAGTTGCATTGTTGAAATGTACCTGCAGATCTCAGAAAGGGCCCACAGGATGCACTTAGTCAGTTCCATAATAGACGGTTATTCTAATGTTGTCATTTTGCCTTGTGCCCCACCACAGTGGATTTGAAACCAAGTGTGACTTTGAGCTTTAATTCAAGGATTTTAACAAAGATTCCTTTAACAATTGAAGAATTATAGCTATCTTCTGATTGGTTTTGGAATAAGGGGAGTTTGTCCTGAGGGGGTTGTAGGCCCTAATGAGGCTAGTCAGATGAGGGGGCCTCCCAGGTGTACCCTACCAGGAACAGGTTCCAGGCAGTAAAACTCACCAGGTCATAGAAATGTATGAGCCTCCATGCCATGTCAAGGCTGGAACCCTTGAAGGAAGCCGTTTTCAGATCCTCAAAAGTATGAGGATGAACTAAGATTTTCATCCAAACAAAAACAGTCTTAGACAAAAACAACCATAACAACTAACAAAAAAAACCCTTAAACAACAGGGGATAGGGCCATGTCATACATCAGGGGTCAGGAGGGCTACTATCCTACATGTTTTAGATCTTTCCCTCTTCCAGCACACCTGACAGTCATTATCAGGCTTCTGCAGAGCTTGATGATAGGCTTATCATTTGAATCAGGTGTGTTGGAAGAGGGATCCATCTAAAACATGCAGGATAGTAGCCCTCGAGGACCAGGGTTGGTGACCCGCGTTATCCAGTGCACTCAATCCATGCAAACCGCTACGTGTTGATCCATAATGTATTTTCTCTCTTATGGTCCACCAGGCCCTTCAACACAGTGGCAGTTAGTCTTGTACCGATATAAGTCAGGAATGGGGACCAGATTCTATAGAAAACTTCAGTCGCTCATTACTTTGGAGACTTTAAAATGGGGGGACTACAAAATTCCTGAATGGTTAAACCCCATGAGTTAAAGCAGAAATTCCACACTCCAATCACATCCTGATAATTTCTTTTCAGATCTACAGTGGTGTGCACGGGAAACACGACCAAATTTGTGTCACTGTCCAAATACTTATGGACCTGACTGTGTTTGGCTGATTTGTGTGGATAGATATTTAATGTCAGACTTATGCAAAGGAAGGTTGATCATTTTGGTTTTGATAGCAGAATAAGGCACAGTAATGAATTGTTCTGGTTTTCCCAGGACTCAGTGGAGAGCATGCAGTCTATAGACAGCTGTGAATACATCTGGGAGGCAGGGGTGGGCTTTGCGCAGTCCCCCCCTCTCAACTACATCCATGACCTGAATAGGTGAGTCTTCAGCTGCTTTACTCCATGCGTTTTTTTTCTTTCTCATCGTGACTAACACATTTTCTTCCCACCCTCTTCAGGACAGAGTTGCTGAGGCTGTTACTCACCTGCTTCTCTGAGGCCATGTACCTGCCTCCTTCATCAGACAACACCATCCAGAACCCCTGGGTGACTTTCTTCTGCTCCACAGAAAACAGGTAAAGGAACAAATGTATTCCATATGTGATGATACACATTCACGCAGCTGTCCAGCAGGTAAAACTAACCGTGTGCCTTTTTCGTAGACATGCTCTACCTCTGTTCACCTCTCTGCTGAATGTGGTGTGTGCCTATGATCCAGTGGGTTACGGCATTCCATACAATCACCTACTTTTTTCCGACTACCGGGAGCAGCTGGTGGAGCAGGCGGTGCAGATCCTCATCGTCACCCTGGAGCATGATGGAGGGGTTCCCCAGCGTCCTGTTTCTCCATCCAGCATAGAGGAACATGAGGTAACACTCCAAGAAGAAGCAAAAGAAAGGAGGAGGCGTGTCCATGTACAGTATGTTTGGATGTAATTTAATATTCAAGTCTCCTGTCTTTGTACAGTCCACAGGTCCGGAAAATCTTTTTGTTAATTATTTGTCAAGGATTCACAGAGAGGAGGTATGTCTATTACCAGCTCTATAAAATACACGACCATCCCTGTTTAGATCACTTGAAACCAACCGTCCTTTTTTATTTTTCCATTGGTAGGACTTTGACTTTGTGTTGAAGGGTTTAGCTCGTCTACTGACCAACCCTTTGACTCAAACTTACCTTCCCAACTCAACTAAGAAGATCCAGTTTCACCAAGAGCTGCTGGTGCTTTTCTGGAAGCTTTGTGACTTCAATAAGGTTAGAAATATACAATGATTAAAAAAAAAAAAAAGATACTCAGTGAAAGTGTTTCTTTTGTTCAACAAAATCCACATTTTTATTTTTTGTCATTCCCGTGACAGAAGTTCCTGTTTTTTGTGCTAAAGAGTAGTGATGTCTTGGATATTCTAGTTCCAATACTCTACTACTTAAATGATGCCAGAGCTGATCAGTGTAAGTATCATTAATTATGCTGATAATTGTCCTGTATCCAACAAGCCTTTAACCTCATGTGTGCATTTATAGTTGTTATTCACATGAAAAATCAGCCTTCACCTCAGTATATTTTTTCAGTTTTGTTGGTCTTCTCACATATTATGTCCTTGCTGCAGCCCGTGTTGGACTCATGCACATCGGCGTTTTCATTTTGTTGCTTTTGAGTGGGGAGCGAAACTTTGGCGTGCGATTGAATAAGCCCTACTCCATCCATGTGCCTATGGATATCCCCGTGTTTACAGGGACTCATGCTGATCTGCTTATAGTGGTGAGACGCCTGAAATGATAATGCTCTTGATTACTATTTAATGGTAAAAACATTCCATGCTCACAGCTGTCGTCATGTTTGTTTTGTAGGTCTTCCACAAGATTATCACCACAGGCCACCAGCGTCTCCAGCCTCTCTTTGACTGCTTACTCACCATTGTTGTTAATGGTGAGCAGCTTTGACGCCATCTGTTGGGAACTAAACGCCTCATATTTCAGATTTTTGGAAATTTAAACATCTCATCGGAAATAAATGTCACTTTCTATTTCAGTAAAGTAATTCTGTACTCAATTGCACATTTATCTTTTTTAACATTTCTGCTTCCATTTCAGTATCTCCCTATTTGAAGAGTCTATCAATGGTGGCAGCTAACAAACTACTCCACCTGCTGGAGGCCTTCTCCACCAGCTGGTTTTTGTTCTCAGCAGCCCAGAATCATCACCTTGTATTCTTCCTACTTGAGGCTTTCAACAATATTATCCAGTACCAGTTTGATGGTGAGAGGACTGAGCTTTGACACATTTGATACAGCTTCTTTTTTTTGTCAAATCTTAATAAATGTGATTGCAACTCTCAAAATGACCCATTTTTGTTGTTTATAGGAAACTGCAACCTGGTTTATGCCATCATTCGTAAACGTAATGTGTTCCACCAGCTGGCCAACCTGCCCTCTGACCCCGCCTCCATACAAAAGGCTTTACAGAGGAAGAAGAAATCACCGGACGTCATCTCCCGAACCAGCTCCCAGGAAACTGTATCCATGGAGGGCTCGCATCCTGCTGTTCCAGCTGAGCCTGGTACACTGAAGACCAGTCTGGTGGCTATGCCAGGTACCAACTATGATCTTATTGAACCCTTTCATGCATGAATTATGAGAACCTTAATCAAGATTTTTTTTAAGTGTTTTTATCCTCTTTAAACATGAAAAAAAACCAATGTGACTTTAATTTTTTATGAACATATTTTCACAAAGTTACACAAATGTCCACTCAGCTGGACACCGTGTGCTTCGTTTTTGAAGTGACATACTGTGTGAAAACTATGAAATAAAAACATGTTTAATGCTTCTAATCTGATGTTTTCTCAAATTTTAACCCACTATACTACTAGTTACTACACATTCAGATAATATGCAAAAAAATACATCTTTTTGTTTTTTAAAAAACTGTTAGTCTAATAATGATTAGCAATGGATTTATACTCCTATATACTCATGTTAGAGCAGATCAGGTTTATCAAGAACAGGAAAGTTACAGTAATGGTATGAGTTGCAGTGTATGGGATGGTGCATACGTGTCCACTGTGTTGGTTGATATGGAAATAAAACAACAAAATCCGTGAAAATACAAGAGAACAGCTGTAGAATAGCTGTCCACTGTAGTGACCACTATACATGAAAGGGTTAATAGAGTCACTTTGGAGAACTTAATTTTTAGATATGGAACCTATTGACTGAAAAAAAAAACTGCTCACATGACTATATGGGGGGGGGACCCCATAGAAATTCTAGTTTTGCTAATTCATTGTATCTTGCAGGAATCGATAAACTGACAGAGAAATCTCAGGTATCAGAGGATGGCACCATGGTGTCAGTTCCAAAGACAGATTCTCCGCATTCCGTCCACCCAGACCAAAGTGCAGTCACTGGAACCAGTGACACTGAATCAAATTCCGGCAGAGACAATGAAGTGAGTGTGACTGCACACATTTGTGGATATAACATACTTGAAGCCTGCTCATAACTCTCTCTTCACTTCTTCAGGATGTTTTCTACACTGAAGCAGAAATGGAGAGAAGACGTTTATCAAGTGCATCTTCTACATCTTTCTGGGCTCCCACACCAGACTGGGTCAGTGACTTCTCTCACCTCTGAGCCACCCCTTTGGTTTTAGATGTTGGGTAATTTCTGAGTGAATAACTTTTCCGGTTGTATATTTTTTCTTCCAGGTTATGTCCTGGAAATGTAAGCTACCCCTGCAGACTATTATGCGGCTGTTACAAGTTCTGGTTCCCCAGGTGGAGAAGATCTGTATTGACAAGTATGTGAACAAATCTCTCTCTCCTTTATCACCAAGTACAAATATAGATTGCCTGAAATCCCATCGATTTGTACAAAAAACCTTTACAAGTATGCTCATGTATTTCATTTCAGGGGTTTGACTGATGAATCGGAAATTTTAAAGTTTCTCCAACATGGTACACTGGTAGGCCTGCTGCCAGTTCCTCACCCTATCCTCATCAGAAAATACCAGGCCAATGCAGGCACTGCCATGTGGTTTCGCACCTACATGTGGGGGGTAGTTTATTTACGGTGAGTTCTAAAAGCTAAAAATAATCTGGGTTCTTGTGGTTACCTTTACAAATTGACTAAAATTGTCATCTTATTGTTTTTCTAGCAATGTGGATCCTCCTATCTGGTATGACACTGATGTTCGCCTTTTTGAGATTCAGAGGATGTAAACTTCTTGACACAAAAGGGGACTGTTCACCTCCAGGATTCCTTTTCCTTCATTATCTTCTGGTTACAGCAAAAAAAAAAAAACAAAACAAAAAAAACCCCACTGTGCTGAACTTGCCTCATAATCATTATCAAAATGCTTGTCCCCGATGCTTGTACCCTGATTGGGTTAAGAGAGGTAGATACAACTCAGATCAAGAGAAGGGAAATGTTAAAATATCAATATTGTTTATAAAGAAACTGTGTTTGTACGTTTTCTCAGACCACAGAATGTCATTCATAGCACTGACATGACGGAAGCATTAGCAGAAGTGTTATGCACCTTACTTGACGGAACAGAAGATGAACGGGAAATACTGTTAAAATATATCAGCCAGACTTGTTTTTCGAAGATACGGACATGGTGCTTTTCCAACAGAGAGCTTGTAACATATCTTGGAGGGCACAGTGTTGGTGTTTCACGTCGTTCATTTGTTGTACTTGACCTGCTTCAAAGTGATTTCGCACTTATTGTAGTAGTTTGTGATGGTATAACTCTACAGGATTTTAACATTAATACAAATTGTATGTTTTCTTGTGTATGAGCAACTTGGAGGTTTGATGTAGCTGGCCATGCTTAATATGCTTGATGTTGAAAACTGTATTTTCCTTAAATTATTCTAAAAATATATATTGATTATGCATCTGTGAATTCTGTGTTGTTGGCATTACTCAATGTGCACTTAGTTAATGAGTCTTAAGTGAGGATGATAAGGATCATGAACTGATTTTTTTTTTTACTTTAACTTTGCAATGCATCATGTCCGTGTGCTACGCAGTGAATGCTGCCTTATTACACCTTGACCACTAGATGGCATCAAGTCAGCAACAAATATGCTAGAGATTTGAGCCATTCCTTGCTAAAATTAAAAATGTTGGAAATTCAACTGTCAAGAAAGCTCTGTAAAACAAACAGCATAAATGGGATAAGGATGGGATGCCTTGTTTAGCATTAACTTGTTCACTAAAATCCATTTTATTACTTTATCATGGGGTGCTTTAAAAAAGTATTTCATCTATTATAGTGACAGGTGAGCAGGTTTTGGAGTGTAGCACAAACATTATGGAAAAATATATAATTTAATATTTATTTGGTTACAATTTATAATTACATCAGGGTAATTAAAAATAAAAATCTAATCATCAAGCGTTAAGGTACACTTCGAAGAGACTCACAACTGCGTGCAGTCGGTAAAAAATAGCAAAAGGTAGTCCAATATTCACAACACTGGCCCACATAGTAAATTTGTAGAATTTTATCTCAGTGTTTTGTTCAAACTGTGGACGAGCACCAAAAGCAGGCATGATCCAGAGCTGTTAAGCAGGAAAAAAAAAAGAAAACATTAGTCTTATAAGCTGTCAGATACAGGAGAAAGATACTATTGCTGTATGAAGGTAAGATAAACAAAACTTACAATTATATTAGCTAGCAACAAAAAGGAACAGACTTCTTGGAGCACTCTTCTTTTCCAGTGCTTGTGCTGATTTGATTGTGGGGAATAGCTGCTGCAGCTGCCTACTTCAATGGCATTTAACTCTGTATGTTCCTGGAGGGTATCAGCGTTTGTTTGCGGCATTGCTTCTTGTTGCTCCCGCTCCAAACCCTGAATGATGAAGTAGTTCTGCAAGCTGATCTGGAGCACCATCAGCACACCCCAGGCTAGGTTCAACCCATTCAGCACACCCCTAGCTCCAGTTGCCACCACAGCCACAATACTGAAGTAGCTGATGGAATACTGTCCTATTGAGGATCCCAAGAGCAGCCCCACATCCAGGCTTTTTGAGGGTTTTTTCTCAGACACAGCTTTCTTGCGGTCTAGCCTATAAATAACACATCCAACCACACTGAGTACAGACATCAGGCTCACTATCACTATATTCATTACAAAGTAAATAAACAGAGCTATGTTTTTACTCTTAATGCCGTTTTCTACCTCCACTTCGTAAAGTATAAATGTTACAAGCCCTGCAAGTAAAACGATTGTTCCCATCAGAGGTCCCAAAAGCACACCTTTTATACGAAATTTAGCACTGTGGTGGCTGTGGCTCTTAGCGTATCGACCAACATTTTTCCACATGACATATGCCATAGCAGAAGCAAAGAGGCTGTATTCTATGTTAAAGGGGTACAAGAAGCAAGAGGCCTCTTTGAAAGTCTCACAGGCTGACAGATTGCATTTACACTCCTTGTCAGAACTCAGGCTGGCTGAAATGAAGGTGAAAAGAAGGGCAGAATTAAGTTATTTTGCTCTGAATGCAACATTGACATGTTACACATTAAAACAAATTATGTTTAATACCCATGTACTTCCTGTATGAGACACTGATATTTAGTTCAGGATCCTCAGTATGAAGAATTGATTCCTCAGTCACTGCTGCAACCCACATGATCAGATTAGTTGATAGCGTTACTGCAAGGCCACAACTGAAAGAGTTCACAAATTGGATTAAAGTACAAATACTGTGAATAAGTAGTTTAAGCTAATGAGGAAAAAGTCAGTTACCGAGAAATTGTTGTTTGAAGCTGTACACAGTCCTTTGCATGACTGACGAAGAAGTATGTCTAAAAGAGATAAATTTTTTTCAAAGCTGGTACAAATTGCAAAAAAGACAACAAATATTGGAGCATTTAAGGGTATTTTAAGACAAAAATAATCACCTGGACAAACAAAAATACAGCCTGCACAACTGGAAAGGCTACTTTAACAGGAGAGTCACAGTGAAGGAAGCCCACACTGGTACAAATCCTAAAGACGTTCATGAGTAGACTGAGCAACCCGAAC
Source organism: Ostorhinchus rueppellii (assembly GCA_030068375.1). NCBI lineage: Eukaryota > Metazoa > Chordata > Actinopteri > Kurtiformes > Apogonidae > Ostorhinchus > Ostorhinchus rueppellii. Next base: position 21,423,442 of record JAQQZY010000028.1, on the reverse strand, counting down.
AACACTAGTCCAGCTGCAATGAAAACATGCATATGAGTAATGCAAACATCTAAACAGAATAGATGCACTACATATCCATTCTAGAGGAACAGATCTTACCTTTGAGCCACACAGGAGCTGCATGGCTATCTTTGGAATGCACAGACCGATCCTTTCTGTAGGTGCAGACTATGTAAAACAGCATCCATAACATTGTGAGGAGGAGGAGGATGATGAGGAAGATTTGTTGGTGCACAGCAGTGATGGTCACACTCTCAAGGGCACCTCCACTGACTATGGCGCAGCCCAGGAACAGGATGTTGATGCAGATTATGCCTGAAAGTAGCTGTCCAGTCCCACATAGGGCCCTCTCCCTCACTACCTCTTCAGGTCTGGCACTGTTGTCTCCTGTGTCCTCCACTCTGGGAGTGGGATTCGAAGAAGACTGCATGTTGTCAATCGCTACTGCTTTTTCAACATTTGATGGATGGGCCTCAGCAGCCTCCCTTTTCTCATTTGGCATTTAGCTATTGAAAGGACACATTAAGTCATATAGTTGTGTGCCTGCTTGGTAATATGTGACTTTGAGAAAGGGGGTATACTACACAGCCTGCATGTGTTGTTTAACCTCTTTCATCCTAGTAGTAGAGTTTAATTAGAAACCAGCCTTAACGGTAGCAATACACGTAAATGTACTACCCTTTTAGTTAAAAACGAATCCGCTTTTGTTGTTGGTGTTGTTTTTACCTGGGGGAGAATTTATTGCAGGTCCGTGACATATGTCGAGTTCTATTTGTCATATGCCGACCACTTTTTACAACCTTACTGGCATGTTTAAGAAAAACACTTCACCGAAACAACGTCCTAAACTGGAGCAACTCCTTCCCCGCCTTCATTGGGCCACGTAGGAAATGCACGCGCATCACGCAATGTGACGCACAGAAACAGGTGTCGTCCCTTTCAGGTGATTAATAATGTCGTTTTTCATCACTTATACACTTTCACCGCAAGTAAATATATGTTTCCAGATGAAGGTTATTACTGTTCCTAAATAAATCTTCTTCTTCTTCTTCTTCTTCTTCTTCTTCTTCTTCTTCTTCTTCTTCTTCTTCTTCTTCTTCTTCTTC
>JAQQZY010000028.1:21403366-21419060 GCA_030068375.1 Ostorhinchus rueppellii | reverse complement strand
TTCTTCTTCTTCTTCTTCTTCTTCTTCTTCTTCTTCTTCTTCTTCTTCTTCTTCTTCTTCTTCTTCTTCTTCTTCGTGGGTAACTAAAGTTAATGGACTTAAGTGTAAATTGTGACGGATTCGTAGCAAACAGGCAAATAAAAGCAAGGAAAAAGTCATTAAAAGACCAAAAGATATAAAATAAATAAATAAATAAATAAATAAATAAATAAATAAATAAATAAATAAATAAATAAATAATAATAATAATAAATCTACAATTTTTTAAAAGTCATGTGGCTGGTGGACCTAATGGGTTTTTAAAAATTGAAATATGAAATAAATATGAAATAAATATTCCCAGCAGTTCATGTAAAGATACTTAACAAATGTTTACAGCACGTAAGGGTTAATATTTACTGTTTACCTCTGCTTCTTCTTCTTCTTTCTTCTTCTTTTTAAAATTTTTTTGATATAATATAGTTTTAATGTAAAATTCCAGTTATTAAAAACTCCAGTGGTGAATGCCTAATGCTCTAATCTAGTCATTTCTCTATCACAATATTATCCTTGTCAAAGGATAATACCCTTCTGCCATTGTCATCACATCAAAAATCCCCTTTGTGCATCTTATATCCCACCCACTAAAAGGTGTTTCCATACAAATATATTATCTCTGCTTCACCTGTCTGTGGACATGCTATGGCTGATTTTTTTATGTGCACAACAATCATATCCATACAACATAATGGGCAGATTGTTGCCGTGTGTGTATTGCATGTATTTCTTGCATTTGCTACATGTATACTGTGTCTCTCCATTTATCGCAGCCCAACAAATATTTCAAATTTTCTTTTTGTTGCTACAGGCCACAACCTAGAATGATGAAAATACTTAGATCAAGAATTTTACTTCCCTCGAAGTAAGTGTGTAATGTATATAGCAACAGCATCACAACCTTAGTTCAGGTTCTATAGATTATGGTTTCATCATTATCCTTGGAAGCTTTTGTCTCATCTAAAGTAATTTCTAGGTCAACTGATAGGTCTTATTGACATATTTAACAATTGTAACAACTAGTCACACACACAAAGCTTTTTATTTCCTGTGTCCCAGCCTCACTTTATACCTGAGGTAGGTGAAATGTGAGGAAATATACAATAGTTCTGTAGCTCTAACCTTAACCCTGTGCACAAACACACCATACTGACTCTAAAGCCCAGGTAGTAGGCTATGGTGAGAAGGGAACAGAGTGATGGTAAATAGCACCTATAATCATATAATTTGCACAGCTGTATTTCTTTCAGGTCCAGTGGACACAAACAGCATGTATGTATTATAAATGTGAAGGGGAGTGTACGGTAAGTTTTGGAGCCAAATGGAAATTATTTCTTTCCTGTGGCTGCAGAAAATGACCCAATGTCAAACAATTTAAATAAATAACTATAATCATTTTGATTTTATTTGATACAGCAGACTTAATGTATTCAGTTCTGCTGATATATCCCTGATTCTGCCTGTTTTGAAAGAACTCACAACTCAGACTGAACTAAGGGTTTGCTCTACAGGTCAGGATGAGTTTGTCAAATAAGTATTTAAACTGTAAATTATGCAAAGAAGGAAAAAATGTCTACCTCAAATGTACTTTAGAGGTTGAGTTTAAGTCATCTTGACACTAAGGTTAGCAAAAAAAAAAAAAAAAAGACATAAAGTCTGTGATAAACATGTTGTCTAAGCAAGTCTGTTATTGAAATTGTCAATCTTTGACAGATCACTTGCTTGAACAAGCTGATGTGGTTCAGTGCAGCTTTACTACACCACTTAGCACTTATGATAGTCACAAGGTGGGAAACAAAGGTCAGCTAATTCTCTCTGTCTGTCACAAATATTCAGGATGCTGAAGACACCAGACATGCTTCTTCTCTTCTGCCTTGTTGGAGCAGCAGATGCTCTATACAAGCAGTGGATTCCTGACACCAACTATGAGAATAAGACCAACTGGGACAGAGGAGCTGTTCCATGTGGCAATGACATAGTCCAGTTTTCAGCCCAGAGGAAGGTGTCTGTGTTTGTGGAGTCTGCACATGCTGTACGGGAGATGAAGCTGCCACTTGATGGGGAGTTCATCTTGAATTCCAGAGCTGGTTTTTATGTTCTTAGCGGACAAGATCCAGGCTGTGGAGCAGGTGTCACTACCAAATTCAAAGATCCAGATTCTCTTGTGTGGTATAACCCAGCTCTGTGGCAGGCCGCTGCCACTCTGGACGACCTGCAGCAGAAAAACTTCCTATTTTCAGTCCATGAGGAGAGTGTTCCTTGTAAGCATGATGATGTGGTTTTCAAAGCCAGCTCCTCCTTCAGAGTGGATACCAGCGCCAATGAAAAGGAAATCCCTGTCAAGTCTGTGTCTGTGCTGGGGAAGAAATTTGATAGCTCTGATAGAACTGAGTTTAATGAGTATCTCCAGTCCCACACAGGCCGGCTGCAGTTTCATGGGTCTTCCAATGTTGCTCCTGGAACGTCAGCCTGTGATGATCCGTCTGGCTGCGTCTGTGGGAATTCTGCAAACCTCCAGCGGATCTGTAACACTGTAATATGTACCCCCTTAACCTGCAAGAAGCCCCTTCGCCCTTCAGGACACTGCTGTGACGTGTGTGGTGCAGTTCTCACAGTACATTATAACTCTGGTTTCAACCTGCAGACCTACAGGCAACGAATCCAGCATGTATTTCTCGCGCTGCAACAATACAAATCAGTTCAGCTCGGAATGTCCAAAGTCTTCCAGTCACAGAGGTTACTTAGTATCATCCCTTTATGGACATCAGCAGAAATCCAGGTGGTTATTCTTGATGGAGAGGGCGGCTCTCGGGCAGAGGCTCTAGCTTGGGACATAATGAAAGACATTGATTCTCAGGGCTCTAACCTGGGAATCACCGGAGCTGAAGTTCAAACCTCCTCTGGAAACAGCAACAATCAGACCAACACTGGAGTGGTGGTTGGAGTTGTGTTTGGAGTTTTAATAATGCTTTCATTTATCACCATCATAATTGTTCTGGTTCATAAGGGGGTTATTCAGATGCCATCCAGGAGCATGCTTCAGACAAGCAGTAGCGTTGGAGAACTCGGTGGGCCTATTGATCGTGGCTTTGATAATCCCATTTTTGAAAAACCCTCCATGATGCCTGAAATTCCTAGTCTGTATGGCACTGAAGTTACCAACTCAATCTCTATGAAGCAGACAGGTGTACACTTCATAAATCCAGTTTATGATGAGCATGAAACTGACTTTAATGTTTGAAATTGTTAATGATTTCCCAAAGTGTTTTTTTTTTTAAACAATCTCATCGGTTTATAATGATTCAGCAAACAAAATGCACTCGTGTAATTGCTGACAGACACTGCAGTTTTGAATAATAAAGTAAATTTGTGAGACAAATAAAAAAATCACTGGCTGGCAAATGTGTACTTTGTTTTTACTCATCATCACATTTAAGAGCAGTAAAGTTGCAATAAATTCCATTTTGTGCAAAGGCAACGCTCATGCTGTATTGTTACCACTAGATGGTAGTATATTTAACTTTCTTGGCAAGAAATGTACAGTATCATGACTTTTTGCAGCTTGTTATGCAACCTCAGCAAACATTTATAGTGCCCACATTCTTCTTTTACAAGCTCACATGGAAAGCAGCTGATATTTTGGGCACTAACACCAGTAAACAAGGGAAAGGGAATCATTTTGTATTAAGCAGTGAAATAATATTGTCTTTCTTCTTCAGCCATGCCACAACATACAAGGGCTCTAAAAAGTCTGTCTTAAAACTGTGAAGGAGCGTCATAGTATCAGTTACATTATAGAAAGACACAAAGCCTTTATAGAAATCAACATATAAGCCAATCATGGGGATATCAGCGACCTCCAGGGGGGTCTCTACAGCGGCATGCCAGACGGAGAAACCTCTGCTGTTCCTCCCCAAACACCAGGAGTAGTCATTCCCTGTGATGCTGCTGGTGCTTTCCTCTCCCTTGCGGTCGATGCTCTTATACGTGACTCCTATGTGAGCCCCTTCCCCGCTCAGCTCGGCCTCGGTGTAGTGTCTCCCCAGGTAAAAGCTCTCTGAAGTCATCGCCTGTCGCCAGTACTCAAAGCGACTGGGGTGGTCTGAGTAGCTGTGCTGCCAGGGGCTGGTGTTGGTCAGTTTTCTGTTGTCCTCAGTTACTCGCAGGAACTGATGAATGGTGTCTGGGTCAAAGGTCAAACTCCTGGCATCTACAGTACAGGGGAAAGACAGTTACATAGAAACCGAAAGTCCTGTTCCTTTCAGTTGTGCCTCATCAGATCTTTGTATCACAGTCAATGACAAGAGAGTGATTTATACATATAATGTTTGTTTGTTTAAAAGATAATTCTACAAGCCAAGAAAGTCACAATTTGTGAAAAATCTTTTGAACTGTCAGACTGAAAATATGCAAACAGAAAAACTGTAAACTATAAACTGCATTCTGTCTCCATGATCTGTTCCTCATGACTAGACTTGTCATGATTTTCAGTTCTTTGAATACTTTTTCACTTTGCTCTCAAAGAAAGGTAAAATGTGGTAAGGTAGCAGCCATTTTGGTGTTGGTATATGCATCAGAAGACATGCAGTCCATTCAGCTGATTGACAGAGCTGGATGTGTCTTTACAATCTCTACCATAAACCATGACTGCCTTGCCTTGTAAAATCAGTTTTAATTTGACAAACATCATATTTGTATAAATCAATGCAATTCTGATGGGATCAGTAAGTTATTTATCTGTCACCACTGATCACCATTCATATTTTTTTCCAATATTAGGTCCCGTGGGGTCCATTGAAAGGGACAGGACCAAATATAACATGCTGCATGCATATAAAGATGTGTATTTACATTTCAGAAAGTCCTCTCTGGTCTGTGGATCTGGAAGAGGTGAAGGCTGAGACTCCGGCATCTTATTCCCTGTTTTATCATTCAATAGTGACATTAATGTGTATATTTATAACAAGTTTTGATTTCCACAGTGAAATAAATGAATAAAAACAATATTTAACTAAGGATTAAAACAAATTGTCTTGAAGGAAAATATAACATCTGATATGCACCCACCACTTTTGCAAATCAAGTTCATTTTTTCACTGTAGCTGGAGAGCATCAGGTCACACAGTTCCTGCGTTGCATCCGTCACTATTTGGGCATAAGAGCTTAGATGCTCCATCTGGTTGACGTACACACTGGGCAGGGATACGTCTGTCTCTCTTTTTTTCCACTCTGAGTACTCCTAGAGTAGACACAACAAATGTAACCATATGTTGTGACTCATAACAGTCCTACATGGTTGCATTGTGACAGGAAGAGAGGATTAGATGCTGCTCCTTTTTGGTGTTCCAAAGCTTTTTTTTTTTTTTTTTTTTTTGGTGAAATTGTTGAAAATGCCTTGTCTGTGTACACTGTAAACACAGCAACCTCCAAAATAAACTCTGCCTCAAAGAACATCCTGTCCTAACCCTTAGATCATGTGAGAGATTTGGCTCAATTTGCTCGTCTATAATAAAATCTGTACTTATCTGCTACTACTTACTAGGTCTTTTTTAGTTACCTGCAAGAAGTCAATGTCAGTCTTGGCTTTTGGTAGCTTGTTCATTTGAGCCAAAATCTTCATCAGCTCCACTTTTCTTCGCTCTAAATGTGCCTGGATGCCTTCTGCTTGTCTGAAGGCCTGCCTCTGCTCTCCTTCCAGAACGGCCATTGCCCCTTTTTTGGCCTCCTGCACAGCTGTCTGCAGCCTGGAAAACTGCTGCTCAATGACAGTGCAAACCTCCTGCACCGAAGACTGAAAAGCCAGAGAGAAAGAACACAATGGAACATTAAAATCAACAGAATGACAGTATCTGCAGAAAATGGATTCTGGAGTAATATTATATATAATTCACATTAATATAATTCACTTACCTTAATTATATCATTGTTGCTCTGTAGCTTTGTAATAGCTTTCTCAGTTGCTGACACTCTTTGACAGATCTCTGACTGTTTCTGCTGTAGTTCAGTCTGCAAACATTCATAATAAAAACCAGGGCAACACATGCTGCATCAGGTTTTCCAATGAGACCATATGTGGCTAAGACATGCTAAAACATCTGATACATATTTAATGGAAGTCTGTCAGTAGTTGACGTTTAAACCATCATTTCACAGCTAGAATTTCTTGGTTATGAATTGCACTGTGTGTGTTTTGTAGTAAAAACCTCAATCTTTGCACGCGCCTCCCCCACAGATGCAGCTGTGTGCCCTTCATGCTCCCCTTTCACACAGTCCAGACACAGACAGCAGTTATCCGTCAGACAGAAGCGCTCGAAAGGAAGACAATGAACATCACAGGTCTGACACTCGATGTCGTGGAGGGGCTCCACCAGTCGATGGTTCTGAAACTTGACCTTTTCCAGATGAGGTCTCAGATGCAATTCGCAGTAGGAAACCAAACAAGTCAGGCAGGATTTGAAGGCTTTGCTGGGACTGTCCATGCAGGAGTCACACAACACATCCTGAGGAAGCAATGAATGACAAGTCTGGCCGGTGGAATCTATCAGCTCCTTGTTTACACTCTCTTTCAGATCCTCTTCACTGGTGCCGCTGCTGATAGTCGCCATGTTTGAGAGTGACCTTTAGTCGTGTCTTCCCAGTTCGGATGAATCGTAATCCTAAAACACGAGTCGTCTAATCGGTTTGAACATGAACCCTCTGAGCTTTGTGTTGGACTGTTACAAGACCTGATTCTGCACAGAAAGCAGCTTTTTTCCCCCCCTTTGAAAGTCCACATCTTGAATAGATCAACAGAGAATTGTGAGCCACGCCCAAGCTATTTTGTTCTAATCCAGCTGAAGCTTACTCATTTTTCAGCCTTTCTCTGTTTGAATTCAACAAGTTTAAGACACAAAGTAGATCAGAGCGATGAGGAGCAATGAGACGGAAACGACAACTGTGTTACAGTATGGCCCAGTCAGGAAAGGGAGTGAACATCCTCTATTTTTCAAGCCAATGACCTTGTTTTATTTTGTAGATTGCACTTCTAGCAAAAAAGACATCAATAAAAACGGTGATTATAATGATTCAGTCTGGCTTCTATGTCCGACAAACATAATTCATAATAAATATGTTCTTTAAAGTAACTGAGTTTTTATTACCACAAATTACTTTTTCAACTGTTGGTCATGGCCTTCAGTGTGAGGCTCACAGTGTTTCCTTCAGATAACAGTGTTATTTCAGATGCTTGGGGCTTCCAGATAATGATGCTTATTTAAAGTATTTCCTGATTTCATGTCATGCAGTGACAATAACTGTTGTGTGTTCTGTCAAGGCAGTGTGTGACGACTATCATTGGCGGAAGATGCCATAACATACAGTGTGCATTCCAAGTCTAGGTGTAACGGACAGGAAATGTCTCTGTAAACAGATCAATGAACAGTCTCCTATTCAATCACATACTTGTTCTTGAACAATGGTGTACAAGTTTCCCAACAGAGTGAATCTCCCTCACTGTCATCAGTGATAACTGTTTAGTAATGACCCTTTTTATAAGATACTCTGTGTATTTTCACTGTGCAGAGGAAGCACTGTTAATATTGAACAAAGTGAGGATGGTACGACACAGATGCAGCTTTTAATTCATAATTTTTATTGAAATTAAATGTGTGAAAATACTCTATCATATGTCACACTGTCCCTGTGCATATCTACAGTGTGTAAATAAAAACTACAAAAGATAAATAGTCTTGGAAGACTTATGAACCTACTTAAGTTCTTCTTTTATTAAAAAAAGAAAGTATATTAAAGTTTTAGCGTGCTTAATCCACCTATAAAATTACAACAAGGAATTGGCCCTCATATTCCCATGAACCCACATTTGGACTGACATGGCTTGTTGGATGTAAACATGTACAAAAGTAAAATATGAACAATGAAATAGTGAAAGGAAGATTTTTTTTTTTTTTTTTTAACAAAATGAAGTTTATGTTCAAAGATGCTTTTAAGCAAATGCTTAGGCACTAGCAATGCAGGCACGTGAAGTGGCAGGATTTACCCCACAGGGGCAAACACATTCCAGGGACACAGACAGTCCCACACACAATCAGCTCTCTGTTCGCCATGCCACATGGCATACAGTGACAAAGCATGGCACTGCACAGATAACTCTCATTCAGTTTGTTTAACCATGCAGCACAGGGAACACATACTGTAGTTTTCTGTGTGTCTGCACAACTGCACAACACAAACACACATATCAGTGATTCCCCCATGTCTAACACAACCGTCACTGAGAATTTATATCTCACTTGTCTCCTTTTGCTTGATAGGTCCATCCTGACAGTGTCCTTTCTGCTTTGTTAGCAGTGAGTTACCAAGAGTGGTAAATCATCAAGCACCCCCGGTCTCCATACATGACATTTACCACAATACTCCACTGACCTTTAAGCATGAGCGTACACCGGAAGGACCATCTACAGCAACCTTTATTATCTGTAGAACACAGAGGAGACAAGAAATGAACCCATGCTTGTAACATTTAGAAATAAAATCTGTAGTGGTCTCATAAATATATGAATGATAACATTTTGTTATGTTTCAACTGGATTGAATTAAAATACAGTTATGAAGCAGAAATGTTGGCATTTTAGGTTTTAGATTTGTGGCTCTTTAACACCACATGGTTCCAGCTCAACTTGACTAACTCTACTTCTCTTTTTGCTTGTTAATTGGGCAAAAGTTGTGGATAGACCTGGTTCCTTTATGGTATTACTTCTATAAAGTTACTGAAATAGGCTAACTGCAGATTAGTGATCATCTAGGACAGGGGTTCCCAAAGTGGGGTACACGTACCCCCAGGGGGTACTTGAAATTTTTTTGGGAAAATATATTAAATAAGTCCTCATTTACTGAATACAAAATAAATAATGAGAATTAATGTTGAAATATAAAACACAATAAATACATTCATACAATAGTTTCATTGTCAGTCATATTGTTTAAACTTCAGTAACATTTGAAGAACATTTCTATCTTATATTATTCAAGATGAGTTTATTTGAGTAGCTAAGTAATTATTTTTTGTTGATGAAAGGGACATTTATTAATTAATGACCAGTTTATTTATTTTCTTATCAGTGAAAGGGGGAACTTTTTAGTTTATATTTTTCACACAAAATTTACTTAAAAAAGTGTTTTGGTTTTTTTTTTTTTGTTTTTAAAAAAATATTCTACAATTAAATATGTTGTTTGTTTACAAAGTTTTGAAAATATAAACAGACACCTTTGGCACAGGAACAAATTTTGGCTTAATTTTTTACCAATCAAAAATGCTGAACCGAGGGTTGAGGTACTTGACTAAAAAAAGTACATTTCCGGGGTATTCCAGTGTAAAACGTTTGAGAACCACTGGTCTAGGAAAGTCATCCTCCATGCATCATCACTGCATCAAACCCAGCATCAGAGTCATCTCATTGTCTGAACACTGATATATTGTTTGCACTCTGTTGTCTTTTGTCTTGCTGCCTTCAGTCCGGTCTATAACAAATTTTGTCTCCTTTCTGCAACAAGCAGCCACATATTGAGAATTAAAGGTATTATGAACAAAAGCTCTTCAATATCTTAACTACAGTGAGGGGTATTATACATCCAGAAATCAAAGTACCCGGTAGCAAAAGCAAATAAAAGTCAAGTAGAGTTAATGCCATGTGGTGAAATAGTACCATTGGGTCATCACTAGAACCAGTACTTACAGTTCTGTGTCCTCAATGCAGTCTGGGTCCTCTATTGTATCCAGATGTGTCTTACAGGCATCTAATATCTTTTTCCTGGGTCCTAAGGGGATGTGAATACTCTTTAGGTCATTATCTGAGCACAGTAACAGAGCCTCCAGGTCAATTTTCTCCCTCTTGAAAATGGATAAAAATTCACTCATATTCTGTGTGGCCAGAAAAACCTCTAATGGACTCGAGTCAGGCTCATCATCATCATCGAGCCCTAATTCAACTTCATCCCAGGGTAATTCCTCAATATTTCTCTCCTGCAGGCTACGTGCACTGCCAATGCTGTCTTCATCTATACTCGATGGGTTCTGCTGCATCCTGCTGCGTAAACGCATAGTGTTGGCTGGCCGACCCACACTGTTATCATTTTGACGACCAAGGTCAAACATCCCCCCACTAACATAGTTCCTCCTGAAAACCATGGTTCCCAGTCCGGGCCTGTTAAAAAGTGAGTCATGCCCTGAGTCTGTGCTGATCTCAGAATAGTCCACATCGTGCCCGTGGAGATCTGGCTCACTCATGGCACGTGAAATGGCATCATCATCTCTGGGGAACATATCTCGAACGTTACGGCGGCCGCGATCCTTCGGGTTGATATAAGTTCCCTGTTTGACAAACATGACATCGTTGCCCAACTGGAGCCCAGTGAGGGAGCGCACGCTCTTCCTTCCATCCTCATAGATTTTAAAGGTCCCATCTCCTTGTTTCCTTCTCTCCAGCTTCCTCTGAATCTTTGTCTTTCCCCGATTTGTGGCGTGGAGAGTCGCCTAACAGTACACAAACATAGTAAATGAGTCACATCTAATGACTACTTTGATATCATTTGCTACTTACTAGCAACAGTAAGTGGAATCCAAGGTCTATGATAATGAATAAGAGATCATAAAAACCTGGAGATAAGATGAAGCTATTTAGTTCTACCTGTGGCCCAGCTGTGGCCTAGTGTGGCAGCTGTGGCCTAGTGGTTAGAGCGTTGGACTTAAGATCGGAGAGTTGCAGGTTCAAATCCCACCCTAACCAGTAGGCAATGGCTGAAGTGCTCTTGAGCAAGGCGCCTAGCCCTACACTGCTCCAGGTTGTAACCAATAACTGTAAGTCACTTTGGATAAAAGCGTCTGCCAAATGCATTAATGTAAATGATATGTTCATATTTGGAAACTATATTTTCTTTTTCAAGTTCCAAAACAGTTCAGCATGCTTGTGGCTGTTATTGTAACAAACAGTATATGCTTTTCACTGTGGATTTGTGTAGTTTTAGGCCCAGTACATTAATACAGTAAGTTAAATGTTGATCAGATCATATAGTTGAAACATGAGTATGACAAATATGCTTTAATCTGGTATATAAAGGCTAAATCAAAGGCATTCAAAGACAGCCAAAGTAAGCTCAGACCTTCAGAGTAAAACCACAAATTATGTTTTTTGGCACAGGGCCACTGAAAACTCTTTATGCATTAACACATAAACAAGAAACAAAACAAAACAAAACAAAACAAAAAAAAAATATATATATATATACAAACACAATTTTTTCTTCAGTAACAGATAAAACAAATGCTAACCTGAGAATATGGCACACTGACAGGTGCTGCATTGAAGGTCCGCATCTTGTGGCTGATAGAGCTGCTGTTGTAACTTGAAAAACTCATGACATCTGACGCTGAAGCCTCAGACACTTCCTTATGGAATTTCTTCTCCATGCGTTTCTGATGTTTCTTTTGCATCTTCATGCACTCTTTGATTCGTCGTTCAGCATCTCGAAATGCCCGGTCCTTCAATTTGCTGACCAGCTTGGGGTTGAGGCCTGTCTGCTTGGCAGCTATGGAATCTAGGTATCGGACACAATCCATGTGATTCTTTGTGGCAGCCATGTCCAGGGGAGTGTGGTAGTCATTGTCCAGGCACCAAATGTTGGCACCAAATGACACCAAGAAGAAAAGGCAGTTGAGGTGACCATTGGCCGCTGCCAGGTGGAGTGGTGTGTTCCCCCAAATGTCACACTTGTCAGGGTTTCCACTGTGGGTCATAAGAAACAGAAAACAGATCAGATTTATCAAATACATATTTTCATCCATGTTTTAAGCTGTTCACAGATGCCAGCCTTGGGTCATTTATGCGCTATCTACTGCCTGAATGACTCACTCCTGACTAAGCATGTGATTTTTGATTATGTTTTCCACACTGAGCCGCTGCTGTGGGTTGTTAATAAGGCCTTGATTAATAATTCAATGTCTAAACACTGCAAAAACAGCCTCATGTCTTTATTATGTTATGACTCTTTTTAAAGGATGTGAAAAGGTTAAATAAGAAACTCGGCCTAAAAGGATGTGAAGACCCAATATTTGATGTCAGACCTAAAATAATTTGAGGAGTGATAACCCTTGGCTGACTGTCCTCGACCTTAGGGTTACCCTGTCGTGAGCTGGACTGTTGCTGTCTGTAATGTGAGCACAGGCTTAGCAGCTCCGCTACACAACCTGTATCCAGTTTCAGGGGAGGCCGAACAGGTTGTGCCTGACTCAAAAAGCATAGATGTGTTAGCTGAGGTGATGTCATGCTGAATTCCTCAAGTCAAAGCACAGAATAGACGGCTGTTCATAGAAAGACTTGGATACGTCAGATGGCACTCAGCTTCTTTGTCCTATCTGAAATTAAATATTACAATATTTTATATGAATTTCCTGGTTTCTTCTTTCCCCAGTATGAAATCCTGCAGTAGGTTGCAGATCTTTGGGTTTAAATGTTTACTGAACATGCCTCTTGTCCGTGTCCTCTAATGCGGCCACGTACAGACTGCTGAATATTTGATGCTGTGGACATGAAGCTCATGTGGAAGTGCAGATCTATTATTGATGGAATGCGTTGTAGGGTTTTCACAAGGAATGTGTGTCAGATCTGCCAGACCGAACCTGGACGGCGATTATCCCATCCGATAAGACCCACTCTGATTTCAGCCCCTCAGCTCTTTGCATGGACATGATTGGATTTTAAACGATCATATGGAGAAATAAATTGCTTGTGAATGCCATCACTGTGCAAAATATGACAGCCCAGACCGTAAAGATAAGGCAGTCTTCAAACAAAGGAATGACACTGTTAACGCCACCCTGAAACAAACACACACAGATAAATAGACAAACTTAAAATCCCATAAACTGAAGTCAAAAGATAAACAGTAATTAGCCCAGCCCAGTGTCTATTATATATTTTGAGGTGAGATATTTATTACCTGTGGAACTCAGATTGTACAATATGTTTTCTCTCAGTAGGGACCATCTTACATGATAGCTTTATGTGTCATAATTTATGTATTTTGCGATAAAATGCTGACCACAGCAGTGCGAGGCCTGCTCACCGACGCCTCCGCTGTTCTTTATCTCATTACTGGCTGTTTGCCTCTTACTTGCTATGACAGCTTGATGTTACACCAGACTGCCCAATGCAATATACTTGCCAAATATAGCACTGCATGGTATCTTTCCCATGATAATGTCAAGTAGCATTAAACTTCTCTTCATTATTTCCCTGGGTCTCATGAGTTTGGCACCGCTGTGAATCATTATAGCAGCTATTAATGTTTCATTTTAGTACCACATGTCAATCAGGAGTGAATATTTTCTGCTATCAATAGACAAGTGTTATGTCCTTGGCAGATAAACGCCTGTAGGGCTTTGTTTACACCTATTCTGTGGGAAAAAGTGGACTTGCTACGAACACTGGGTATTAAATGGTTGTATATGCTATTTGTGTATTTAAAGAGTGCAACTTAGAAATAAATGGTCTGCAGATTTCCTCATTTTTTTTAATAGTTTGAGTGTGCAAATGGATCCGCACCAGAAAAAAAGAGAGCTGAAAACCATTCACTCAATTAAGGGGATGCATAATGGGCCCATTTTTCCGGTTGGCAGACAAACCAGGTCAACCAGAAAAGATGAGGAATGGACTGCCATGTGTTTTCTCATCAATTGTCCATAATTATTACTTTGCAGACTGTGATAAATAAGTCTGACATTTCTTTCTACAATATTGAGTCGGTCTAACCTCTCAGACTTCCAATTTATAATTGGATGATTAACATAAAAAACAACCTTATATATGGTTTATGTAATACATTTTCTTCTTAAGTGAGTTATGAAAGACACATTATGCAACAAAAAGCTACTGTCTATCAAGCATGAACCATAAAATCCAAAAACCTGAACACCACATGTTACATAATTACAATACGAGTTATAAATCAGTCAAGGCATGAGTTATAGCTCATATTGGGAGTATAGGTAAATATTTTAAAGGCTGAGTAAATGGGGAACCATGGAATATTTGATGAGCTATACAGTATCTGTTGTGGTAACATGTACTGTATGTGACTCATCTGTCTAAGTGGTCCTGAGATCAGTTGACCCTAAACAACATCATCATGGTAAATTCCATAGGGGTGTTTAGTTCTACACACTCACTAATGCTTTCTCGAAAATTGTAGACTATTACTGGAACTAGTAGTACGATCTGCCGAAAAACACAGGTCAAGATGTTTTGGGTTCATGTTGTATACGTCATAAAAAAAAAAAAACCTCCACAAGGGGTGAATGTAAACCTGCTGCACCATAAGAATGTGCAACCATAATGTAAATATGCAAATAATATTACATTTTTAATTCTAATTCTATATTTATATGAATACCAAATTTCTTATTTTTTTCTTTATTCTCATTTTTCACTTGTTGGTGGTTTTTCTATTTGTCTTTTTCTCTGCACTTACATGTTGTATGTTGCTGCTGACTGTGAAATTTACCCAGTGGGATAATTATCTTATCTTATCTCATCTTTTCTTAAAACTATTGCCATTTACTTATTTTCTTTACTTTTGGTATCAGACCTGGCCAATATAATTTAGAAAAAATAGTGCCAGTGACCTTTACTTTCAATGTAGTGGAAGAGACTGCATGTTGAATTAAAAATGACTAGTGATGGGGCCAGTTGGACCTAGTGTCTTTTAGGTTTAAAAGTCACTGAATATGTACAAAACTTTTAACCTTTAAGTTAACGAGACGAGCACTAAACCGTACTCCGTGACATGCAGGTAGTCTACCAAACTTTGTACCCACCCCCTTCCCACGATCAGCCTCAGGGCCTCCAGGTTGCCGTAATAAGCGGCCCATAACGTCGGTGTCATGCCATCTTCATCCGGCGCGTTCAGATCCTTCCGCGTCGCCTCCTTCAGCAGGTCCAGGTAGCCGTCCCGGGCCGCCTTGTGGTACCTGTCATTCATGGTGCAAAGTTAATCCACCCTGCTTGACTCCATTCTGTTTCACCAAAAACAACATCATCGTCGTCATGAGGCGATGTAGAGCGAGCAGACCAGACCAGCTCAAGTCCCACCGGAGCAGCTGGACGGACGCACAGCGCGTCTCCGGTAACCAGGGACGCACAGAGGCGCACGACCTGGTTAGCACTGCTCCCGGTGGCCGAGGTGGTCCAAAGCAGACCGAGGCTGTCCTGAGCAGCTGATGGGAAAAAAATAAATAAATAAAACAAAATGAAAAAATATTCCACTGTACTTTTAACCACCATCATTCAGACAAAAGATGACTCTACTGTTTTTTTCTTCTATCTGAAGATCCATAGTTACAATTACATCATTATTAGGTATTTTGATAGTCTTTATCCAACAATGTAACACACACACACACACACACACATATATATATATACATATACATATATATATATATATATAATGGTTGCAACATTTGAAAAAAAAGAAACAAGAGTAGCAATGAAATGTGCATCTGCTATCCTAGTGTAATAGCCTATCTGAATGCTTTCACATTAAAAGCACAAGGAAAATACCATATTTTTTATATTTTCCCTCTAAAGTCTTTGTCTGTCAATTGCAT
>JAQQZY010000028.1:21380804-21391418 GCA_030068375.1 Ostorhinchus rueppellii | reverse complement strand
CTTTGGTCATTTGTTTTCTGATTCATCTTATTAAACTATGTAAGATTTAGCACATTTAATGTCTGAAGCTGATATTTTATAAGAAATTGTAAAGCAGTGTAATACATGAGGAAAGCATATAAAAAAACTTGTGATTTCACTAACCGGTTGGTACTGGAATGATTCTAGTGAAACTTGTTTGTGTGATATCCATGCACTTTTGTGTTTTTCATATGTTTGAAAAAGTTCTTGATTAAAATATAATTCATTGCAAATTACGCATTCATACATTTATTAAAATGACCTTTTTTTAAACTTAGTTTTTATTAGATTGTCTTTATTTATTTATTTTTTTAGTATAATACAATGTATACATTCAGATAAAATTCAATTAATTTCTTTTCCCCTTTCACAGCAGCAAGTATATTCCCACAAACCTCTACAAGCAACACTGGATAGAAATGAAAGAAAACAATAACATTTATAGCAAATAGACCCTTGTCCAAATGCCCCCTTCCAGAAATAAGGCTGTAGATATCAGACTTCATTAGAGGCATAATGACAACACCTTGATTAACAACATGGAATTTTGCATTGCCAATAAATATTATTGCATCAACAAAAGGTAGCATGGGTTCCCACCTTTTAGTGAATATGTTTTTCTGAAGCCTGAGCAAGTATGTGATCTGCTCTGTCTGATAAGTATCCCAAACTTTTTGAAAATGAATTTTTAATACATTTTCTATACACAATACACATTCTCAACGAAAAAAGTAGGCACACAAGTATAAAAGTACATATAGTTAAGGTCTTGGAGGAAAATATAGCAGCCTGGAATTTGTATTTGGACCAAGAGCAAGCACCCTGTGTTTGTCTTGTTTTAATGTCACATTGAATTAACATTTAATTTCTAACAATAGGCAATGAAGAAGATGGAAGAACCGTAACGTTAAAGACGATGAGTGACCTCCCTCTGCAGTGAAGCACAACACTGGACATTTACTTGATTCCTGGTGAAAAGGTGGCTGGTCTTTTTGAAAGGTGTGCAGGTTTTCGAAGCACACTTTTTGGTAAAAACCCAAATTTGTCGTATCTTCTGAATTTAAAGAATTCAGAAGTAAATTCCAACTTTTTCTAATATTGAATAAATGTGTTCAATTTTATGCTGTTATTTGTTGCATTATGTGATATTGTATAAGTGTATGATAAAGTATTTTTGGTATAATATACTTTGATATAGACAAACCTGTATCCCATCATTTATAAGTTAAATGAGCTTTAATGTGCCTGTTGTAATAAAGGAGCCACTTTTGTGATTTTTCACAGAGTAGTCATGGAGAAAAGCGCCTAATAAATGCATTAAATGATGTGCACAGGGCACTTCTGGAAACATGATTAATTCCTTTGCACATATTGAGGAATACTATTACTTTAAATGAATGATAAAAGCAGTTGTTCACTCTCACATTAAGTGCATATTAGCTGTTATGCCTCTAATATTTGGGTTTTTTTTTTTTGTTTGTTTTAGTTTTAGTTATACTACTGTCAATAATAAAATGTATAGTGGGGAGGGGTGCAGTTGTTAAAAAATGAATGATATTTTTTGAATAATTGCTGCTTTAAAACTTGGGTGTGATTTTAGACAAAAAACTGGTCATTTGGTCACCTGGTCTGTGTGAAGTTTAATTTTATAACTGGAATAATAAAGTCAAAGTCAAAACAGTTGTGTCTGACTGGAAAACTTATTAAATTGATGACAAACTGCAAAAAACTCAGTCATGTTATGTGATATATATACAGTATACTCAGAAAGTGGATGCTAATATTAAAAGAAAAAAAAAAAAAAAAAGGATAACACAGGTTACTGATGTTAAATGTTGAATGTGATTTTATTATTCATGACTTTAGTATGATTATCTTAAATGTATATATCTTTAGCCATTGTTGGGCAGTTTTATCTTCATAATGGTAATTTTTTTAAACTTATTAAAATCTATCATAGTAAATACAGAAATTGTGCAAATGTGTTACTACATTACATGACCTCGAGCGCTTTAGTCTGCAGGGATTTGTTTAACCACTAGGTGGCAATAAATGAACAGGAGTATTTTGCAGTTTCAGTAACTCAGGGATGATTTAAGTCATCCACACCAAGAGGTGTATCATTGAGTAAAGTAACACCTCCAATGCACCTAGGTGTATTCAAAAAAACAAACAAACAAAAACTGTAAATAGTGAAGACCTGAAATGAAATCTGTATTAAATGTCTGGTGTTATTTTATGCATTGTCTTTTCAGAATTTTTGCAATAAATCTATTTGGATGTTGTGGTTGTATTAAAATAAAGGCACCTAAATTCATCCATCAAAATGCAAATATGGAAAGAAACAGGTGTCATTGTAGGTTACACTGATCATACGTATTTGAGTAAACATCATTCTGTTGAGTAAAAATGTCAAAAAGGAAGAAAAAAAATCAGACGAGATGTAACAGTTTTATTTTCATAAATATGGTAACACATACTTTCTTCTGGGGGAAAAAAAATCAGTATCACTATCTGAGGATATACAGATGTAAGAGAAACAAGAGGAAGAATGCTTAGATTTACATCAACTTACTGACCTTAAATTGTGCCATTTTACTTTTATTATAGTAAACACATGCAGCATCAGAAAAGGAAGCTACTCATAATCCGACCAAAAGTCAAAGTGGTCAATAACACACACATGATTCACCAACACATAAAACATTCCACAAAAGTAAGAAACGATCAGAACAAAATACATCCAGAATATTATCTTGTTCACTGTTTCGGCAAATTTCTGTTTTTTCTCATTTTCCTGTTCCTTGGCGTCTTGAGCATCCAGGAAGCTGACCACCTTTCTGATCATGTGACTCTCCTGCTCCGAGGCGCTCAGCTGGACAACGCTGATGTCAGCTTTAGCTTCTACAATGAATAACATTTCTGTATGCGTCAAAGTGCTTAAATACAAAGACATTCATGAGTGGTTTAACAATAAAGTCTGTCTTACCTTCATCCTCTTTTTTGTCTTTGTTTCTTGTTGAACGTTTGGATCTGCAGCAGAACATGAGGGGTCCATCTTTGGCCAGTCGTGTAAGCACCATGGACACCAGCATGCTCACTACCAGCGTAACCAGACAAATGCAGAAGTGGGTTCCTGCAGCACAGAAACACGGTTAATGACTCAAACGAAGCTTACATTTGCAGAAATACACAGAATTTTGATTCGTGTGAGTTGACTGACGGATGATGGGCCGGCAGTAGCTGTCTCCAGGGAGCTGTTCGTTGAGGATGATGAGGAACATGGTGAAGCTGAGCACCAGAGTCACCTTGAAGGAGTTGCGTTCGCCATCTCCCACAGGAAGAGCAAAACTCACCAGATCAGCCACGATGATCAGGATACTTGGCATCATCAAGGTTATGAAGGGGTTGAGGTATCGGATTCTCAGACCCACCTGAGGATTATTGGAAAGAGAATTTGATAGCAACAGACAACCTTACCAGGAAGAACTTCAAAGCCCTAAAACTACTCCCAAATAACTTTTTTTTTTAACTCCATATTTAAGCTTTTTAACTAATTTATCACCTTTTATTATATAATATCCTCAGTATTGTGCAGTTTTCAGTGAAAGCAGGTATTTTCCTAATTTAAGTTATTGGTCCTGTAGATGTAAATAAAAACTGAGTCAATTCAAGTTTTATTACATCAAAACTAAAGGAAATTCACTTTTTCAGCAAAATATATCATCAACTGAATATAAAACAAGTGACGTCTACCACTGTTACTTACCAAACTGTATAGATTTGACTTGTGAATCAATGTTGCAGAATATTCTGGTTTTCCATGTTCACAACTGAGCCTCTGAACATCCAGTAAGACTCACGTGACACCACTGAAAAGCTGAGATGTTCCATTTTACCTGAATGATTTATTTAGTACTTCAAAAGTTTTTGGAGATTTTCGGTGTTTTTTGTTGCCAGGGACTTTTTAGGCCTTTGAGGTTTAAAAATTAAAAAAAAAAAAAAAAAAAAAAAGATTGGCTCCATTTCTGATCAAATTCATGTCGCTACTGAAAAGAAGCAAAAAAGAATGAAATTTGAGTTGATTGTGGATAGTTTTTTTTTTTTTTTTTTTTTTAATTCAGAAGTTTTGCAAGTCGTCTCACTCTTAAAATGAACGAACAAACACCATCCTCTGTTGGGATGTGACGGAAACCACTGTTTTAACTGATCAACAAATCAATCTATAGAACAACATCTGCTCTAATATCTTCTGTAAATACATTTAAATGCATTACATGAGATTGCATTTGTAAAAAAAAAAAAAAAAAAAAAAAAAGCATCCTAGATTACAGAAAAAATTCCAATTTCCTAACATTTCCAAATGCAGCTTATTACTTTCTAGAAATGTTTGCAGTTTAGTGGGAAAGGAAACTTACTGCTTTAATTTTGTGTAAATATTATAAAACAGAACTATTGCCACTATAATGAATGAATGTAATGTTGGATATTAAATTATCGCTAAACTAGAAAAGCAACTTTTTGAGTTATGTTGCTAACAAACAAAGTCGGATGGTAACAAACAAACGCACAGTAAAACATAACCTCCTTGGTGGAGGTAACAATTCCTGAAAATTTCATCCAAATCCGTTCAGAACTTTTCAAGTTATTTTGAACATAAACAGATAAACAGATAAACAGATAAACACGGGCAAAAACATAACCTACTTGGCGGAGGTGATAATTACTGTTGGAACAGCAGTAAACACTAGAATTCAGTCGAGACACAAGGAAAAATGTAATAGTTTCTAAATATATTTGTACACTATTTCTAATATGTGAAACATACCTGTAATAAGTGAAAAATTATTCATCCTCTGTTGTGTAAACTTACCAAAAAGTAAACCTGGCCATTTTCTGTCCCCCCATATATCACATATTCCGTTTCCCAGTCTCCATGTGAACTATCATACGCCTCTACTCTGTCCAGATTCATTGTTGTGCCACATTCTGAAAGAAAGTTTTCATTTTTATCATGACTCTAATGGTTGTAAATTTCATAGCAAACAGCAAGTTAGAAATAGAATTAAAACTCTTGATTACATTGAATTGTCTTGAGTTTTCCAGCAGAAATGTTCATTACCAGGCTTATTTTTTTGGTTATACACAAGAAAAACTTCCCCCTTTGGTTTACACAAACTACAATAAGATGTTTTTGTTGACCCAGGAGAGGATTAACCCAAATCTGTAGATGCTGAAAAGGAATTTCTTTGGCTCTAACTGTGACCTTGGCCTCGGTGTTTGCTGAGCTTACCGCTGCTGCGCCAGGTGTGGATGGCTACAGGACATGCATCAGCAGCAAACGGATAGTTGAACAGGTTGACCTCGCAGTTCACCTCTGTATGTATGAGCAAACTGTGCTTCAGGCTGCCGTTACTGTGTACTAGCAGGTCATTGGAACTGTGTATCATCGTTGTTGAAAGTCTGCACATAGCACAAATAAGATGGATCAGGTAGGTGAAAGTTGAGGAGTGTAAAATCTGACAGAAGTCATGTGTTTTTGGTGGTTTGATGTACAAGACTCACCCATTTGTTATGCGAATCACTGGTGTCCAGACTTTAGCAACCGGGAGGGCCACCTCATTGTACTCGTACTCAGATGTGTTCCATTGCAGCTCAGGATCATTCCAAATCTGTGGATTAAAATCAAACTGAATGTAGCCATGACATTGTTTATTGGTCTTTGCTCATATCAGAATTTCTTGAATCTTACCATTGTGACCTTAAGAGAACTAACTAAATGGAGATTCTTTGTGTCCTGTTGGGAGAAAACATAAGTATGGTCAGGTAAAGCAGTGAAGGAGGGGAAATATGTAAGTTCTTGCAGGTTAGAACACAAAAAGAATAAAGAAAAAAAAAAACAAGGAGTAAGACAATACTTACAACTGCTAATGTTTGGTACTCAATGAGTGGCAGATTTATTTCTAGGGTACAGTTTTCATCCTGTGGCTGAGATAGCATACTTTTTTTGATTAACATTTCAGCCAGACATCGGCGTGTTGTGCACTCGAATGCGTGTACATAACCTAAAAATACATTTTTTTAAAAATGAATATTTTTGCAAGGTTTCCAGATGATTCCTCAGAAAATAAAGACTTTGCACTTACCCACAGCTGAAAGCAGACAGAGAAGAGTTCTCCATGGACAAAACTGTGACATTTCTGAGAGCATCACCACAGGAATATGACTGACGGAACTGACAGCTTTCACTCCGTGTCCTCTGCTTTATCAAGTTTCAGCCTGGCATGACGATTAAATAGATCTGTCTGGGACGTTCAACCACATAAAGAAAACACCCAGCAGAGCATCCAGCCACACAACAAGACAATGACACATCTACAAATACAATTGTGTGATTAATTATATTTGGAGTTTAGTGCATCACTCTGTGATCCTGTGCAAACAGTCGGATCAGTGGCAATTATTCTAATTATCTCTCCTCCTGCCAGAAGAATCAGGTCTTTCCAGCTGCTATTTGTCATGATTCTGTAGATTACAATGGGACTGTAGTTGCATCATCCACAACCATTAAAGGACCTGTGAGACTTAAGCAGACAGAGGCAGATGCATGACAAAGACACGAGACCATTTTCAAGGTATTTAGGCGTGTCTCTTCACAGAATGGCCTTAAAAAAAAAAAAAAAAAAAACCTCTGTTTTTACAGCTGGAAGTGGATGTGTGGCTTTGTCATTTGATTCATAAGCGTATTGGTGATATAGAATCTCCTTGAACAAGCAGAGTATTATTTATTAATTTATTTATTATGGCAGCATGGGAGAGGGTACGTGCCCGCAAGGTCCAACCCAATGCTGATTAATTTTGTTGTGCACATTTACTGTATTCTTTATTATGTACCATTTATTGTAGAGGGATTATATTCTTTGAAAAATAAATAAACACACTTTTTTCTCCTCTTTTTTTTATTTTTTAGAAAAGGGCTTAAAGTTCTTCTTTTACATAATTCAGTCAGAATGTGTTTGACCTCTGAGTCATTGTCTATAAGATTCCGATTAATGATCATTACATTTCTTATTTTCCAAAGTTTGACTGAAACAATGCAAACGCTTTATCCTTCGCCTGACAGTAGATCTCATGAAACATTTACACTGAATCATGTGGCTGTACTTTTGGGCTGGGCAGCGTGTGGTGCAAGACCCTTGAAAATCAATAAATCAATCAATATCTATCCTTTACTTTTACAGTTTGCGGATGTTGTCTGTGTTTTCATTTTGACATTATAGGTGCTTCTCGTAACTGGTGATAAACTTCTTACCAGGTTATCTCTCAGAGGAATGTTTCTTATCTCGGCTTATGTCCATCACCTTAAGGAAAAAGAAACAATATGTGAGGAATCAAGGCTGTTTCAAAAGGACAGGTCATTGCGTTCTGTTTTTGAGAGCACAATTACATTGTTTTAGTGTTGTCTACCTCTTTAGATGCTGTTATACCTGCCATAAATGTGGGTTT
The DNA here is from genome assembly GCA_030068375.1 of Ostorhinchus rueppellii. Classification (NCBI taxonomy): domain Eukaryota; kingdom Metazoa; phylum Chordata; class Actinopteri; order Kurtiformes; family Apogonidae; genus Ostorhinchus; species Ostorhinchus rueppellii. The sequence continues at coordinate 21,383,891 of JAQQZY010000028.1, read as the reverse complement.
AAAGTCAGTGAGGCCCGGCGGTGAATTGTGATCTCCCTTGTCTTATCAGAGCTAAATAGCGGCTCATCAAGACAAAGAAAACCCTTTTGCCAATAACAGCCTCTGCACCTGATGAAGCAAAGGTTAACTTTCTGTCTAATGAATCATGGAAATCCAAAGAAAGAATGATTCAAATGTACACCTGCTCAATATCTGTATAGTAGTAAATTGTCTGTTTTTATCAACCAAGTGAAAGAGTTTTGTAAATTATGAAGTGTGTGTGTGTGTGTTTCACCATCTTCGACCAAACACATGACTCTGATGTTTATGTCCCAAGGAACCTTCAAAATATTCCATAGGTCATAAATTCCTCTTGATAGTCCAATAAGCTCTCAGAAGGAAGTGATTGGTGTGATATGAGAACGACATGGGACTTTGCCTCAGGACCAGGTCTGTCCCCGACACTTGAAGACTTTAACACCTCCCGAAGTCAGAGGATACTTCACCTGCAACGACACATCAACTAATGGGCTTATGTCGCACCTGACATGCTCTAATTCGACCTCTACGTAAGTAATATTAAAAATATTGGTCTTTCAATGGGATTTTGTTATTTACCATTAAGTATTATTTAATAGTAGCATCCAAAGGAATGTTGGAAATAAAGTTTCTCATCTCTGTGGTCAAAATAAGAAGAAACATTATAATTGGTATTCCTATCATTGTAAATCTATCCAACAATTGTAACTGATACACAGAATGCAAAATATTTCCTAATGATTGTACCTCAACTCCTGCCCACATACCATTATTGGTGTATTTCATCCAGGCTGTCAAATACTAGCGTTAGCTGTTTAGACTCATGGGATCTTTTTTGTTGAATTTCTTAAAAAAAAAAAAAAAAAGTTGCAAGCATTTTTTCTACAGAAAAAAATGTGTCTGTTATTCATTAAGCAATTATTGAAAGTAGTACGCAGAGCCAGTGTGGCTTTGGAACAAGTGATGTGTCTTATTATTTTTGTTTGTGATTTTTAATTGTATCTTAACATTTTCATAAGGACACCTCTATTCTCATAGCAAAGAAAAATAAAACAAATCCTTATACATTATATTGAAAATTTAAGTGAAAAATCCCCAATATATGTACTTGAATTTTAGATGACAGAATAAACATAAATACAGTTAAAAGTGCTGTGTTAGATATGGGGACTACAGTGGTGGAAGGTCCTAATATGCTCATGTGTAATACCTAAAAGAAGGAAATAAAAAGGACGAAGCAAACTTTGAAATAAAAACAACAACAAAAAAAAAGCAGAAATGTTAAGAAAATAGACAAATTAGTTACACTCGGATGTGCATTTTAGATTAAAAGCCTAAAAAGCATATAAAGTTTTACAGTATAGTAGATATAAACAGGACTGTACCTCATCATTGTCTGGTTTGTGTTGACTCAAGCTCCAGGGTCCTCTCAGTCAACCCGTCGTCTGTAGCGCTCCTTGTCCTTGTTCTTTGACCCACAGGGAACAAACCTAGTGGCTACTGTTGGAAATGAAACCTGTGACACAATCCTGACATATGAGATGTTTCTTAAAATCAAATGTCTATTACTGGTGCATTTTATCCAGTCTGTCCAACACTGGGATCACCTGTCTGGACTTATGTGATCTTTTTGTTGAAGTCTTACACTGTAACTGGGAACTGCTTTAAAGTATCGCCCTGTTGTTTGTTCACCACATGCATGACACTGCATATTTCCAGTCTGTATTTTTGTTCATTTGCATCTTCAGTTACCGTTCACCTAACATCAGAAGCTCAGTCAATGTAACCTCTAACCTCCCTGGGGTTGACATATCTGACCATACCTGTGTTTAAAGTGGAGATATTGTATGAGTCATGAAACTGGAGATATACACAATTACAACACCAGAGGTGTAAAATCAGACTCTTAAGCCTTGGTTTATCATAAACTGTGATAACATCACTTACGTGTTCTCAAGTGACTCAATTAAGTAATAAAACTTTCAATAAAAGACTGACACACATTTGGCAAGGAACAACATTGCTTTGGAGGCTATATTTGACGCTGTATTTTGATGGAGAGACGAGACTGTGGTGCACATGGTTAAAGTTTGACATCTGAGGTAACATTTAGAGGTGAGAGCTGTTAGAGGTAGTTACAGGATAATCATTTACCCTCAAAAAGAATAAAGTAGGTATAACCGGACCACACTGAGGTTGAGGTTGTGCTTAATTAACCGAGAAATTAACCTTTCCTAGGGCTAAAGCAGAATAGATTTAATATCAAACACAATAATCCTAAGAATTTTGAAAGAAGTATAACACGCAGCTCTTGTAGGAAACAGTGCAGAGAGTATTACTTTCTTGATTTGGGCCATGTCAGGACCATTGTCGTATGCTACATGTGCACAGTGTTCCCTCTTTGCTATTATTCTAGGTCACATCTGGGAGGGCAGCACACTTGGACAAAACTCAAAACCAAAGACGCATAAGCCAAGCTGATTAAAATTAGTTTTGTCCTGACCCAAAGCCTTTGTTAATCTCATGAGCAAATCTATTTATATATCGTGACAGGCCAAGATCAATACCCAAACAATGTGAAGAATTAGGGACGTTTGTCTGTGCCTGAAGGAAAAAAAAATACACAGTGACTCAGGATTTTGAATAAATCTTGACGAGAGCAAACCAAGTAGAATGTGTGGGTAACACTAGGTGAAAATCTCCATTCGAGGACCGCCGAAATACATGAAATACACAACACAGCAGTATACTGAGATTCTGGTCGTGTACAGCGTGTAGTGTAACCAAACATATGATTCTCCAAAACCAGTAAATATCTGTGACCAGGAACGACTTTGGTTTATATCCAAAATGATCATGAGACGTGAGGAGTGAGTGATAAACAAATGGAATTTAAAAGTAAAATTATTAATAGAATAGAATAGAAAACCAGCATATATTACAATATATACAAATTAACCCTTTAACGCCGGAATTTATTTCCAATTATTAAAAAAAAATCAGTTGTGTTTTTTCTTTCAAGTAGATAGTATTTTGGTTGCATTTTGGTGTGTGTGTGTGTGTGTGTGT
>JAQQZY010000028.1:21361036-21373724 GCA_030068375.1 Ostorhinchus rueppellii | reverse complement strand
GTGTGTGTGTGTGTGTGTGTGGGTGTGTGTGTGTGTGTGTGTGTGTGTGTGTATATAGATATATTTATACTGTTTTATAGAATATTTTTCCCTCTTCTCATGAAATGATTGTGAAAGTGTGATTTCTTCGTGATAGATAAAGTGTAATTGGAAGTATGCAAGTATTACAGCAGAAGGTGATTACTGATGTGTGTAAATAGGACAGAAAGGAAATGAAAATTATTGCAACTTTATGGGCAACAGTGTATATGTTATATATGTTATATTTTATATCTAACAATGACAGATTTTTGTGAATATATTTATGTGACTTCAGGTAGTGTTTATAACCTATGATTTATATTCTTAAATTCTTCACCAAACATATATGTATATGTATGTAAAATAAAAAATAAAAAAGTCAAACTATTATTAAGGTTTTGAAGTCACTATTTACAGTCATTGTGACTGTTTGCAGCTCTACAGCACCACCCTGTGTTCACTAACGACACTGAAAGTCTCTCCAGACGTCAAAACATTGCATACATTGTAAATATTGCAACATTTACATGGTTCTAGATTTCATAGTCCTTACGGTTTGGACATCTATAGTTTTTTGCACATCTTACAATATTTCACATACATAAATCTGCACATTCAAGTCTGAATCTTGCTTTCACTTTGGATGTAAACCCTGCCTAGTGTGTTTAGATTAACAGGGTTTCTATGCTTATACCTTTCACTCATGCAAATAATCTAAAACTGTCAGATCAGAGCCTCGAACAGGCGCTTCAGCCTCCTATTGGTCAAAACTGCAGAGGGGCGTGCACTAGCGCACGTGTTTTAAAGTCCGTCTTTGCAACCATTAAAATCTTCAGTGTAGCTGAAGAGGGTTATGGCACAATTTACATCGCCAGACGGGACCTTCAGAGAACGTAATAAAAGAGCAGCGAGAATAGAAGACATGTATGCCAGGCTTATGGGACTTATTACAACCAAACACGGCTGATTTGCGCTTCGAGGACCAACAGGTTGGTGTGATAAGCTGCAGATATTTGGATGTGTTTAGTAGAACGTTTAGCGTGGGAAAAAATATGGTACTTTCTCTAGTGCCTGATGTGAAGAGGCAGAGGCAAATGAAAAGAGTGTTGCTTTCATGACACATTTACTGTAGATGTTCAAATAAACTGTTCCATAACGTATCATTTTGCTTTAAATTACCAAATGCTCCTTTATTATCCCTATTCTTCTTCTATTATTATTGTTATTATTATTATTATTATTATTATTATTATTATTATTATTATTATCAATAATAATGTGCTTTTTGAGATTCACTCTCCTGCAGTTTGCTCATTATGTTATGAATTCTCAAATGCTTAAAGTCAATGGATGATATGATAAACTCTAATAAATCAACATACTGCATCCTAGTTTAAAAAACACATACAAATAGATGCAAATATTCTGACAAAAGAAACCTGCTTAATGAGTGGGTAAAGTTATTGATTTGTGTAATAAAAAATAGAGCAGCTTTATGTAACCAGTTTCCATCTGCCTCAGCTGTTGCTCAAATTGAGAACACATGCAAAACAAACAATCGCAGGTTGTGCAGCTTGTGGAAGCCTTGGTCTGTCACCATGTACTAACCTGCAGTAATAAGTGATGTGATATAGTGCGAAGATAAAAGCTCAGTGGAAACAGTCCAATAAACTGTGACAGTTGCAAAGAGTGGACAACAGAGAGCACTCACCAGCGAAGTTAACAGCTGGACTCTCAAGCTGGAAAAACACCAAATCCATCTTGATATGATGTTTACTATATTCCAGTCATGTAATGTAAACTGTGTGCAGTCTAGGATTTTATGCAATGTGGTGTTCGCCTTGTTCCAACACAACAGGAGGACTCAGAATTTGGTGAGTTAGTCTAAATAGCCAATAAGTTTTTGTCTTTAAATGTGAAAGGCTGACATGAAATAGTTTCCCGTAGAGTAGAAAAGCATTTTCCAACTATTAAAAATGCCTAAGTGAGGAATTTGCATGTTGATAAAAGATGAAGAGATAGTCATAGAGGTTTGTTATTCAAAATTTGTCATGGCTGGCTTGAGCTGTGAATGAATGAAGCCCCATATTCCCAGTAGTGTGCATGATAGGTTGCTATTTCAAGTCGACCCAACAATGACATCATTAGTTGAGGAAAACAAACGACGACGCACTGGGATTTGTGACTGTGTCCTGCACATTTTACTCCAACTGACTTTAGAACATTTCCAAAAAGAAAGAGACAAAACCAGTAGGATATGAATGTATGTTTCACAAGATGCCTGTGTGGGGATGATGGTGTGGGGGGGGGTTATTTTGGCACAAACAGAGCCCGTCTGGCTGACCGTGGCCTTTTGTAGCCTGTGGTGTTAGATTTTAATGGACCTTTCAGACCCCACTCACCAAGTCAATAGGTTTTCTAATTTAGTTGTCCTTGTTGTTCTATTATATATTATGCAAGGTTACAGCTGAATTCTGCGAAAATGACCCATCCCCTGCGAGGTTCATTCATTTTTTCTAATAATTTTTAGTTATGTACAGTAATTATGAAATAGTTTTAGGTTTGCATATGTGCCAAAATAATCACAACAAAGCACTTAACAACAGAAAGGTGATAGCATGGAATGTGTGAGCTTAGTGTAAGTAGAATTTAAACCCAGTTCATGTTCATAATCATGTTTCCTTCTTTCATCTGCAGAAGCTGGTACATATAATGTATCTTTGTTCCAGTTGTTCACTGGGTTAACATGAACTTGATCTGTAACTTGACTCAGCTCTCTATGGACTGACCTGCCTAATTAATACTTACATTAAGCAGGGTAAACATTATTTCCCACTTTGTCAGCTACCTGAGTGCTTGGATATTTTTAATCTATTACTGATAACAGCTGCATAATGCATTCCTTTTCTTTTTTTTTTTTCTTTTTTTTTACTTCTGACCATACAGCGTAGAGTATACTGCTGTTTACTGTCTGTGTATGTCTGTTTAAGGATAGCGCCACAGACCTGAGTGTATAATGCATTATTTAAACAGCAGGTAACCACACACTCACACACACTGATCTTTGCTCTGCTTCCTGCCAATTACTTTAAAAGTCCGTTTCTCTGTCTAATTTCCGCAGACCACATTACTGATGAGGTCCAAAACAGTTGTCGGAGAGGAGTGACCTGCCCTCCTGCCCTCACCAGAAGCGCACACACGCCTGCAGAAGCACAGGCCCCATTCCCCAGTCCTGCTGTCCACATTTTCGGCCTGAGTTTGTCCCTGGGATCATTCAAAACTGTTTCTCCAACGCTTCTACCAAAAACTTAGACTGTTTTCCAAAGCAGAACTGGCCCAGCCCTCCCAGGCAGAAGCAATGGGGAGTGTGCGAAGCCACCGTTACAGCATTGTGTCCTCTGAGGAAGACGGCATGAAGCTGGCCACTATTGCCGTCCCGAATGGCTATGGGAACGGCAACGTTAACAAGGTGCACACAGAGCACCAACATCAGAGCCGCTTCGTCAGAAAGGATGGTCACTGCAACGTGCAGTTTATCAATATGAGTGAGAAGGGCCAGCGGTATCTGGCAGATATCTTCACCACCTGTGTGGACATTCGCTGGCGCTGGATGCTGGTCATATTCTGCCTTTCTTTTCTGCTGTCATGGTTGTTTTTCGGCTTCGTGTTTTGGCTTGTAGCACTCACGTACGGGGACTTAGAGAATGAGAATCAGATGTGTGTTTCTAATGTTGACAGCTTCACTGCTGCCTTCTTGTTCTCAGTGGAGACCCAAACCACCATTGGCTATGGGTATCGTTATGTGACAGAGGAATGCCCAATCGCTGTGTTTATGGTCGTCTTCCAAAGCATTGTGGGATGCATCATTGATGCTTTCATCATTGGTGCTGTCATGGCCAAGATGGCCAAGCCCAAAAAAAGAAATGAGACCCTGGTGTTCAGCCACTATGCTACGGTGGCCATGAGGGATGGAAAACTATGCCTTATGTGGCGTGTGGGGAACCTGAGGAAGAGTCACCTGGTGGAGGCTCATGTCCGAGCCCAGCTCCTGAAGTCCCGCACCACTGCAGAAGGAGAGTTTATCCCTCTAGATCAAGTGGACATTGATGTAGGTTTCGACAGCGGCATTGACAGAATCTTTCTAGTTTCTCCAATCACCATTGTGCATGAGATTGACGAGGACAGCCCCTTCTATGAGATGAACAAACAGGAGTTGGAAACATCAGACTTTGAGATAGTTGTGATTCTGGAGGGCATGGTCGAGGCAACAGCCATGACAACCCAGTGTCGGAGCTCCTACGTAGCCAGCGAGGTCCTCTGGGGCTATCGTTTTGAGCCTGTGCTCTTTGAAGAAAAGAACTACTACAAAGTGGACTACTCTCGCTTTGATAACACCTACGAGGTGCCCAGCACACCCCACTGTAGTGCCAGGGAACTGGCAGAGAAGAAGTCCAACGCCTCCAGCTTGAGAAACTCTTTTTGTTACGAGAACGAGGTGGCACTCGAAAAAGTAGAGATGGAGGAGGAGTTTGAGGAGATGGGAGACAGGGAGATGAGGTGCGTTGAAATTAGTGCACTTGATGACATAAATATAGACGTGGTGTCTGACTCTCAACACAATCTGGACTCCATGAATTTAGAGGAAAGGCCTTTGACAGCAGAATCAGAAATATGATGGCTGAGGGGTTAAATGCTACCACAGGGAATGCTAAAATTAGCTTTAACTTTGGTCCCAGTTGCTGATGATGCATGGCAGTTTGTACAAGACTGTGATTTGAAAGTAGAATTCTCTATAGAAGCTCACACACATACAACACTGTGGAGATGCAAACATGTTATGTTGTTTCACAGGGTGGGTGAAGTAAAAGGAATAATGTGGATTGTACTGAGCTACTTACACTCACAGGGCAGTCATTCTGTGTTTACTGCCCCCATTAGAGCTAATGCATTTAAACAGAATAGCCAATTGGATTCACAACAATGACTGAACTAGTTTCTACTTTATTGTGCTACAATCGTGCTTATTCCAGGTTTACAAATCTGCAATAAGCATCAGTTTGACAAAAAGAAGTATTGAAGGAGTCATTTCACCACAACCTCTGAAATATCACATGTGCTTGTGACTAAAAACACTTTCACATTTCATTTATAATAACTAATTGAAATGTAACCCTAAGCTGTGAGCCTCATTTTAGATGCCAACTGAAATTTGAACAACTTACTTTTAACTTTCAGAACTTACTAACAACACTTGGACATGTTAAACCACCTGCATAAATGAGACTACTGTTTGTTAATGAGCTGGTCTCTTAGCAAAAATAGATTTGTAGTCCCGCAGTGTGGTGGTCTTTGTGTTACTCTCCTAACATGAGGCAGGAAAAAGCGATATCTTGCACAGATTACATAAACACACATGTACATTTTACTCCTCAACCTATCATTTTGTCTGAGTTTTAGCATCTTTTGCAACGTGTGCCTTAATAAAAGTCTCAGTCCCAGAGGAGGCACTCAGGAGGTTTGGCTTCGACTGAGCACACACTGCATTAGATGTCACAGGAACAAGCATTAAGAGGTGATTCACTATGCAGAGTACTGTCACGACTTGCAGATCTTCATGTTCTAATGTGCAATACAGTTCAGTGGTAGAAGGTGACAGGAGGCTCAGCCCTGAGCTGGAAACAACTGAGGTTATGAATGTTTGACGATAAGTGCTGCTAAGTTACATATTATATGTTTAGAAAAAAAAAATCTAGGAGCCAAAAGGTATTATTTGTCTATTTAAGTATCCATTTTGAAGATTGCAGATCCAGCCTATAATGTTATTTCTAGATGTAGACAAGCATGAGTCTATCAGTGTGTTTTCCGAAGCTTTAGTGCACTTTCCTCCTCGCGAGACACTTTCTCCTTTAAAGCAGAAGCTACTTTATTACCCAAAGCCAAATGTTATGTATATAAGAGACAGTCTGTTAGCCGATGTTAATTTGAAACCTGAACCTTTCCTCATCCGACTGTGGTCGACTATTCGATTTGAGTAGGTTTTGACATAGTCTGATACTGAGATCAGTGTTTGAGATCAGAATTTGGACTTTTTCACCTTCATACTTCATCACCATGGGTCTTGTGAAGTTATTTGTTATTTCTGAATGGGCCCTTGCTCTGTTTTAGCTGAATAAAATCAGATTTATTAAGTATAAATTTCAGTCAGCATCAACTATCCCAAATGGAGGAAACACTTCAGTCTTACACAAGATTGAGCTTTGTTGTTTTTTAACTCTTACTCTAAGTAATACTGTTACACATTTATGCTTCAATAATGTCAAGCATAACAGTACAGTGTTATGCTTCCATGTTCTGGTCATGAAACCTATAAAACAGCTTTTCTGTTCTGACATTGACACTTCTCCTGTCTTAGGTTTTTGTTTTTCTACCAGGGTCTTCCCACCTTCCAGTGAGAATGTACAGATTTTTTATCTTTTGTAAATTAGAATGCAAATACTGTATATTGATATTGCAGTTGTTGAAAACTGTTTATGTCCTCTTTTTCAATAAAAATGTAAAAAACATGAGGTTCAGGCCTTTATTTTTAACAGCACATCAGTGTCAACCCGATGCTATTGTAGTATGTCGTGATCAGGTTGACAAATAGGACCATTCTTCTAATATCCGAGGTTTGTTTACATGAGCTCAGGATATATCTGACATCTTCCGTGCAAGAATTTTCCAAGGATTTGCATTTTGAGCCGAAATGTGTGACATCTGGAGCAGAGAGCTGAAGTCTGCTTGACTGTTTTAGCTGTGGACACATGGTGCTCCTCTAATTTGGAGCTGTGGCCCAAATTCCAGGCTGCTAGCTGTCAGAGCTCACACCATCATTTACTATAATTCACCAAACTGAGTCAGTCCTATTCTGTGAAAGCCCACAGAGACCCCATGCTTTATCAGTCTGCTCTGCTGGAAGTCATTTTCAATCACAGCTACGGAAAGAATGCCTCATGCTCATTTCCCCAAGTCTTTCAGTAAAATGTGGAAAATAAGGGTAGATGCATTCTACATTAAAGATCATCACGAGGAATTATAGTGTTAAATTAGCAGCTGTTTATACGTATCTGAAGTGCGACAAGAATGAAAAAGCACATGAAATAAACCCACCCTAATTGTGTTCCAGTCAGCAACTTCATTTACTTTCTCGTTATTTTCTTTTCACAGATTTTCAATAGAAATCAAGGTAATTGTGATCAATACTGAGACCCAACAGATTGTGTAACAGACTAATAAATACAGCATCAACAAAATACTCAATGAGACATAACCACTTATATCTATTCAGACGTGAATATGTGTTTGAAGTATGACAAATTTAGTTCGTTTCCATTCCCGGAGAGTTCCTGCCATCATGAGACGTATTCGGGGGTCTATTGATCAGACATGTCCGCAGGAAAGCAATGAGCCGATTTGATTTGGTTCTACATAGGAAGTGGGTGCTGCCTTGGGGCTTTTTCCACATTAGCCAATGAAACTGCCACAAAGCTCCAGCTTGGAGTTAAAATAGTAGCTGTCTGGTGAATTTAAGTGAACTCTCAGTAATGAATTCTGTTGATAATTAGGTTTATGTTGCATTAAGTTGCGCAAAAAAAAAAAAAATCAGCGTCCTGTGATTTATTTTTCCTGCTGTGAGTTTGTATCAAGAAGCATGAGATTTAAGAAGCAATTTAGATTTCTGTATTGTCATAGCTAAGCCCGTGAACTCTCCGCAGTGACATTAAACTCAGAGGTTGGCCATCTAGTGTGAAATGGATGCACCATTTAAAAAAAAAAAAAAAAAAAAAATTGACAACCAGTGTTGGCGGCTGCACTCTATTAGCATCTGATGGGTAGGGCCAGAGAAATCCTGTCAATGCTGGCGATGACGTGTCTCTGGCAAGCTCCCCATGACTGGCTTTTCAACTGCAGAACGATCAACCTGACCTTCAGATTAGGTAGGTGAGTATCAACATAAACAATTAATCAACAGAGTATGGCAACACATGGCATTAGAAGAGCAGTATCAGGTTAATGTTAAACAGGGTCACAGTTTTAGATAAGGCTAAGGAAAGAATCACCCTGTCTACACACGCTATTTATAATTTACTTTTTAACATCTCATGTCCTGTTAATCGCAGTATTTTGGAAAAGGTCAGCAGACACGTTCTACTCCAAACTGGCATAAATCAATAAAAAAATAACGATACGACCGGTGCAAGTGTCATTTTGGTCTTCTTTTTACCACTTGAAACTCAGAAACACCCCTGCTTTATCTCACCGACTGTCACATAGAGACAGTTTATACATATAATTTTAGGGAGTATTAAAATCATTGGCATATTTATCACTTAGGAGGAAGTGTGTGCAGTCTGGACAAAGTCTTTCCTGAACATATTTAGAGAAGGTATTATATATCAGGGATACTTACTGATCCCTTGATCTTATCTGGGTCATGTCCGCAGCCTGCGACTTTATAAATAACTGTAACTATATGTGTTTGGCCTGAATTTATGACTTATGTGTGCTATGTGGGGTCACCGGGCATCGCTGAAATGCTTAAACATGAAAAATTCATGTCATTAATAATATTTTCTATATGAGAAAAGACTATGGAATAAATCAACCTGTATTTCTGTTTTTAAGAATGATGTGACTGCTGCTGAGGTGACCCAACCCGCTGTATTGTTGGACCGTCCACTCTGCAACAACTCGCTGCAGTACTTTCTCTTGCAAGTGCGCTGTTTGTTATCCACACAGTTGGCCTTTACAAGTCTGCTGAGGCAGTTCCACAAAGGTTCTAGAGATTACATTTTTTAGACAAACATTTCAAGGAAAAAAAAAAAAAAAATTTGACTGTGCTACACATGTTTACACAACGACCGTAAAGTCTGTTCTAGTTTTCTATTCTAAACGTAAGCCAAAGAAGTAGGTTACATGAAGTGTCCTTTGTCCCTGTAGATTTCTGGAAAACATTAGGAAAATCTTCATTGATAACATTTCTGTGTAGAAAGTAGAGTTATCAATGCAGTCCATCAGCCCAGAGTTTGTTTCCAGGCATCGAACAGAAGTGACGTCTGTTTTACTCCCAGCCTCTCCTTCTTCTGAGGCTTCCGAGAAAGTGTTGTGATAATCTTGTCGGAAAAGTGAAGCTGTACTAACAGTGACGTCCACAAATTGTAACCATTCAGTCAAAATGACTTATTGCCTCAGCGTGTGTGGAAGTGGAACAGAACCTGCAGGCGGTACACTTTTCTCTGAGAATGAAACCCAATAGGCTACAAGTCAGAGGGGCATCTTTGATGGAGTCTTGGTTTTGATGAGAATATCCCTTTGATGCCTAGTGGTCACTACAGTGGACATCTATTCTACAGCTGTTTTCTTCTATATTCATGGGTTTGGTTGTTTTAGTTCCATATCAGCCAACACAGTGGACACTCATGCATGATCTCATACACTGTAATTCATACCATTTGGGGGCGGCTATGGCTCAGGTGGTAGAGCAGGGTAGTCCAATATCCAGAAGGTTGGTGGTTCAAATCCCGCTCTTTCCAAGTTAGTCCATTGTGTCCTTGGGCAAGACACTTCACCCTCCTTGCCTCCAGCGCCACTTGCACTGGTGTACGAATGCTCAGTGGTGGATGGAGGGGCCGTCGGTGCAAAATGGCAGCCACGCTTCCGCCACCACTAGAGGGAGAATGTGAGAGTGAATGAATAATGGATCAATAATGTAAAAGCGCTTTGGGAAGGCACTGTGAGTGACTTGAAAACAGCAATCAAAATCTAATCCATTATTATTATTATACCATTACTGTAACTTTGCTGTTCTAGATTAACCTGATCTGCTCTAACATGTGAGTATAAATCAATAGCTAATCGTTATTAGACTGTAATTAACAGGGTTCTTTTTGCATGTTATCTCCATGAAGTGAGTCCTAACTAGTATGAGAGTATAAATAGTATGTAAAAATGAGAGAAAACATCAGATTAGCTGCATTAAAATATTCAAGTATATCACTTTCTGATATTGTTTCAGAAATTAAATGCATCGTGTACAAATGAGTGGACATTTTTGTAACTCCATAAAAAAATTGTTTCATTCAAAAAAATGTCAATCACTTTATTTTTGTCATGCCTAAAGAGGAATAAAAACACCAAGGACAAAAACTTGACTAAGGTTTTCATAATTCATGCATCAAAGGGTTAAAATTCATGCAATATATTTTACTTTTTATTGTATGTTTTTTTTTTATGAATGGCCTGTTGGATCACTTTACTCCACATGTCCACCGTATCTGGGAAATTAAAAGTTATTACTTGTAGTTATTAGATTCTTATTTCCAGCTTTGAAAAATCAACTGATACAATTTGAGAGATGCAAAAATGCATCATGCACCATCCCCGAGTACAATGGGATGAAATCAGGTAATTATATAATTCTGATGACATGGTAGTTGCATAAGAGTTTTAGCTAGTGTGACGGTGCAGTGGAGACTTGCTTTCTCATGCAGCCAGACAGTCAATGATCCCACCAGGATGACGTCTTCTTTATAAACTTCTACTTCATGTTTCCATTGATGCTATAAACCTGCAGAGACGCTCATTCTTTCAGCAAATAATGCCCCTATTCCAGCTGCTGTGTGCAAGCCAGTACACTGCAAACAGTGACAGAAGATTTAAGCACACCAGGAAATATACTACATGTATTTAAAGATTTTATTACTTCTTCCACTGCTTGAAAAAGGCTTTATAGAAGCTTGGATAAGAACTACCTCCTTTGTTAAAATCTAAAACTTTTTTCTTTTTTCTTTTTTTCTTTTTTTTTTTTTTTTACAATTTTTTATTTATTTCTCCTTTTTTTAATCAGTATGATAGAATCCAATCTCCTCGGGTAGAGGGTCAGGTAAACAAACAAAAGAAAAGAACAGCCTGTGTTTGTGTCAGAATATATTCAGATCCCTTAATAGCCACGTTTTTACCTGAATGTCAACCATTTTCTCTGCTTTTTTATGAAGAGATTTTCTTTCAACTTCAGTTTATATGTGAGATGTTCCATGACAAATAGATCATCCATAACACTGGTCTACAATTTTTAAGAAATGATCTGCTTCAGAGATTAAATGTGCTAAATGTTAAGTATTTTAATAAAATGAATTGGGAAACAAATGACAAAAGTGCTGGTTTGCTGATGTTTTCAACGTATATGATAAAGTGTTAGTACACATATATACTGGTTTATGTACATTTATACTATGGATTTCTAAATCTTCCACTCGATAGAACCTGTAAAGTGAATATATTGTAATGTGCAGACAGTGTTTTGAAGTAGATCTGGTAGCTCTGAGACAAATATTCCTTTGGAGTAAAACCCATTCTCTCATTTATTCTGGAATTTCACATTTTGACCCAACACTATATCTTGGAAACTTTAGCTAACCAACATTTTTGACTTTATTTTTCTATGTTGGTGACTGACACGTGGCAAAATGTCACTACTTTTATTCTGGAAGCATTTCATTTGTAGATCAATGTGGCTGAAAGCCATTGTTTGTAAGACAGAGCATCAGTCTTAAGCCAGTTCTTTGTTTTGGCCTTCTTCCTGACCTCCAGGAGGATCTTGACAAGATATGTGTCTCCTTTATGCACCATAAAATCCTTATTTTTAATGAATCCTTTCTGTGAAGTCACCTGAGTTTCTGGAAGCTGATGTGAATATTTGAGATGCTGAAAAAGGCTCACAGTTGTAATCCTGGACTGGTCTGCATTCGTAAATGTTTAGATTTAACTGGATTAAGGTGTCAGGTCACAGACAAATTACTTTGCCAAATAGTGACCTGAAACTGTGGCCTCAAGCTGCACACTGTGTGTAGTGAAAATAAATGAAGTGGACACATGGACATTAAAACCACTGTAATATTTGTTTATTCATGGTTTATTTAGTACAGATACATGTTCATGGACAGAGATAAATATCAATCGCATGTGAAAATCGATGTATTTGTGATGCTCATCTCTAGCATGATGGTTTTTATAGAAAAAAAAAAGTAAAAATTCACAATAAAAATCCAAATCTTACCAAGTGTATTTTTCTTATTTCTCATCAAAATATCTCATCACACTTAAAATAAGACATAATCACCTAAAGTAACTTTTCAGTGATATATAACAACTTATTTTTAGATAATAGATCTTAGAAATCTTTCAAGAAATCATGCCAGGATTATTTTCACTTGTTGGCAGGCTTTTTTTCTTTTCTTTTCTTTTCTTTTTTTTTTGTTTTTGATTGAATTAAGCAAAAAAAAAAAAAAAAAAAAAAAAAAAAAAATCTACCAATTGAACAAGTGAAAATTATCTTAATGGGTCAAAACACGGAATTTGATATCTCTGACGGGACATTTTAAAGACAGTTGGACAAATTAGAGTTGCTAAATGACCCACATTTTTACTTCTAAATTAATTTTTGCTTTAGATGGATCATAAGGGAATATCCAAAGGAAGAAGCTACTGAAATAAATGTAGGCATGACAATCAATTACAGTTTGCTCCCTGACAGGTCATTACTGTGCTTTGACCCTTATACATTCATTCATTTTCTATACCCGCTTTATCCTCACTAGGGTCACGGGGGTCGCATGGAGCCTATCCCAGC
>JAQQZY010000028.1:21344870-21357390 GCA_030068375.1 Ostorhinchus rueppellii | reverse complement strand
GTCATGGTTGGGAATACAATTTACAAGAGCCACTACTACTGTAATCAGATTATAGGTATTGTCTATAAATGATACATTTGATTCAATGACAGGGCCTATGGAACATTAAAAAAGTACGACTGTTGGATGGGAGTCACAATAAGCTTTGTGGAGGTCTGTGCTCTCCGAGTGCTTTTCTAGTTTACTAATTGATTTTGAACATGTAGGAACCAGAACTCAATCACATAATCAGTTTATTGATCAATAAAATCAAAATAAAACACAAATACAACCCAACTCTATGAACTGAAGGAGTGGGAGAAAGTAAACTTATTTAATCCAACTGTTTCCCCATTATAAGTTATTCATTATTCATTTTTATAACACATTTCACTTGCATTAATTATCAGATTTTATTCTGAAATTTTTCTCATCCTAAAGTACAAAAATAAAATAAAACTAGAACAAATGCCCTGCAGTTGTGTGCTTCCACCAACATAGCAGATAAAGGCTGAAGCAATGTGATAATATAATTGAAAGTGCACAGTATATTGACATGTCATTAGCCTCATATCATAATTGCCTAAAATTGTACATTTTTTGTAAATTGTGATATCAGCATAACTTTAACTTCCTAACACAGCTGCTTCATTTTATTCAGAAATCACAATTTGTCCAAAAATATGACCAACACCAGGGGTATCAAACTAATTTTAGTTCAAGGGCCACATTCAACTAAATTTGTTCTGCAGCGGAATAATGACATAATAATATATAAATAATGTCAACTCCAAATTTTTCTCTATGTTTTAGAGTGAAAAAAAAGTTTAATTAAACAATGAAAATGTTTACATCTACAAACTATCCTTTCAAACAATGCAAATAACATGTACAAACTGAAAAATAAGTGTAATTTTCACAATATTCTGCTTCAGTTTATCATTTCCACATGTTCATTGTAACTCACAGATCACAGTGGATCTACAAATACACAAAACATTTATTAACAGGAAGAATATTGTAAAAATTGCACTTACTTTTCTTAAAACATTTCATGTTCTTTATATTTGTTTGGATTATTTACATTTTTTTGTGAAATTATACTTTGTTTTAGTGTCAAAACGTGAAATTGTTTAGATTTAAAAGAGGAAAAATTCTTAATATCTATTTTTGCATTTCACAAGGGGTCGGACTGGACCCTTTGGTGGGCCAGATTTGGCTCCCAGGCCACAGGTTTGACACCTGTGACCTAGACAAATGTGCTACTAGGCTAACAATATGTATTCTGTGTTCTGCGACCTTTGACTACCATAAACTATATTGTTCATCTTTGTGTCTGAATCCGTGAAGAAAATCTTTTGAGGTGTTCTTAATCTTAACCTCCTGAGACCCAGGAAAGAACAAGTTTGGGCTTTTTTTGTATTAAATAATTCCCTACATCAGAAACATCATGATGCAACAGTTTTTTTCAAATACATTTATTCATGTTTGTGTAAAGTCCTTCGCAGTGGACAGTTTTTTGTTTTTTTTGGTTGTTTGTTTGTTTTTGTATGAAGCTGTGAAACTCTTATGGGCAGAAAACCCATCGCTGGGTCTTAGGAGGCGACGAAATCTCAATCACTCAATCACGAGGATGCGGCAGATGTAAGTCACAGTCACCGGACCTTTGACTAGGAAAGTCTAATAAGTAGGCGACCCAAAAACATGTCACCTCTGGCACAGCATCAAATGAAATGAAATTAACTCAAATTGCAACAACAGTCTTTTAAAAGCAAGTGCGCTTCCACAAATGGGGAATTTAAAGGACAGGGGATACTTGAGAGGGGCTTGTTTATGAGGACAGCTGTGAAGACACGATACATCTGAACTGTGTCCAGCTCTTCCGTGATAAAGGTTACCACCAAACCGGTCTTGGTCAGTCAGCCAATATGTTTATACACTGTGGACCACCATCTGTCTTGACAAGTCCCTGATCAGTACTGCACTTATTTCTGTTGATGTCATTCCAAACATCCCTAATCACTGAGATGCTTGCTTTTCCTGAAAGATAACCGACCGTAACTTTCTTTTGAATCACTTACTCTCACATGTACCTTTTCATTCATCCGGTTACACACACGGACACCTGGGACTTTATACAGTGCTCTGATTAGTGTCAGGCAACAGGGGACATGTTCATTCACCTCATTCCCAGCCGCACATTCAGCTTTGCCTGGGAAACTGTTCAGACCACAGGACCGCTTCGGTAACACTACTACTGGCCTAGCTCCAGTTTAAAAGGACCACACTGCTCGCTCCACACTGTTGTAAACCTGTTTTTGTGAATGGATGTCCGTTCTTTCAGCTGAATGTGTGGTACATTAACCTTTCAAAGATGAAGCAACGTCTGCACCCAAAAGAGCCAGGACAGGCCAACAGTCAGGGTTACTAAAACGGGCAGTGGCAATCTCTGCTCCATGTCCGTTATGTTGGAGCCTGGATGATGACAGTATGACATGTTTTATTATTTTTAGTGTACTTTTAGCTGCCAACTCAGAAATGTGCAGCCTTCCTTGCTCTATCTTTGCCCTCACTGCTCCTCAGTGTAACTCCTCAGTAACCCCTGTTACTCTAAAATTGCAACCCTTTAAAAGTTACTTTCATAATCATTTTATTAGTGGGATATTCCAGAGTGTTTCACCACTTTATCATGAGATATACATCCTCCAAATTAGTTGTATCTCGTCTCCTGCCAAAGCAAACCACATGGCACTCATGATTGTTTGATGTTACAGATTCAGTGTGTGTATTGTTGGGATGTTGGTGTTGAATTGTAACTAACTTTAAAAAGAAGAATCTTTATTTGGTAGTATATATTGTACATGTGGTTATGTACACACTGAAATTTTGATATGATATTTAAGTCACCAGTAGATGAACATGCAACAGCGTGTGCACAGCTGTAAATAGTATTTATAGCTTTTTTAAAATTTGTCTTTGATTTTGATTTTGCTCTTTTTTGCTCTTGTGTGCTTTATTTGAGCTCTACTATTGCTGCTGTAAATCTGGAATTTCCACTTGTGGGACTAATAAAGGAACATCTTATTTTATTTTAGCTTATCTTATGCAGAAACAGCAAATTAGGAGCAGTGAGTTGCTATTGAAGATGCTTGAGGGCCAACTCCAGATCGTCATCAGCACCACAGTCAGGGGCACTGAAAGGAGAATTTACGCATGTAGGAATGTTTTTAATGATGGTGGAAACTAGAGGAAATGTAGGAAAACAGGTAAAAATCAGCAGAGAAAAGCCTGGGACTGGGAATCAAGCTGTAAACCTTTTAGCAGTAGGGTAGAAGTGCTAACCATCATGCGCTGACATTTCACATTTATTAGTACATTTAATAGTATCTAGGGTTGCCACAATGGAGAAACAGAGGCACGGAAGTACGCAGGAGCAAGTGTGAGGATTTATGCACAAAACCTACCAAAGTCCTCAATATAAAAATCTGTTTACAGAGACTAAAGCCAGTACAGCCAAGGGTTAGAGGCTTAAAGGGTGACATTTCCTTCAAATAAACACAGCAATCATCATATCAAGTACAGTTAGATGCAGTTTTATTAATTAATATAATAGTAATATTAATGTTAAATGTATTTCTAACTTTGTGTAAAAAAATAAGAACAAATTTAAGTGGTCTTCTTAAAACAACAGGGCAGAAAAGAGAAGACAGTTAGCAGTTACAGCACAGTGCATGGCACCATAAATTCACCACTCGCTGAAAATATGTCACCACCCACAGTTATGACCACATGTCATTGCACTAAACCATATGTCGTCTCAAACAACATCGCAGCAACTGTGACTACTAGCTGCAATCAAGAGGAGAGACAGAAGGACCAGTATTTATCACCTGGATATAGAAAAAAAAAAGTTACAAACACACAAAAAAAGCAAATTCATATTACATCATTGTCAATTTACTGAACAAAAGATGACAAGTTGATAAAAAAAAATGCAGCAAAAGTATAAACATCCATCCACTTTTCATTGTTCTATATGTTTGCTCAAATACTAGAAATGTTCAGCCCACACAACTCAGGCAGGTTTAGACATGAGTGTCTTGAGAAATGGTCCAAATCAACCTCTACAGCAGAAAAGACAAAGAAAAGACAGTAAACAACACTCAAAACTTACACTTGAGTTTAACTGTATTGCATCACAAACCTTAAATACATTCAGTTTAGATGATCTAATTTCAGCTAATCCAGAGCATTAAACCAGTTTCCCCTGTCTGTGTGTCATGGAACATGAAACATGCCAAAACTACACCCTATCAGTTTATATCCCACCATGAGACCACACATGACCTCATATGCACATCTGGGGCAAAGGTGCCAAATATGTGAATTGCGGTTAAACGGTAGAGTGTAAATGTAGTGCAGGTTGATTATACGCCATTCAAAAAATCTTCCATCCTCTCTATGGTATTTTCAAGATGTTTGAAGTACAGGGCATGCAGTCTGAGATCTAGTATCTTCTAACACTGAATGACAATGCATGTGCTGTTAAACATGTGAACTGTGTGAGCTTCTGCAAAACTCCAGTAAACAACATGAACTAGTTAACCTTCTGTTTTATGTCTACTACAGAACGGCTATAAAAATAAGACCATGTGAGAAACCAAAAGCTCACCACTTCCACGCAGAATGGGAGGACTTTATTTCACTGTGTCATATTCAGTGTGTGTTTTTCTGATTTGTCAATATATCACAGTTGTTTCCAAAGAAGGGAAATGTGGAAAGTGTTTTGCAACTGTTCACTAAAACTACAACACTGACTTCCCTTCAAACAGTAAACTGACAAAGATTAAAGTGAGGAACTGAGCTCACAGTTAATCCTACATTATTTTTCTCACATGAAGATTTTTAAGTCCAAATACTGTTTCACCGTGACTGATGATCATTTAGAAGAGGCTCGTAGCAGCAAATACTGTCTGGAACAAGCAACCCTGGATGACTACATTCAATGAAAGTCATATATATATATATATATATATGTATGTGTGTGTGTGTGTGTTTCGAAGCAACCATTTCTCCCACATCCTCTATCATTGGGGCTGCTACTGTAGTACCACTCCATCAGTACCTTCTTCTCTGACCTGCTCCAAGAGTGTCTTGTTCCAGTTGTCTATTTGACATCAGGATGTCCTGGTTCCTCAACTGAGACCCTGTTACCTCAGGTGAAGTTCAAGCCAGTATGACTTTCATTTATTTTAACACTCATTCTGAGGTATAGACATATAGAATAAAGGGCCATGCCCAAGGGGGTACCTAGATCCATGCTTCACTCCTGCTGGGATTTGAATTGGCGACCTTCCACCCCGAAGTCAGTGGTGTAAACTACTGAGCTATCCAGTCAGCCAATAGTACAGGAACATCTGTACTGGGTTTGGACTGGAGGTCCCACGGTCAAGATGGGAGACAAGTGACTCAAAGGTGACTGAGAACAAACAGGCCAAGATCCTGTGGGACTTCCAGATCCAGACCGACAAGATCGTGATGCCCAACCAGCCTGACATAGTGGGGGTGGATAAACATCAGAAGACAGTGGTGGTGATAGATGTAGCAATCCCCAGTGACAGCAAGATCAGAAAGAAAGAACATGAGAAGCTTGCGAAATACCAAGGGCTGAGAGAGGAGATAGAGAAAATGTGGGGTGTGAAGGCAACAGTGGTACCAGTAGTGATTGGGGCAGTAGGGGCAGTGACCCCCAAACTGGGAGGATGGCTCCAGCAGATACCAGGAAATACATCAGAGATGAGTCCAAAAGAGTGCAATACTAGGAACAGCTAAGATCCTGCGCAGAACCCTCAGACTCCCAGGCCTGTGATCGAGGACCCGAGTCTGAAGGAGAAACTACCCAGGTGGGCGAGGGAAAAAAATTATATGTCTACCAGTATTTAGCTATTTTTGCTGCAGGTAGGTAATTTTGACTTAATCGTTTTGGTAACTTTGGTAACCATCCCCCCTCTGAAACATGTTGTCAGGCGGGGGTTAGATCAACTATGTCCACTGTGTTCGCTCTACTGACATGTGCACTCATTTCCCAGAACTTCCCATACTCAGCACTAGCTTATAAAGGGAGTTTGTAACTGGCTCCTACCAGAACATAGACTCCAACAGAAACTTTATGTAAGAACATGAGAATACACATTTCACATGGAAGCCTGTGCTGTTAAATTATTGGATGTTATTGAACAGCAGAGTTCTATTGTTTAGAGCCATGTTTGACCTAGTTCCTCCATTAGGTTTATTGTACTGTACATTGGAAAACTCGGAGCACCTACTTTGTGTGTTTGCATCGTTAAGGTTGCATGGAAGCTGCATTTGCAATTAAGATCACCCTAGATGTCTGTCAACGTCAGGTAGAAATGGTGTCAAAGATACAGATCCCTGTGTAGGGACAGGGTAGCGGGCTCATACTAGATCTGCTAATGGGAGACAGGAAGTAGGAGTCACAGCAACACACACACAAACATACACACAGAATCATGGCACAAGGCAAAGTGAATGTAATCACCTCCCCCCACACACTTTAGATTTAATTTACAAAGAACAAGATTAGAGGATCCAATCAGCGGTGACATTGAGCCTGGCACCCAGTGGAATGGGACACCAGGGAGGCCTAATCATCCCCACTGCTCCGCTCTGCTGCTGCAAGCCAATCAAATCCCCTCCAGATGAAGCAGATGGTCGATATCATTTTCTTCCTTTCCTAGGTGAGATTATCTCCTCAGCTTCAGACCTTGTGGGGAGATGTTTACAACCACAGTGGCCTTTCTGCCATCCACCGATGGGATGCTGATGCTGATGCTGATGCTACTGGTGTCAAACTACCTGAGACCCAAACTTTACCCACAGGAGACGGGTTTATTCTCCTCACAGCAAAGGGAGATGAGAAGACTTGTAAAACTGCAAAATTCATGCTGACAATGAGGAAGGAATACAATTATTTCGTTTTGACGTTGGAAAAACATATATTCTTGACCTAATTTTTCTGTTACCACTTTTAATGTTATGAATTATTTGCTTAATGCTTAAGCTTATTAAATCATCAATAAGCTGCTGTACAGAGGAAACAGTGCGCTTGCCAGATATTGAGCTCAGATTTTCTGTGCTTTCCTGTTAAACCTCAGATCTCATTGGTTACTTCACTTTCAATATCTGAGATAGGAACTGATAGACAAAACTTGCAAAATAGTGCATCTCAGCTGATGTACAAACTGTAAACTGTATCATAACATTATAATGATATAACATGTTAATAACATAAATAACATAAATAATAACATTATTTTAGAATTTTATTAAACTATTCATCTGTTTGATTAGATTTTA
The DNA here is from genome assembly GCA_030068375.1 of Ostorhinchus rueppellii. NCBI lineage: Eukaryota > Metazoa > Chordata > Actinopteri > Kurtiformes > Apogonidae > Ostorhinchus > Ostorhinchus rueppellii. Next base: position 21,350,034 of record JAQQZY010000028.1, on the reverse strand, counting down.
TTAACCCTTTATGAGGATAGGTTTAATGTAAAGTGGTATCATTTTTCTATCTATTTGTTATTTTTATTTGGTAATAAGCAAACAGCTTCTCTAAAAATAACAAATGATTTCCTCATTCTGCTCCAAATGCAATTTTCTCAACAAGAAGATTATTCCTTACGTCACAACACAATTTTCTCTCCTGTCTTGCCTGAGATTATAGAGATGGCTTATGTTTGGTTTAAGCAGGTCTGCCATGAGGAGGAAAAAAAAAAAGAAAAACAAAGAGGCAGGAGTTCTGTGGGGGTTGGCATGTGAGTACTGATTAGAAACTCCTTAGCAGGAAGAGGTAGAAAAAAAACTGCAGACAAGGTTGAAATAACAGGCAACTCTCTTTCATGGATCAAAATATATGTTGTCATTATTGCTGGTGCGTTCAGTGTGAAAACGATATACAAGAAAATCAGTGTCGGGAGAAGCAGTTAAGCAAAACAAGCATGATGTGGAGCCTAGACACATGTTTGTGCACCTTAGAAACAGCAGACATACAGTATGTCTCCTGGCATGATGCCAAACACAGGACCAGTTTTCCAGTGTGGTCTAATTAATGCAATGTACAAGAACCACAAGTGTAATGGAGCCAACGCTACTTTAGTAGAGCGCTGCAAACAAGGTGAAGTTTTCCATGTCCAGTCGGTGCAGCGAGTAACAGGAGAGGAGGCGCACGCCACTTAAGGACGTCTTTGCACCAAAGACAGGGCTCAGTGTTACACCTGGGGGTTCAGGTAATCAGTGTTGTGCTCTGATCTGTTGACTTTCCTCGTTGCTTACAACGCCAGACGAAGGGCCCCAGGACCTGGCCATTAAAAGTCAAGTTGCTGATATCAAGACAAGATGATCTGCATAGGTGACAGAGTAATAAAGGAGGTGACAGGCTGGAGCTGTAGTTAAATTAGTTGAAGAAGTCCTCAGATCTTTTACTTGCTGAGTATGAACAATACTATAGTGCAAAATAATTGGTTACAAGTAGGCCTGCATATTAAATAAAAAATACAGAAATGTTACCATCAAATGATATGTCCCATTTGTATTATTGGATAATATTATTGATGGATTCCTGTGTTCATCTGTGGAGTTGTGGTTAGTAAGTGTAAAGCTCATTGGGTAACTCAGTCTATCATGTTACATTGTTGTACTTTTTATTATTTAATTTATATTTTCATACCAATATGCCCAGCAACTGGTAAGAAATGTGAAAAAGTAGTGAATTAAAAAAACTACGGCTACTTCCAAAATAGTGGAATGGAAGAAAACACAAGCAAATTAGTGCAATAGCTGAATGTTACATGACTACACCACCGAATTTAACTACGAGGTGTGTTTTGTTTATATCCATGCACATGCAAATGTGGATATAAACAAAACAAACTAATGGTGCGATACTCCGCACTGTTTTGCCAACTTGAAAGATTACTTCGAAAAGCAGAGACAACACATCATCCCTTTCCCAGAAGCCAGGATTATTCGTGTCATTTAAACATGGGCAGACTTGGAAATAATCTGGACCGAAGTCAAATGCTTAGCAAGGTCTATTTCAGGAATAATACATGTGGACAATTACTTTCCAATGCTAATAAAAAAAAAATGAATGGGGCATAGGGATGTGGACATTAATCATTGTCCTGTGGCTCTTCGGAGGCCTTGGAAGGAGTGCTGCCTGGTTGGCTCTTTTCCTGCGAGTGAATCATATGATTGGAAAGAAAACCGTCCACTTTTCCAGTGTGGAACTTAATCCTCAACATACTGTACACCTGCCTCCATTGCTGTGATACTCTATAGTCTGCCTGAGACACACTTAAGCATCATTAAGCATCTCCTCTTCTCTTCAGCACTGTTGTTTGGATCCGCCCTGCTGAATTTGGAAGTGTCTAGAAGATATACAACAGAAGACATTACGTCCCACAGTCTTCCTCGGTGTTCTTGTTGAGTAATAATCACATGTCTTTCTGAACTGCCTGCGCTTTTTAAACATTTATCGTGACAGAAAGCTACGACTGTATGTTCAGACGAGCTGGGTGTAATCTTCAGAGTGTTTCAGAGGGAGAGGTGAACAGGTTTCGTCACATTTTAAAGACTAGTGGAAGTTTCTATATAAAATAAAGTCTCAAAGGTCATGTTCATTTTTAGTCCTGGTTGTTTTGCATTAACAGGCACAGACTTGCAGTGAGGCAGGCTTGATGAGAAGCATCTCTCTACACTCTCTCTCTCACTGGGGACAAGTATGTTTCCATGAAACCAGCTGGGCTCTGAGCACATCAGCTCTCCTTCAGGAAAACAGCCAAGGTTAAGGGGGCATCAGCTCTTTCCTTCTACTGTTCTCTGCTGCCATCTCCTATCTTTCCACCATGAGAAACCCACAGCCACGTGATGGCGGCAAAGAAAATACTTATTATCTGAACTCTGTCCAGTGTCAAGAGTAACAGGTGTTCAGAGGCTAGAGAAATACTGTTTAGACTTAATGAAATCTGATGAGGGATCCTCTAAATGTAATATATTAACCAGCTGTAGGCAATAACCGTAAAACCATTACTGTATGGTAATATCATGAGTAAATATAGTAGGATGACTACCACAGCCTGGCTTTTTATGTTGTGGTAAGGGAGCATTAGGGGAGTTTGAGGAACAAAGGATTTGTCTTTTCTTAAAACTGATTATTCCCCTCCCTGTAACCGTTCATAAATCATTTATTCTGATTAATTAATTATATTATCCTCTGAACTTTGCGTTTATCAGTAAAAATCAGTTATTAGTTTGAATTCAATTGACTGAGCACGTAGATGTTGATAAAAGCTGAAAGAAACTTAAAACATATATCATAACTGGGAAAATTGAACTGAACATGTATTTTTCAGCCACAAATACTATTAACTGAACATAAAAACAAGTGTCTACAACCACTGTCATTTGTCATACGACATGTGTTTCACTGGTGATGCGTTTTGTTACATCAACCCAAAATACCCTATAAGTTTTGGGTGAATGGAGTGATATTCTGCTTTTTTAAAAATGTAATTATGTATTTTAAAACATTTCCCTGTGGTCTACATAAACTGTAAATGCTCTGTTTGGGTTTGAATTCTTCATTAATTCAACTCCACAGGTCCATATTCAACCCTATTTCTGAGTAATGACACCAGAAAGGCGGTTTTGAGCGCTGGCCCTTTAAATGCACATGAGCCACTTCGTGCCCCGCCCACTCCAGGTTGTTGGCAGTGGTGCTCCATCCTGTTCAGTTACTTGTGTTCAATAATACAACCAACTGAACATTTTAGGCAATCGGCACAAAGTTTGGACAAATTTTCAATTTTAACTATAAACTCTGCTGCTGATAAATAATTATGAGAAATGCACATCAGAAGTCTTGACTACGGTGGCCCTGAAGTGCAAAACACAACGGCAAAAGACAAAACACAACGAAAAAAGACAAAGCACAACGCCATTAACCAAAACAGAAAGGGTAGGGTATATAGCAGGGTTGAGGCGTACAATCCTGACGGAGCTGGAAGGACCAGGGCAACTGCTTCTTTCAAATGTGTCTTTAACGTACACGTACTCATATTAATGTTGTGAATTGTCGAAACCATATCCAGAATCACAGCTTAGCTATGTCCTGTATCAAAATATGCTTTAATAGCAGTGAGTACATCATCACTGGTGGTGCTCATTTTCAAAAGAAAAAATTGTGTAAAACATGTTCCTGGGTCAAAACACACACAACTTCTTTCATCTACCCTTTCTGTTTTGGTGTTGTTGTGTTTTGTATTGCCATTGTGTTTTGACTTTTTCCATTGTGTTTTAACTTTTTCGTTGTGTTTTGTCTTTTTTGTTGTGTTTTGTCTTTTTCATTGTGTTTTAACTTTTTCGTTGTGTTTTGTCTTTTTTGTTGTGTTTTATCTTTTTCATTGTTTTGTCTTTTTCGTTGTGTTTTGTCTTTTTTGTTGTGTTTTGTCTTTTTTCATTGTGTTTTGCCTTTTTCATTGTTTTGTCTTTTTCATTGTGTTTTGTCTTTTTTGTTGTGTTTTAACTTTTTCGCTGTGTTTTGTCTTTTTCGCTGTGTTTTGTCTTTTTTCGTTATGTTTTGTCTTTTTCGTTGTGTTTTAACTTTTTCGCTGTGTTTTGTCTTTTTTGTTGTGTTTTGTCTTTTTTTAGTTGTGTTTTGTCTTTTTTCTTTGTGTTTTGTCTTTTGCCATTGTGTTTTGTCTTTTTCGCTGTGTTTTGTCTTTTTTCGTTATGTTTTGTCTTTTTCATTGTGTTTTGTCTTTTTTTCTTTGTGTTTTGTCTTTTTTCTTTGTGTTTTGTCTTTTTTTCGTTGTGTTTTGTCTTTTTTCATTGTGTTTTGTAATTTGCCGTTGTCTTTTGCAGTTCAGTGCTACCGTACTTGACCTTATATGTGCAAATGTCGTGACGTAACTTTAAAACATAACAAATTACAAATCAATTAAACAGGTTATAGAAATCACTACATTTTTGCTGTAATGAATATAAAGATAGCTTTGCAGCACCTGGAGGTTTCCAATTCAAACTTTTGGAACTATTAGGGTCCAAATACACAAATAAATGAACCAAAGACTAATAAAAGTGGGTTTAGCTAAATATGACCCCTATAAAATATGAGGACCATAAAAGCCATATAGTAGCATATAAGCCACGTCACCCTTCAGTTACCCGTGACACCCTATTGATCAAAGCATTACCACCCTGAAAAAGACCATACAGGTTTTTCCTTTAATTTGTCACCTGTCTGTACAATCCTATTCCACAACATTATCCTATGTTTTTTGTGTTTGTGTCCTGCCATCAAACACCCTACACCTCTGCACATTCACTTGTGTTGATGGTGAATATTCTAGTAGTTTGAGTAGTAGTCCCATTGATGTGACCAGCCCATCTGTGCATTTGCCCAGCTCCCTGCCACAGCAAAACTGGTAGATCAATAGATGCTGGTCAGTAATGCTGGAGGTCATCAATGGAAACACGGAAACACATTTATGTAATCAGGCAAATGTGAGATGTGAAAAAAGAACCATATTGGGTCTGGCTACAATTAAGCACAGAGGTATATAAAAAAAAAAGGGGGGGGGGGGGGGCCAAGACACCTCCGTCAATTTCTAATTAAGCCACTAAA
>JAQQZY010000028.1:21301088-21339563 GCA_030068375.1 Ostorhinchus rueppellii | reverse complement strand
GTGTGTGTGTGTGTGTGTGTGTGTGTGTGTGTGTGTGTGTGTGTGTGTGTGTGTGTGTGTGTGTGTGTGTGTACGTGTACATGTGTCACACTGCATTAAAACTAACTAAAACCAACCACTCTACCACTCAGCTACACTGTCAACTTATGACAGTGCCTTGGTACATTAAAAAAGGAGATAGTATTTACATCTTCAACACATAAATTACTTCCCTAACATACTGTCTGTGTAAGGCATAATAAGGTCTCTGGAGGAAAGAGAGAAATGAAGTGTATGTTTCTGGTGTAAAGACTAGGCTGACTGCAAAATTAAGAAATGTAAGCAAACGTGAGGATAGATGAAGAAATAAAATCAAAATGCAAAATAATTAATGCAGTAATTCATTGAACAATTTCCAAAATGGCACAAATAAAACACCCCTGAATACTTTCAGGTAGTAACAATGGTAGCACTAGAGCTGACTATTTAATACCCAAGACAAAAGAAGCAAATGCTGAGTGAGGGGTCACTGCATGAGGGGCTGTGCTTTAGATCACTCCAGGTTCAAATGATTTAGGTCGCCTTACATTCCTCCCTCACAATGCCAAGACATCAAGGAATGATTTGCAACTCAAGTCCAGGGAGTGACCTTTAACATTTCATTGCCACTGTGTGGCATGTCATGCCTCGGCCCTGGAGCCTCCCGTGGCCCGACCCGCAACAACTGCAAACATGGCACTGATCAGTCACCTCAGGGCGAGAAACAGAACCAGGTCAAACTGTTCGTCTGGTGGGATCTGATAAATAAGGCCCTAGTCTGGTAAAATTCACACTTGTCGAAGATATACAGTATCAAAACTCTGTATGAGATAACATAAAAACGCATATGCAAATATAGCTTTCAGTACACAACAACATACACATTAACTGATGATTTTGCAGATGAAATTCAAAGTATTCATAAAATGTGTCACAAAGGAATAATGGCTGGCTCTGTCCGTTCAGAAAGGCGGGATGGGGGCAAAAAAACAACAACAAAAGAACAGAATGAAACAACAGAACACGTTCAGTTCATATCCGTTATGTTGTAACTGCACACAGAGGAAGCTTGGTGAATTAAACCTCTCCAGTTGGGTTTGGCCGTACAAGTTCGTGTTACCGCCACTCTTCCACTCCAGTGGCGCTGTCAGTCTTTGGGTCACCCCCTGTTGTATGCGGGTGCATCAGAGTTTGTCATTCCAGTGAGTTTTAAAAAAGAGGGGGAGGCTGTCGGTTCGCTTGAGGTCCAGCCCACCCTGATGGGGAGGAGTCCATCAGTCATCCAGGATGTCCTTGACAAAACTGGCCACATCTGTGTCTTTGGAGTCATGCAGGGTGAAAAACGGATGATCCTGCATCAAAAGAAAGACATGAGCACGGTTAGAAATATGTTACTGTTGTGTTGGTGGGACAGAACTCTTGGGGATCAAGTGGGTGACTGTGGCCTCTTGTGGACAAAAGCACAAACTGAGGAAAAAGATGAGCAACAGGAAATAAATAAACTCACTCACCATCAATTCTGTGTAAGCTGGTCTTTCATTTGGCTTCTTTCTTAGGCTGTAAGCATAAAAGTAAGATAATTACACACATAATATTATGTAAGATCTTTAAAGACATTGAAGACACATTTGGATCAAATTTTTTTTCTTACTCAACATTACATTAAAATTCAAAAGAAATAAGTAGTATGTGGTCCTGTGAACAATAAGTTCAGTAAAAAGATACAGTAGTAAGCTTAATGTTTCATAACATATGAAAAATAGACTTTAAAACAGAAAAGCTTCACTTTAATTAAAGACAAACGAATAAAAATGCACCAAAAAGACAAAAGACTGATAAATTCTTTGTGTTATTTAAGGCAAAAGTAAGACTATTTAATGATTCCTACAGCTTAATATTTATAAAACTGACTTTTTTTTTTTCTTTTTAACTTTTTCCAGGACCTGCAGACACCTTACAGTATGTATGCAGCAGAACTTCATGTATAAAAAAAGTAAAAGGAGTGAACTGACAAACTTGGTCCTAATGGAGCTGAAGGGGGTAGTGCAGCTGCCTTGGCTTTTTCAGTAATCACAGGGTGAACACTGCCCCCTGCTGGCTGTAAGAGCAGCTCCTCCTGCATCATACGGTGTCTGAGGAGCAGAACCAGTGTAAATGTCTGCAAACACTTACCACTGGGAGATGAAGTCTACAAACTCTGGGGAGAAACGATCAGCGGGCAACTGTGGAGACGGCTCGTCCACCACCTGCTTGAGCTGCTGGAACGGGGTGCCCCATGAGTCGTAGGGGAATTTCAAAATGGCCAGCTCGATCTATGCAAAACACAAAGGATTACACATTTCAGTCGACCTTAATTTGATTTTTTATGGTATTGGGCTTTGTTGTTAGTCTTTTCCAATACATTTAACTAAAATATTGAGGACATTCATGGGGTGTTTTTTCTCAGTTATAGCAGCTTTGTCACTAAATAGTTTTTACCCACAAACCAACTCACCATCGTGATACCAAGACTCCATATGTCTGATTTGACACTGTAGCCTTTCTGATTGAGGTCAGGGTTGATCCGCTCAGGCTGAAAAAGAGAAGAATTACAACATGTAAGTACACAATCTATTAAAAAAAAAAAAAAAAAAAAAGACAGAAAAAACAAAAAAAACCCATATTAGTCAAGGTGCCATTTACGTCTGTTGGGATTATCACATAATCACCTTAAATGCAATTATTTAAGCTAACTATTTACTTTGCAGTTAACGTGTGTAAGAAAAAAAGCCAGATGAAACCAACAGAAATGTCAAATTTCATCATTATTTCCACATCATTTTCAACTGTACAGGATTGACTGCTCCCCATTTAATGACTCACTCCTCTTTGTTCATTTTAAGGTGCTTCACTTCCAATCGTACCCGTTATTATCAGCATGTCCTTTTTATATTTCAAGAGAATGTTGTGGATATTTATGCCATTTCTGACAAATCTTTTGTTTGGACAATTTCAAGATTATTAAGATGAGAATTTAGAGGAAAGTTATAGTGTGTGAGAAAAGTATGTAAATATCAATATTTCTAGTTTTGTAAAGTCAGATTGTTTTCAACCATTTCATAAGGGACATGACGCTCCAAGTTGGGGATTCTGGTTTTGCTCCTGGTAATGAGGGTCTCAGATGCATCAGACACTGATATGGACCAGGCCTCTCCGAGCGTTGGAGTCCATTAGTAAACTACACTAGAGAATGCTCTCTGAAATCTCATCTGGCCAGTACCAGGAGTCTCAGTACTGATCTTCTCCAGTCCCCACTTACCGCCATGTAGGGCTTGCAGCCTGCATCCATTGTTTTGGCCACAGAGTCTACCAGGTGTCCGCTGATGCCAAAGTCGCACATTTTCACTTGGCCCTTAGCGTTGATCAGAACATTTGAGGGCTTCACATCTGGAGAGGGGCATTGTTAAGATGAAAGAAATGATAGTAAGTCATTCGAGGAAAAACAAGTGGAGGCTGACAATAATGCACAGTGGTCTAATGATTTTCATTACCTCTGTGTATAACCGACAGGTTTCTGTGCAGATGCTCTAATGCCTTGACAATCTGTGGAGTGGAAAAAAAAAAAAAAAAAAAGACATTATGAAAAAATATGGAGCGTCTTCATCTTAAGAATGCATGCACTAACACAAAACCGGAACAATACTAGCATTAGTGTTATTATCAGTTTATATACACCGTTTGACCATAAAATTGGAATTAGGGCTACACGATTAATCAATTTTACATGAACATCAGATTATTTAATTGGGATGATGTTTAAAAAACGGTAATCGTCAAATTTCATCTCTCTCGTGTCTCTGGGCCATGTGCCTCGGGGCTACCATAGGCTCCTCCCCTTAACTCTGAGAGCAGTCGCCACACACCAGTACCAAAAAGCAATTTGCTAATGAAAGAGAGAAGTTCGTGGAAGTTCGTAAAAATACTAAAGAGCAATTTGGTAGTCTGGAATTGGTACGGAATCAAAGCTTTCGATGAAGACCAAACCATTCCTCGCTGCAAACTCAGCCTGAAGGCGGTATCAGTCAAAGACAGCAGCACAACCGACTTATTTCAGCACCTCATCACACACCAGAGTGGGAGCAGTGTGTTAAATTGTGGGCTGCACATGAAAAGACTAAAACGCTATCACCATCACCCCAAATCAAAATCAAAAATTGAGATTTTAGAGGAAAAAAAAAAAACAACGTGATTTTACTTTTGTCTAAAATCGTGCAGCCCTTGTTGGACAAATAATAGTTCAACCTTTTTCTAGGAAATGATTGTGAAAATATGATTTATTCTTGATAGATTGAGTTTACCTGGGGCTCAGTATATAATTGGCACTGACCAAAGGTTATTACTGAAGTGCATGAACACGAATAAAAAGAGGAATGTGAAATTATTCCAACTTTATGAGCAACAAAGTAACAAAACTGCTATTTTGGGGCATTTCATAAATGTACAAACACAGCCTCAGACTGAACAAAGAGAGTATTGTTCAGTAGCTCAGATGAAGCTCATGTTTACAATTGTACATAAATACACTGACATCGAGGCTTTACTTCTTGTTTAGCAGAAACCATAGAGTGATATGTACCGCTACTGTGATCTTGCCCAAGATGTCCTCAGGGATGGTCTTGCCTTTCTCAATAACGTTCTTGTAAAACTTATCCAGCGAGGTGTCCATCAGCTCCATACAGATCCAAACATCTCCCTGAAAAACAACAAGTGTAAAATACAGAGAAATCTATATTCAGTGTGTGTAAAAATACCCATCTTTTGGGTTAAACCATCCCCCCCCCCCATACTGTTTTATTAAAAGTTTCACCTAGATGAATATTCAGCGTATTCAGCCACCGACAAACTATGCCTGCACAATATGAAGAAAATCTGCAACATGTGATAACATTGTTCCAAAGTGCAATAACAGTATGACTTTTGTTTAAAAAAAAAAAAAAAAAAAAAGAAGGAACACTGCACATCCCATATTAATGTTTCGGCAGCTGATGGCGAGCTGGGGCTTTATCTGACTTGCCAACTTGCATGAATGCATGGACTGTGTATTGAGGGCTCTATCTGATAGGTTAAACACTGCTGAATGTCAATGCATGTTGTGTATAAATTAAATGTTTCCGATTTATTTTATTTCAGGCAGTCTGTTATGATCGCTTTATCATAAGCTACAGGGTTTGATACATCTGTTCATGAGTTATACTGGTTATCGACACTGACAGACATGAGTGACAGCAATGCCCCGTTTTGCCTATTGGGTAATAAAATGTTAGATACTGGACGTCACCTCTCTGAATAGGGCGCCATAGAAGGTAACCGTGTAGAAGCAGTCCACTGTCCTCATGGAAATGTCCAGGTCCATCAGAAGCCTCTTCTGCTCCAGAGTGTTGACTGTGGCTCGAATCCTCTGTGGAAAAGAAACATCACAGATTGAGCTGTAGTTACCCCGCGTCCTCTCACCCATCTCCTCGCTCAGTGTAACGTGATGTAGATTTGACAGATCTACCCAAAATGTATGCTCATTATGCATTTTATGCTGCATACGTCAATGAGTCATGACACTATTTTAAAAGCACATTGCATTTACAGAGAAGTCATATCAGGTAACCTGAATAGCAGCTCGCCAGCTCACCTTGACAGCCATAATAACACCGCTGGGTACGTGTCTCATCTTGTCCACCACTCCATACGCGCCCCTGCCCAGCTCTGCGATCTGCTCCAAGTCATCTGCCTTCACCACAAAGTTCTGGACCGGTGAAGCAAGGTATTGCATTAGTAAGTGTATCCAGCTGAGTAAAACAGACCTCAAATGAACAGAGTTGTACCTGATCTCCAATTGTGACACAAGCTTTAGAGTCAAGATCTCGAGGGGGCCTGCAGAGAGAGAGAAAAAAAAAAAAACAAAAAAACATTCAATCTGTGCCCAAAAGACGTGCATTTTCACATCACAGTATTGCTATAGTCGTACTAGAAAGCGACTCGGTAATTTTATAACAGCAATCCATAAAAAACATCAGAAATTCTATGTACATTCATAAATAAAGAATGGTTCTCTCTTACTTAAAGGAGTGATATTCTGCTTTTTAAAAAATAGATTTATGCATTTTCAAACATTTCCCTGTGGTCTACATAAACTGTAAATGCTCTGCTTGGGTCTGAATTCTTCATTCATTCAACTCCACAGGTCAATTTTCAACCCTATTTCTGAGTAATGACACCAGAAAGGGGGTTTTGAGCACTGGGCCTTTAAATGCACATGAGCCACTTCATGCCCCACCCCTCCAAGTCGTTGATGGGGCTTTCTGTCCTGTTCAACTAACAACTAAACATTTTAGGTAATTGGCTCCAAGGATGGATATATTTTCAGTTTTTACCACAACCACCGCTGCTGACAAACAATTATGTCATACTCTGAGAACTGTTCTTTGGAAGTCTTGACCTTATATGTGCAAATGTTGTGACATAACTAGTTATAGATGTAAAAAAAATTAGCAGGAATTACAACTGGTTATAAAAATGCACCAAAATGAATGCACAGATAGCTTTGCAGCACCTGAAGGGTTCAAATTTGAACTTTTTTGAAATATTAGGGTCCAAATGCACAAACAAATTAACCAAAGACTAATATAAAAAAAACAACAAAACACTAACACTATTTCTGGTGTATGCATATGACTCTGCTGCTAATATAATACGTTTCAAAATATCATAGAAAATTATATATGTACTTCCAGTTTTCAGTAAAATAACAGATTTTAAAAGCATATTTACTCAGAAGACAATACTACAATAAACTTGTCTACTCCGCCAGTGACATATTTTAGGTACACTTTCTTCATAATTACTGGCTAACAAACACACCCATAATGACATCTACATTAACCTGGTATCTGTCAATACTTCAGCTCATGTATCTGTATTGGCTTTTGTTTTGACACCTGGTTAAAATCATTGTGATGAAGTCACTGAATAAGAATAAATCTCTGATGATTTGGAAGAAGCATCTACACACCCCTATCACCCTTACCCTCCCAGAGAACAACCATTTCCTGCCCCCTTGAATAATCTTTTGTTATTGCAAACTGCAAGCCAGACAACTTAATCTCTATGCTTTTGTCATGTAAACTGTACTGTGGAGACAGGCTGATGTCTCCACTCTCCAGTATCTGGTTATGAAAAGGAGCCTTACGCTGTTGCTGCTGGTGGGGGTGGCACAAACACTTCTTTGGCCAGCTTCAGCCCAGGGTTCTTCTTCTTCCCTGCGAGTAACAAAGAGAAAGTTAATATCAGCTCCACCTTTTTACAGTGATCAATACTGCTGTTTTTAGTTGCAACCACAAACTGGTATGATTAGCACGGTTCTGCAAAAGCACTACAGCAAATCAGCAAATGAACTTGTACATGTGCCATTATAGCAGAGGTTTTCCCACACCACAGAACTCTAAGATAGATCGTTTAGCACAAATTAAATGGACTTCTCTTGTTTTGTTTTTTTATCTCTACAGTGGCCTGGTGGTAGTGTGAGTTTTATTCCATTCTGGTGGAAAGGAGTGTTTTACTGATAACAATCAATTTGCATTTGTCACAGATTCAAAGCATCGCCAGTGATTTGTTATCTAACTTGAGATTAGGTGTTCTCAAAGCTGAGGCCCTGTAACACAGAGAAGGTGGACTAAATGACTAATCGACATTGGTATGATGACTCAAATGGACACGAGGGGGTGGGGGGAATGCAAGGGAATAAAACCTCTCTTCCTGTCATTACTTCTTTTCATATTTTTTTTACTGTTAATGATAATTATTATCAAATTTCTTTGATAAACTTGTGTTCAGGTACAGTTTGTTACTATCTGAAGTATTACGGTGCTGTAAACTGTACAGGTCTGGGGCCTTTCTGTGTTAAATCAGTGACAGCCATCCATTCATAAACACAGTTTACCAGCAGCCTCTGGGATTTCCCACAAGAGGCTTCGAGCCCCTGCCAGAATGACACAGCTACTGGGCTTACAAGCACTATGCAGGAAAAACAGCTCAACTTTTTTTTCACATGGACATTCATATTCTGAGTGTTTGTTCTTGCTGCAAGGTCAACAGGAAAAGCAAAACACTCTTCTTGACCTTTATCTCTGTGTGCTAGGACTAGAGCAGATTTTCACCTGCTGGATGTGCAGTTGACGGTGCAGACCTGGCTGGTTATTTCCTGTTCTTGCTGCATGTAATGCTCAACCTGGGTAATATAATTATTTCCCCTTAGTTCTCAGGAAATTCAATTGTACAGCATGCCACTCTAATCGTGACAATACTCTTTCAAACTTCTAACAAGTCAGTTTTTCTCTTCAATTATTACTGTAGATTTGCATTTGCAGTTTAGTGAGTCACACCACCCTAGCTTGGAGGAAGTGTGATTGGGTAAACCCCTCTGTGCTACATTAAGCTGGAAGGGAAGTTAAGTTCAACTTTGATTCAGAGGCCTTAACGAAATCACTGGGCAGGTCCAGTTAGTGCTGCATTAAGCCTGCAGTGACTGGACAGACTATGACAGTCTCATGTGTTAAGGAGTGATTGAGGTGTGATTTACTCACACATGCTCAGTCAAAAATAGATTTTGCTTTTCCTCTGCGAGGGCTCAAGAACAGAGCACTCACTGCTTTCTGATGACCTGACAAATAAGACAGCCTTTTGTTCAGCAACAAATCTAGGGTAACACACACACAAGGCTGCAGCACAAAAACATCTGCCATGCCAGGCAGCTGTAACAATGTGTTTTCCTTTAGCTGCATTTAACAATGTCTTGCAGCTGCAGGAAAGGTACCACAATTATAATGTACACATTAAGTTTTTAATTATTATGCTTGGATTTTGCTGGATGTGCTTACAGTAATGGAATAATGACCTCAAAATACTAGCCCCTCTCAGGTAACCGGCCCGTTAGGGGATCCAGTATGTGGTGTGTTCAGTGACCTGGTGGCCAAGGCACCAGGGTGGGATATGACTCACAGCCTGTCAGACTGGACACATCCGCTCAAAACACAACAACTGTCAGGACCCTTTGGGAAATATGATGTCACTTCACTTGGCCCACATGCTGCTCGCTGTCCCTGTCAGTTGAGGCCAGCTTCATTTCAACTTCATGCAGCATGATCCTGATCCTCAAATTTGGCCTGATAGGACTCAACAATTCTAGGACATTAGCCACAGCTGCAGATAAAGCACACGGAGGCAAACCAGCACATGTACAAAGATACCGCTTTCTCAGAACCTCAGAGGGACATTTAAGGGTGTGGTGCAGATTAATAATACCTGCACTTGTCATTCAAGCTGCAGTCATGAATACATTAAAAAAATATTGCAATTAAATTAAGGTGTGCACTGCAAACTTAATGTGATCTAAATATGTCAGAAGACACTGTTTTACATTTGCAACCAGTTCTAAGGCAGGCCTCTGCACTTAAGAGGGAACTCCATAAATGTTAGAATCACAGTGATGTTTGGAGGAAAATATTCAAAGCATGGTAATACGTAGGTAATGTGAACAAGAATTTCTGGATTGTGTATGGGATCAGAAGTGTCAATAGCTATGTGGCGAGTCACCATCAGGAAGCTGGAGCCTCGGAGTGGGTCCATATACAGACAATGATGACTCATGCACAGATAATCTTCCACACCACCCTATCAGTACTGTTAGGGAGAGCCCAATCTCCAAACATGCCTCAGCAATATCATGAACAGCACAACTATGCACTTAGGCCCACTCCCCCTTTGACCGGGAAAAGTACAACTTCTTACAGTGGGCAGAGAGAGAGAGAGAGAAAAAACACTTACACAAAAAGAACCTCGGGCCTGCTTTAGTGCATACAATAATAACAGCACAGAACCAGTGTAGCAGCTCTGGAGTATCTGCTTGCAGCCAGTGAACTGTCAACAAAGAGCGGCTGCACTAGGTATTGGTGGTGCAAGTCAAAACATGCCATGGTAGGCCAAAGGCTGTGATTGCCTGAGCAGCACCCAGCCAATCTACACAGCCCTCTCAAAACAGTGTGTACTCCTGACCATGGTAACGCTAGTATGATTGTGTAACAGCACAAGCGGTGAACTTGAAATGTAAATTGACATCATCATCACGCCGTGTGTGTGTGACGCAAAGGAAGGACCTTGATTTTTCCAAGGTGTGTATTTTATTCATCAGTGGACTGTAATTACACAACAGATTCAGTGACTGAGTGGCGGAAGCTGGTGTGTAATAACGCCGCGGCTCCTTGGCATCACAGTCCGTTAAACATAATACTAATAATAAAGGTATTTGTCATGAAAAAATGCATATTCACATGCGTGGTGCTAAAATTCTGTTTGCGCCAACACACTCCAAACCTAAAGGACCCAACATAATCGATGAGTCATGAGGCCGAAAAATACAAACACCTGTGGTCTCACTGCTTTACTTTACCGAAAGAAACTAACTAAACCCAGCGATGTTTCCATCTGGGGGACAAGTTGGATGTTAAGTGCAGCTTGGCAGAAGTCCTTTATTGTCCTAAAAGGCTGTTAGCTAACAACACGGGAACTTAACACGAATGCAACGCGTGTACAGTAATTCGGCTAAAACATCCCCTTATTTAACTATTCCTCAGCCCAGTAGTAAACACTAGGCCGGTGATGAATACCTTCTGAGAGGTATTGTGTTCCCTGCTAGAAAGCAAGGAAGACATGCTGGTTAGCTTCTTTTCCTGCTCTCATACATGCAGCTTTCCACCTGGCAAGGTTACATTTCTCAAACACGGCTAGCCAAACTACTTCCTCGCAAACTGCAGCTCGTTGTTTAAAATAAATGCATGACTATTTCCGAAAACGGCTGCGTGAGAAAAAACACTTACCTCCTTTAGACAGAGACATTTCCCCTTTGCTTTGATGAAGGGGAAGGGAAGCACAAAGACTTTTGCCTTTTTTTACTCCCTCCCTCCCTGCATCTACCCTTACACCCGCTCAGGATCGCTGGCTTGTCGTGCAAAAACTAGCAGCGATTAAAAATATATATCCAAATGCGCTTCTTCGTGCAGTCAAAATGCTTCAAATCCCCGCTCACACGTTGAAAGGTCGATTAGTAGGCGAATGCACAACTTTAAAATCACTCGGTGCGAGTTATACAGTTCGAGTTAGTTTGCTAACAAAACCTGCACTTTTAGGGTGGCCAAAGTCTAACAGCTGAAGGTTCCAGCGACGTAATAACGTATTTCCTGCTGAGTGTAGAGCACGATGGGATATGTAGTTAGCATCGTATAAGGGAAACAAATCAAACGTACGCAGTTTTAAAGGGATAGCAGAATTAGCTAGCATTAGCATTGAAATGTGATTGGATTGTTTTAATGCTACTCAAAATGTCAGTCAAATCATTGGTTACATATTTTAAAAAGGCGGGTCTTAAGGCATTAGTTTTTTGCCGACTCTTTTAGGCCTGTCGACTTTGCCTTTAAGCTGTGATGGCTGTGCTCTCGACGCAAGATATTTCAAACGAAACCCCGTTTACACATGTATGCTCTGGGGATCAGGTTAGTGTCTTATCTCACGTCCAGTTTATTGATTACTAGGGAAAACGTGAGTCAGAGCAGATGACACAGCCTCATTAAATTTTCATAGTATCTTCCAAACACAATGTGTTTTTTCCTCTATGAGCAGTATGTATACAGTAATAACAGAGGCCTAGTGTTATTTATTTATTTATTTATTTGTCTATTTATTTATTCATTTATTCATTTGTTTGTTTGTTAATTTATTTGTCTATCTATTTGTTTATTTAACCGAGATTTTACCAGGAAGTCACTTTTTGGAGTTTGGATCCCTTTAGGACACCTGATCCTGAGGTTGAACTGATGCAACAACAATAATAAAAATAAATACAACACAACAATATTATAATGCAATTTCAGAATAGTAAGTGCATAATCGGAATAATGTATGTGTTCAAAGAGCTTTGAATTCACCCAAGGAAATGAGTCCAGGAAGTTGTAATGAGTTCTGAATGTGGTTCCAGGACCAGGGAACAGACGAGGAGAAAGGTGCTCTGCCAAGTTCTATGTGGAATCCTTGTGTAAAAGCTAGAGCTGTACATAATGAGCTGGAGACAACAGGCTGCACAGATGTGAGGGGAGTTTATTCAGGATGGCTGTCCATTTAACTGTCCATTTGAGTAAACACTGAAATAATCTAATTTATGGTTGGCATATAAAACAAGAACAATTATTATAACATGAGCCCAATGTAACATGGATTTCAGGTTTTACTGTTGTAGACTTATTGTAGTTTATTTCATGCAAAAAAAAAAAAAAAAACCCAAACAACTGCACTTTGATGAACCTCTTCTCCTAACCACTCACACATTTGACACTTCTCACTATACCACCTTTAAGAACTCTACTAAAAGTTTTTGTGGTATTTAATGAGTTTTCATATATGGTTTAAGAACAGCATGAGTTCATTTAGAAGAAGGTCAAAACTGGGATTTGCATAATATATTTTTTTAGATTTGCTTTCAGCCCTTGGATAGCTGTGACTTGCATAAATGATCTGATACAAAGGTTTTATTTGTCATTGTTAATATTGATTTATTGACCAATACAGGTTTTGCAAAACAGAAGAAATCAATACCTAGCGTATTCATTTACATTTTATTAAAAGTGCAATACTAGGGTAGATTTTAAAAATGTTCAGTTACAAAACTTAAAGTCATTTTATATTCATTGTTATCAATTAACATAAAAAATTACACCAATAGATATACATTTTTTTCCCACATTTATTATTGTTTTTTTGATTCAGGGTGAATATTACATACTGTGTATTACATATAGTTTATTTAAAAGCTTAACAAAATGTATCATACGAAGTAAAAAATAAAATGGAGGGAGGAATTTACAAAATCAACGACAAAGGATCATTTGAAATGGGATGGCGCTTCAGTTTCCACAATTTTACATGTAAACATGGTCAGTATACAGTCAGTGCACATCTTAGGATATTGATGTGATAAACTAAATCTACATTTAACTTTGGAATGATGAAATGCATAAAATTCAGAGCAATTACATTTTAATATAAAGCAAAATTCTATTATAGTACCTATACGACTGACATTAACCATCTAATAAATTCAAGGAATAAACTGTTAGACTATACCAAAAATACCTGAACAAATACAGTACAGTGAAGTGTGTTTTTTTTTTAATCCATTAAAACCCACCATCAGTTATATGATAATCACAGCTCTGCTGATAAATGATGCCTTATTTATTGTACCACACATTTCCTCTCTTAATGGTTGGAAGACAAGAAAATGCACAAAACAATGAAAACTTATCTGATGACTAAATATATGCTGTGATATGAGTGTACTCTGGAGTATGTGCATGTGATCTTATAGGTGGAGGGTGTAATTGTCAAACCATGGTAGTTAGGACACTTAAATTCCTGCTTTTATTTCCGTGCAACAAGGAGTGTATGATAAATAGGTTTTATTACAATGTGCAGATACAGCGAGCTGTCGATTAGGTACTCTGAGGCCCGACGCTGCAGGTCGGCGTCCAACAGGAAATCCCCGGCTTCCTCTGTGCTTTGGTGGAAGTTGTAGACATGACGAACCACCACTTTTCCTTGCTGCTTTGCCATCACAATTACCGTCTTCTGGAAACTCACACCGGCAAAGTCTGGGCTTGAAGTGGCAGGTGTAACAATGATACGAGGTCGGCCTCCGTCTGTGCGAGTGGGCTGCATGGCACCCAGCTCAGTATAGGTCGATCTGGCACTGAGTGGGAGCCAGCGAGGGGAGAACAGGGCGTTCCACGTTACTCTCTTACTGGAGTCGTGACCACTAGGTCCTAGCTGTGTCTGGAAGCTGAAACTGCGGTCATCACGGGTGGGATTGTTGATGACCCAGTGGGAACCCCAAGAAGGAGACAAGTAATTACGTGGAGTGAAAATACTGCAGTTGACATCAAAGTATTTGGCTAGTTGGATAGGTGAGGCAGCGTGGAATTGGAAAGCTAAGTATAGGAGATCACGGATAGACTCATAATATTTTTGTATGAGAAAGGATTGTTTCTGAAGACGGAAGAGGTGCTGAGGAGGGATCATACCATATCGAACGGCCTTTAGGGCATTTTCTACAAAAGTACTGACAGGTTGGTTCTGGTTAATCCAGGCCTCCAGAGCCTCATAGAGCTCAAGTTCACTTTGCAAAATGAGGTCAGAACGCTGGAGCAAGGAGAGGAGCAGGTCTTCACTGATGGAGCCCCATTCTCCACTCTGCAGCACAGAGGACAGGTTCCAGGACAGGTACTGCAGGCAGCTGTCTCGCAGGGCCGTGTCCCCAATTTGTAGTGCGTAGTTGTACCAGCCAACCACGTGGCCTGCAGGGGAATCACTGGATAGATGTTGGGTCATATATTGAGTCAGACCCTGCTGCAAAGCCCAAACATGGTACTTGCTGGCCAGCTTATGCAGGGAAATGGTCTGATCAAGGCGCACTGAAATGTCACCGCAGTAGAGATACCTGCAAGATAGAAAGCTTGTGTATTCATCCATTAAAATCAATAATGGTCAAAAAAGCTGTTGATGTTACATGCACATATTTTGAGTGCGATGAGTCATTGAAAAAAACCCACATTGTTCGATTTTAGACTGTGCCTCAAATAGCAGGTATAATTTAAAATATTGTACTAGATAGACCATCTACCAATGAAAAAGGAAAGTCAGAGAGGGCTGAGAGCAAATATGCTTGTGTGAATTCATATTTTGGCACGTACAAGCTGCTCTGAAATCTCTGGGTAGTGTTTGATTAACAAAGGAACAACAACAAAGAATACAAAGTGAGTAATTCTCACCTGATGAACTTGTCAAATACAGCTGCACATTCAGGTGTCTCCATCAAAACCACAACGCTGTTGTTGCGGCTCATCAGCAGTTCCTCAAACACGTCACTTTGCAGGGTGAGTACCAGGGTGTGGGCCTGGATCACCTTTATCTCATCCGTGTTGACAGTCTGGACCCGCAGAGTTACATCACTACCATTCCCCATGGCTAGCAGGGACTCCATACGCTGCACCAAACTCATGGAGTGATTTAGCACCGTGGCACCACTGTCCAAGACTGCCTCCTGCTTCAGGGCAGCTGTAGAAAATGGTTCAAGACAGTGAATGACAACACAAGCCTTATTATATGTAAACAAAAGGAATATGACTTGGTGTCTTGCAAATGTAATTATTAGCTCGTTCCTATTGCCTTCATTCCCCCCAGGATTCAAAATGTATTACACTGTTGTTTTCAATTTCCATCATCACAGTCACATGAAACTTGTAATTCTTTACAATGTTTCATGTTAACTGATGTGCATTTTCTCTAACATAAATCAGATTTGGCACCACATGAGCAGGGAAAAGGGCTTTCTAACCCTTCAGCTAAACCGCAGCTGATGACATTTATCAGACAAGCGTTGCCTTGCACATCCTTTCATTATTTTTGCTTCAGTTCATCTGAACAAAAAAAAAAGGAACCTGACTTTCTAACCACCAGGTGGCTGACTCAGAAAACCACCAGAACCGGGGTGTTCTGAAAAGAATTCTGACTTAGCAGAATCATCCCTGCTCCTATGGGCGCTCTTGAGGGTGAGCACAAGTGGCACATACTGGAGAGTCACACATGAAAGACTCAGCATGACACGCTGCTGTTTCCATTCTGCTCTGCCACAGCCATCAGCAGCCGTGTTGGCCTGTTTCTGGGGGTTTAATGAGACACAGGGGGAGTACATTTGGCTCTCTGGGATGCCTCACAGTCTTCATTTCTGTACCACAATTAAGTGCCCCCCACTTCAAAGTAATCTTTTTCCAATTAGCCAGCCAGCACCCTGAGCCAGCTGAGCATTGTGGAGTGAGTATTGACAAATGGCACTGGCACAGATGAAAATTCAGCATTTTCCAAAGGGTAACATGGATCTTTTACACAAGTCAAAATTTTCACATTCTTTAAATAAAAGAGATCTGAAAGATTATTTTCCAAGTGCATGAAACAAGTTATTAATAAAGAATGATTCTGTGTCTTTTTCAGTTGCACTACAAGGGGCTGAAAACATTAAATAAAACATTTCAAACACAGTCCCTTAATATCTGTGATTAGATGCGTCTGAGTTCACAAGGAATTTCTAATGAAATCTCAGCTGTCAGCAGAGGGATGAGGCCTTCAAAGACTTTGGTCAAAATCGGTCAAAGTCACATCTCCTCGAAAGAGTGAGAAAACCTTTCCATCTCTGCTTGTTCTGTACTGTACCGCTGCACCGGCACAAAGCCAGGCAGCAAATGGACTTGCCTGTCTTTCCCTGCACCCAGCAGACAGATAGATGAGGACAGGATGAGTAGAACAGATAAATACCCATCCTCTGCCCTGAGGCTGGGCGACAGCATCACATTCATGCTGTGCCCTACTACCCACTGACAGTATGGGGGAAGCTGGACTGAAATAGAACAATAGAGCTTCCCATAAAATGTAGGATACAAAAAAGACACGAAAATGAGATAGAAACAATTCAAAGTATCGAAATTGTATATTATCTTACCTCCTCTAACTGTAAGTGAGTTGAGTTGGAGTGAGAGGAGCATGGTGCCCACAAAGACCCAGGAAGGGATCCCTTGTTCACATGAGCGTACCATATCTTCTCAGTTATTCCCTGCCTCTCTTCCTTTGTCCCCCCTCTTTTCCTTTCTCTTCTCCTGACCCTTCTTCTTGCTGCTATCTCAGCCGTTTGCTTGTAGTAAGGTGTGTTGCCCCGTGTGCTGCCCGGCTCCCTGTCCCGCACTCTTTATGTAGGACGCTGGCCTTTCCCTGGCGCATCTCGCAACCCCACAGACTCCATTGATTGGTGGAATCTGGCAGGGGCGTTGCTATAGCGACAGCTTTGATTGTGAATATCTCCCTTTTGGATGTTACATGGCATTGATCAACGGCACCAAGCCAGCTCAGGACTCAGATTATATGTTTGCCCCCTTTTTTATATTTCAAAATCAGGGGTTCAACACAATGAAAAACCAATATAAACACTTTAACACATTTTGATGACACTCAAAATGTATCAGATTTCTTACCAACTACATTTTTATTCTATTCTTGACATCAAGTCCAATCACTGCCGTGTAATTAGTCAATTAATTACTGCAGGGTCCCACTGAGACTATTCGTCAAAAGTAATTCAGGTTTTAATAAGTGTGACTAACTGCAGTCAATCAAATGCCATAAACAGTTCATGTAATACTTTTTGAGTCAAGAGCAATTATTTCTCAGGAGGCTTGTTAATCTAATGAATGGAAGGATAATTTCATTGGTGCTGGGTCTTCTCATCTATTTAACATAAGTTCTGTTTAAATATTCAAGTGCCAATCATGATTTTAGTTCTATATGGAGAGAGAAAGTTCAGTCATCTTCAAATCAGCTTATTAGAATTGTCAATCTGAAATGCATGGCGTGTGTCACACCTTCAGATTCCATTGTTGTAATCGTTGGTGAGTGCAGTGGACCTGATAAATGTCAATGGTTTCCAACTGGCAGGGGACACACTAACCTTTAATCTTGTTAAAATAAAATCAGAGGGAACCGAAGATCCTCATGCCCTCGACCGAGGCAAAGAGAAAAAAAATAAGTTGAATAAAAACTATCAGTGACACCTCTGGTTATGACCTTCAGCTTGAAATAGATGTTTAAAAGCACCATTAAAATTTGTCTGTATTTACCACTCCACTATCATTGATCTGCCAGTCCGAGATGGGTCAGTCGATACCGAGATCACTGTTAAAATCTACTCAAAAACACAGGCTCAGCATAGATTTGATACTTAAAAAATCAATGCATCTGACAAGGCCATTAGTCCATTCCAAATATTTATCCTAACATGCTGCAATATCATAAATGGGTTTAAAATAGATCTACCATTCTAACTATGAGACAGACAAGGAGAGATATTTCAGAGGGAATAGGGTTGTGTCGAAGTCCTGAGAGCTGCCAGGCTGCAGTAAAAATGCAGAAGAGACGTCCTGCGAGACCCCAACCTGAAGCACTGCTATGAATAACCTGACAGGTTCTCAGAGGAGCGCTGTGCTGCTGAAGTGGCCTAATGAAGCCTGCTGCAACAAACTGAATCAGACAACAAGACTAATAGATGAGGCCTAGGAGCCTCCTCTGTATCTGCTGGACTTCAGGGTGGTTGATTGAGACACACAAATGAGACTCAGGAGTTTATGTGAATGTAAATAACGACATTTGTGCAAAGCTCAATGAACAGCCCTTGTGCATATATGAATTAACTTGCCTTTTGTGAGCACACGCTACATCAGAATAATGCTCTCCATAGTGAATATAGATTGGTTTACCAGCATCTGAAAAACGTATGTCCTTCACTGGGGTCACATTGCTTTCTCGTTTGCAATCAGCTCTTATAAAGAATCCTCTAACAGGACCACAATGAAAAGGGGTGGATTGACAAGCTGCTGGATTTGCAGAGAGTCCCCGGAATGAGGTCCATTGAGAGATCGATTCACCACAGGGAACTCGATCAGATACAATAAACATGGCGTTTACTGCAGGCTGTGCGATAGTAAGTTTTAGCAAGATGTCCTGGATGACCTTACTGACTGAACCCTGAGGGGATGTGCCAGCTCCAAAGCACCACAACAGTGTTTACAGGGGCTACGTGTAGGATTTCAAATATTCAAAATGTACCAAAAATAATTATTAGTGTGTAGAGTGAGGAGTTTTGAATTCATGCCAAAGATGCTGATGAATTGGATTATAAAGATATGAAGTGAATATTCACACAGATGGTCTGCGAAGTAGAGGGGAAAACTAAGAAACAACTTTTAAAGTCAAAGAATGTGACAAAGTGATAAAAGCAAGAAGCTCTGTTGTGTTTACCACTGGACACAGCTCTAAACTTTGAGAGTGCAGCCCTCCGCCAAGGTAGTGTTTGTACTTTTTTTTTTAAGGTAGATGGTGCTGAATGACCTTATATGCAGCTATGTGCCGCCATGCCCAATCTCGCAATGATAAAGAATCCTTTAAAAAATACCTGGATCCAGATGGCGATCCAGATCACCTCCAAAATTCAATCATCTCTTCCTTGACCCAGAGCGGACATATCCTGAAAATTTCATCAAAATCCATCCATAACTTTTTGAGTTATGTTGCTAACAAACAAACAAACAAACAAACCCTGGCAAAAATATGTATTACCTCCTGGTGGATGTAATACAAAGAATTGAGTTTGATGATGAAATGACAGTTTCTTCTATTTGGGTGAATTTGATTAAGAAGCTTCTGAAGGAAACCTTAACAGATATGATTCTTATAGAACTGAAACTTGATCCGCTTTTGGTTGTACTCGCTGTATCTAATCAGTTTTCACAACTTAACAAACACCACCGTCAACTGCTATCTTATGCATTTATCATAGCAAAAAAAGCTTGTTTTGTTGTTTTGGAAAAAATCGGAAGTTCCTTCAATAAAATTGTGGCTAGAAGAAATGGTTCAACTCTCTCACTTGGAGAGAATTCGGTTCTCATTATTAAATAAATTACATCAGTTTATTCAGATTTGGCATCCCCTTCAACAATATATTGATAACTCAACTTGATTATAATTATGTAGCCTTCACTGGTGTGATACATCCGAAGTCCTGGGGTGGGTGAGGGGTGGGAAGTGTGTGTGTGTGTGTGTGTGGGGGGGGTGATTGAATTGTGTTTGTTTTGTAGTTTTCCTCTGTTGTATGTTAATTTTGTCCATTCTACATTTAACTTTCAAAATTTGGACAAATAGTAATAATGGATGTTTTTTGTGACTGTTGAATAAAAAGATTGGAAACATAATCCACATGTACAAATGATAAGTTGAGGTAGAATATTGTTAAAATTGCCCTTATTTTTCTTAAGACATGTCAGATTTTTCAAATTATTAACATCTTTTTTGTTTGTATACTTTACAAGAGGAAGTATTTTCATAATTTAATGTTTTGGGGGTTTTTGCAATAAAACACAGACAAAAAAAGAAAAAAAGAAGCTTCTGAAGTTATAAAGTCATTATATAATGGGTATATGATGTATATGATTACCTCCTCCAACGAGGTTATATTTTTGCCAGAGTTTGTGGGTTTGTTTGTTTGTTAGCAACATAAATCAAAAAGTTGTGGACAGATTTTGATTAAATTTTCAGGACATGTCCGCTCTGGGTCAAGGAAGAGATGATTAAATTTTGGAAGCGATCTGGATCACCGTCTGGATCCAGGATTTTTTTTTTAAAGGATTCTTTATCATTGCAAGATAATGTATGGTGGCACAGATCTGCATATGAGGTCATTCAGCGCCATCTACTGAAGTAAAGTAATAACACTACCTAAAAAAAAGACAAACACTACCTTGGAGGAGGTCTGCACTAGTGCTTTTCTAGTTATATGATGTATTATTTTTGCTGAATTGTCTTTTCGTTGATCCACAGTTCAGACCAATCGGTGACAGTTCTGACCTTGTTTGTTCGATTCCAAACAGATCCGTTAATGCACCTACTGACAAAACA
Source organism: Ostorhinchus rueppellii (assembly GCA_030068375.1). Classification (NCBI taxonomy): domain Eukaryota; kingdom Metazoa; phylum Chordata; class Actinopteri; order Kurtiformes; family Apogonidae; genus Ostorhinchus; species Ostorhinchus rueppellii. Next base: position 21,318,923 of record JAQQZY010000028.1, on the reverse strand, counting down.
AACTGTACAGTAACAAAACATATAGTTTTACTCAGTGACTGATGCAGCCTGTGGATACATAGTGTTGATCCGTTGGCAGTTTTTATTATTCTAACTGTGTTTTGGTAGGAAACCTCCCCTTGCTGTTGAGAGTTTGGAATATTGATACTCGATATGACCCTTTAAGGTATTAAAAGGTAAGAGGTAAAAGCTGTTCAATATATGGAATACATAACTACAGGGATCATAAGGCTGACATTAGCCAGCAGACGAGAAACAATGACAGTTGATTTTGTTGTTGGATGTCAACTGGCAAGTCTTTTACTTATGAACACTTTTGTCAATGTTAAGTTTTTAATTACATTGTGATAAGAGGGGCAACTGGGCCTGGTAATGGCACTTTATGTTTCAGCACAAATATACTGCTCTTAAATTTTTATATAAAGTACTCATATTTCATAGTTGAGTAATATAAATGCATAGGCTGTGAATAGTACACAGAGTATTGTCACACTGTTGGTTTTTGAATCAGGAAATGACCATATATGGACAAAAGGGACAGAACTAGCTAATGCTAAGTGCTACCTCACTGACTGTAAAACAATAAACCTCATCAAAGAGTAATAAAGCTGTTTTAAAGTATTGTTAGTGGAACCTGTTAACCATCACTACCTTCAAGCTGTCAGTAAAGGAAGAATATATATAATATGTTTTATTAAAAACACAAATGTTTGACCCGGAAGGCTAGCTGTCATCCACTGCTGTCAACAGATGTCAACACTTGATTTTCCTTGAAATCTGATTAAGGGAACAAACCTTTAAAGATGTACCACCCAAACACTTATTAGAGGGTCCAAATAAAACAGATGAGACCAGAATGACCCCTACAAAAAAATACTGAATACTATTATAGTAGTATTTTTAGATAGAAGTGGAGTATATATTTATGGATGCCAGGGCTTTTTGGAGCTGAACCCAATGGTTGTCAGCAGTATTATAACTGTAGAATACTCCCTCACCCCTTGAATAGATGACAACAAACCAAACTCAGAAAGAGCATCACAATCAGCATGATTTAATGTCAAATACAAAATGTGTCCTTGTTACAACCTGCAACACATAAAACGCAATAATTAGGTCAAAGAAACACAAATAGAGGCCACACCTTGGAATACTGACTATAGAATAGAAAAGAATAGAATAGAATAGAATAGAATAGAATAGAATAGAATAGAATAGAATAGAATAGAATAGAATAGAATAGAATAGTCATTGTTATACCACAATGAAAAACAATTTAGCAGCATCTTCCCCGGCAGTCGCAGTAAAAAATGATCGTAAATGATGTCAAATTTCCTACAGTCTGTACAAAACAGACGTGTTCTCTTATATCTGGAGAATGTGATTTCTAGTCTGGGGCATTACAGCAGCACCACAATGCTCCATTTATGATAGAATATTGGGACACATTTAACCATTTTAGGGGTAGATCAGCAGTGGATTTTTAGGCACTGCTATAGTGACAAACGTTTAAAAAAAGGAAAAACCTGATTGCAAATTATTTGGCCAATATCACCATCGACTTTACACACCAAAAATGAATGACAACACATCATAGGTTTCTGAAACTGTTTTTCAGTTTATTAGAAACTGAATGACTGCTCATTGAGCACTAAGGCAAAATAATAAAACCTAACTCACTGAATATTAAAACCAAAGTAATTAATCACTGAGGCTTGGACTGATCAACAGACTGACTCTTAATAATCTAGGTGCGAGCATTTGTTTCTTTTGAGCTATTATTTTATCTTACAGACAGTATTTCTGGATAAGACGCTTATTTATATCTATCACACATCTAAATGTCAGAGCCTACTGTTGCCATAGTTTGTAAAACATCCTACTAATCTACAAAACTAATTAATGTCTGTGTCTAAACCATTTACAATTCAATTATAATCCAAATTATTCATACATTTACAACACAACACATGGCCATGTTGTGATTTCAGTCATGTTATATTTCACAATGCCTAATTTACTAAACACCTGCACAGAGGCATGACATAAAATATATCAATTAGATGAAATTAATAAATGATTGGAAACTGTTTTGCAACCTCTCGAGATCAGAGGTGTCAAACTTGCAGCCCAGGGGCCAAATCCGGCCCTACAAAGGGTCCAATCCGGCCCTCAGGATAAATGAGTGAAATACAAAAATGACACTGAAAATATGAACAATTAAGGATGTTAAAATTATTTTTAGATCAATTCAATCTAACATGGGTCAGACCAGTAAAATACTATAAATAATAAACTATAAAAAATGAAAAACAACACACATTTCTCTTTGTTTTACTGTAATAAAAAAAAATTACACAAAAATGTTTACATTTACAGACTAGCCTTTTACAAAAAAAAGTGAACAACCTGAAATGTCATAAGCGAAGTAAGTGTATTTTTTCCATTATTCTCCCTGTTATTAAATATTTTGTGTATCGGTAGATCCACTGTGATCTCTCAGTTATAATGAACATGTGAAAATGAGAAACTGAGGCCAAATAATGGCATAACTTGTTCAATTTGCACTTTTTTCCCCTAAAAAAATTCCATTTTGTTCATGTTTTTCCACGTTTTTAAACACTTCGATATTATAATTTTACTTTTTTCACTCTGAAACACAGATGTTAGACAAACACATTTTGGAATTTATATTATTTCTATATTATTATGGTATTATTTTAATGATCCGGCCCACTTCAGGCTGTATTGGGCTGTATGTGGCCCCTGAGCTAAAATGAGTTTGACACCCCTGCTGTAGATCGTATAAATGAAAAACAAGAGTTTATTTCTGCAGTAACAGTTGTCTCCACCAGGTGGCTCTGTAAAGTGGATGTACTTCTGCTTGATGAAGATGATGGTGATACAATGAAACAAAGATATTAATTTAAAAAATACATTTTCAGATGGAGGTTGTGCACTTTTGAGTATAAATTATAGAAAATTACACGCACTAGATGACATCCAGTAGAACTACTCGTGCGCATGTTTCCTATAAAGGAGCTGCAAAGTAAACAGCTTAAAAGATGGTTTTAATGAATTTACATAGAAAGACATTAGATCTAATCACCCAACCCATGAGAACCATTCATCACTGCAGTAAAATGTGAGTAAATCAAAGACTGTGCTTATCAAATAGGTCACAGCTCTTATGTTGGTGGATTACTAGTGGAAATGTTTGAGGTAAGTGGCCCTTTTGTTGGCTGTAAGCTGCCAGAGCCTGGTTTTAATCTCATAGATATGCAAAGCTGGAAACACCAGAGAGGCGAGGGAGGGAAAAAAAGAAAAAAAAAAAACAAACGGACGGAACGGTTTGAGCTGAATCGATAGTATTTGCAGAATAACTTTGCAGGATGATGATTTGGATGTGACTGCAGGAGAGTCGATCATAGCACGGTTCAATAAGTTCTCGGAGGGAGTGGGCGGATGGAGAACAGTCCACGGATCCACCAAGGAGAACCTGTGGATTTGGAAAGTCAACTCAGGCTGCGGAAAAAACTGCTCAAACTATCTGCCAGAGTCTAATACTTTTTTCCACATCTATCTATATATTCCTGGAAAGGCTGTTTTTTTTTGTTTTTTGTTTTAATCTCACCGGAGCAAAAGCACGGTTGCCTCACCTGTTGAAGCTGCTGATTCCTGGTCCAGGTAAGACCGATGGAAAATCACTGATACTCCCGTGATAATACTAGTTTGTACTCTTGTCATGTACATATCGTCAGGAAAAAAATAGAAATGGAATTGGTATGTTTGATATATCATTATAAAATAATCAATATACCAATTATTGCCAAGTGAGTTTGCACAAACAATGAATTTGTCTTGGTTTTCTGGTGCTTAAACAATAAACATGCAACAAGTACAAGTTAAAGATAATATAAAATATGAAAATAACCTAAAACTATAATATAAAATAGAAAACATCAGAAGGCTTTACATAGTTCAGGATTAATATGTAAATATTTAAAAATATGACGTGAAGTGATTCACATGACACAATAGACTATTATCGTGAATTTTCCACTATTCAACATTTCCTAAGTGATTCAACACTGTTTACTTTAATATTGTCCTCTGCATTTTTGCTTTTTACAATGAAAAGCAGACATTTTCTTTATTTAATGTTCAGAAAACTGCAAAGGTTGTTGCCCATAAAGTTGGAATACAATATTTTGCCTATTTTCATGAAATGATTACGACAACATGATTTATTCTTAATAAACTGTTCGTGGGACTAGTCAAATGTGATTACTGGAGTGTATAAATATGAATATAAAAAGAGGAACATGTCTAAAAACTTAAATTATTCCGACTTATGTAACATATATGAAAACTGAGAAAATTAAACTAAAAGGTGATTGTATCATATATTAACTTAATCTTTAAAACAAGCATCTACACCCAGTAATTTGGAAAACTACAAGGATTTTATTGGTTAATATGTGTTACAGAAATATACACCCACAAAACTGAGAAACTGCATTTTACCTGAATTATTTCAATGTATTTGCAGGATTGGTGGTTCAAAAGTTGTTAAACATTTCAGATTAGTCGTTTGGATTTTAGAAGTTAGTTTTGTTTGAATATAGGTGAACAGTACTTTTTTGAAAAATAATGGATTCATAAAGCTGAATATGGGGACTAAAAAAAGAAAACATTTCTAAACATAAAACAATATGACCATTAAATGACAAGCACAGAGATGTGACTGCATGAGGAAAACTCATTATGTCCAAGAAAAATGTTAAAAGATGCCTTTACATTTCAGTTTAATAAGATGAAACTGAGACTGAGCTGTGTTAAAATCCCCTGCAGAATAACTACAGACAAAGAGGATAATGTGTTCTACAGACACTTGTATAACATTAGCCTCATAACATAATTGCCTAAGTCATTTTTAGGCCAAATTGTGAATATCTGGATGACTTCTCCAATCCAATCCAACTTTATATGTAAAGCACTTTAAAACAACTGCAGTGGACCAAAGTGCCGCACGGAAGAATAAATAAAAACCAAAACAAAAGAATAAAATACAAGAGTAGATTAAAAGACAAATAACAACTATACCAAAAAAAAAGAACAACAGTGCAGCAGAAAAGAATAAATAAAACAGAAGTAAAAGAATAAAACACAAGATTATAAAACATTTTTAAAAAAGCTGTATAATTAAAAACAACAAAAAATAAGAACGCCACACCAGAATACCGAATAAAAACATAGAATAAAAATTATACTTTCAAATATTTCACATAGTTTCAAAAGCCAAGGAGAAAAGATGGGATTTAAGAAGGGATTACAAAAACTAAGAAAAACAAAACAAAACTGCAGCTTAATTTTATGCAGACATCACAATATGGCCAAAAATATGACAGTTATGTTATGAGGCTAATGATACATGACTTTGCTGTAGCCTCACATTAGCTGTGTTAAGCTCTCAGTTATGTAATGTGACACACTGTCTGGAAACCTATTTGTCCCAGTGGTATATATGTAAAGCAGTTTGACTTTTATTGACCGGCTGTTGAAATAATATTAATCATTATAGCCTTATTTACATATGTTTAAATAATAATTTGTGTTGCAGTGTTCTGTAGGTTTGTGCTGAAGAAATGGACCCGACCGGCGCACCGAGGGGATGTGGTCCCAGTATCAGCTCCATATACTACAACCTGTGTGACCTGACCACAGTCTGGGGGATTGTGGTGGAGGCTGTAGCTGCTGGTGGTGTTGTGACTTCATTTGTTCTGTTAATCATCCTTATGGCCTCCCTACCATTTGTAACAAACAAGAGGAGAAAGGGTATGGTGGCGTTGCAGGCCGGCATTCTGGTCTTCACTCTGGGACTGTTTGGCCTGGCTTTTGCCTTCATCGTGGGCACATACTCCACGACCTGTGCTGCTCGGAGGTTTCTGTTCGGGGTTCTGTTCTCCGGGTGTCTCGCGTGCCTGGTGATGCACGGGCTGTGGCTTGTGCTTTTGCAGCGGCATGGTCGAGGCCCCAGGAGCTGGATGTTGTGCCTAGGGGCGCTGGGTTTGTGGCTGGTTGAGGTTATCATCAACACTGAGTGGCTGATCATCACTGTGGTCCAGAGCCTACCCAGAGGTCCTGAGGTTCCTGATGTGTCCTGCATTATCACTAACGCAGACTTTGTCATGGCACTGATCTATGTGATGGTCCTGCTGGTGGCTGTGGTGCTGATGGCCGCGCCCTCGCTCAAACACAAGCACAAGCAGTGGCGTCAAGATGGAGCTTTCATCCTGGTCACGGGTCTCTTTACTATGGGTATATGGGTCACGTGGATCATCATGTACGTCCATGGGAACCGAGTGGTGGGAAATGCAAGCTGGGATGATCCCACTTTGGCTGTAGCTGTGGTGTCAAACGCCTGGGTGTTCCTCTTCTTCTACACCATCCCTGAAATCTGCTTACTGACCCAGGAGGACCCAGACCAGGAGCAGCCCCCTGATGGAGACCACGTCTATCCAGCAAGGAGCTTAGTTTATGATAACATCCTGAAGGAGCCAGAGCCACTTCACCAGAACATGTATGTGGAAAATAAGGCCTTCTCCATGGATGAACCTCCAACAGGTACAGCATGGAAATCTGTGGGATAAAAAAAATCCCAGTTGTCCAAATGATTAAACTTAAACCAGCTTCATATATAGAAATGAGAACGAAAAGCGACACAAAATGTGCAGTGGTCAAGTAAGGCAAACTAACCTCAACTTGAAAATGAGTGCAGAACAGGAGCAATACACAAAAAATAAGATTTAAGTTGCAAATTAAAAACCACTGGCTGAGAATTTCATGGAATTATATTGGATACATCGGCTTTTCTGTTTATTGCTTTAAAGGAGTGATATTTTACTTTTTCTTTTTTTTAAGAATAGAGTTATGTATTTTCAAACATTTCCCTGTGCTCTACATAAACGCTCTGCATTCATTCAACTCCACAGGTCCATCTTCAACCCTATTTCTGACTAATGACACCAGAAAGGTCACTTTGAGCACTGGCCCTTTAAATGCACATGAGCCACTTCAGACCCCACCCCCTCCAGGTTATTGATCATGCTTTCTGTCCCAGTCAGCCACTTGTGTTTGTTAATACAACCAACAACTGAACATTTTAGGTCATCGGCTCAAAGTTTGGACACATTTTCAGTTTTTACTACAACCACTGCTGCTGATAAACAATTGTCGTACTCAGACAAATGTTTGTCAAAAGTCTTGACCTTATATGTGCAAATGTCATGATTTAACTAGCTATAAAACATAATAAATTAAGAAGGAATTAAAACAGGTTGTAGAAATCCACTTGGTTTTTTTTTTACCAAAATGAATATAAAAATAGCTTTGCAGCACCTGGAGGGTTCAAATTCAAACTTTTTGAACTATTATGAATTATTATGAATGAACCAAAGACTAATAAAAGTGGGTTTAAGAAAATATGACCCCTTTAAAAACAAGTTCAGCAGTGTAGCTTTTCATCAACCTATTAATAGTTTTGTTTTTCATTCCCATACAATCACCTACAAAATAAGCATTAACACTGTCCCAATACAGCCATTCTGGGGAAAATTCTATTTATTTTGCATTATATATTGCACAAAAATATGTCATAATGTCAGTTTTTCTAGTATTGTGCAGCCACTGGCCAAACTAAGAAATGAAACTAAAAAGGAATCAGCAGAACAGCACTTGAGTGAAACATGCTCACTGTATTTATGCTCCAAAAACCTAGATCAAGATCACTATTCCACATACTGTTCCAATATGTATGAAAGACTGTCATAAGTGGCAGGTTTTACTGAATAAAACAGAAGTAATTTTCCAGTTTGAAGTGTACTCCTTTTACCGACACACTCCTTTGGGTTTATTCACCTGAGATAGTGACTATTCTGAGTTTCTGATTTGTGTTAGTGAGCAGCAGAGCCTACAGCAATCTACTTATAGGATAAAGCTAAATATGTGCTACTCAGACACCATGCCCTTTTTTAGGACAAAAGCGTGATCTACTTTCTGAAAGCTGTGTCCTTGGCCAATATTAAGAAGAAGTTACATCACTCGTTTACTTGGAAACAGCAGCCACCACTTTACGGAAAATAATTAAAGGGAAATGGTGATAGAAAAGTGATTTTGTGGTCACAGTGGTAGAAGTCAAACAATGAAAATGTAGGCGTTTGACATGGACATACAAAAGTAGACTCCAACTGTGTTCAGTTTTGGGTTTATTATTACATGTTGATAGATCATGTAATATTTTAACACTAGTTGCAACAAACTGTACTCTTAAATGAAAGGGTAGAAGTAACTGAACAGACTGACACTTTCTCACCCCTTTTCTTTACCAGCACCTACAAAGCCAGTATCTCCATATGTGGTTTATAATGGCCTACGAAGTGCTGTTTACCAGCCCACGGAGTTAGCCCTGATTGCTAAAGGGTTAATTAAGGTGAGTGTGCTCACATGGTTTTAAACCAGAAATCTGACAAATCACTTTAGATCATTTTAAAGCAAATGTGTAAATATTGTACAATGACTCCTTAATACATTTATTATTTTATAGATTTTTAAATGAGAAGTGTGTTTTTATAGTATTGTACAGAAGGTTTTCTTTAGATAGACTAACCTTAATGTAGTCATTAACCTTTTGTTGAATGTAAGCTGCTGAATATTTGAATTTCCCTCATCTATCCATTTTTTTTTTTTTTTGCAGATGGACCAGGAATTCACCATCCCTAGAGCCTCAACTCCATTAAGTGCAGGCAGTAGCAGCTCCTTGCCTCGTCCTGCAGAGTCCTGACTGTTTCAAGCAGCTGTCACATGCAGGCAGCGCCATGAACCGAGAGCACATTGCACTGATACCTACATGATGTTGTTATAAAAAAACAGGGGTTTGTTTGACTCTCAGTTACTAGTACACTGCAGCAAATTTCCAGTGATATGAGCCAGCTCATCTTACATCCTTCCTCATTTGGTTTTGTTAAATTTCCACCTTCATGTGATACTTAGATGTTCTCTACATAGATTTGAGTGTCATAGATGGGATCATTTTGAAGATGTCAACATTTCATTAGGACAGCATGTAGGAGCTAATGTATATGTAGCCAAAATGAAGATTTCCATATGGAAAATGTGCTTAAAGCAATGCTGTTAATTTACATTGAATCTTAGCAAATGGTGCCTTTAACTGTCAAATTTTCTGACAAAGTTAAGAAACAGACAGAATCTTAAATCCACACAAAGTGTCTAAAACACAGCTCTGCACTCATTCAGCTGTTACATTCTACTTACTTACATGATTTTGTTACACACGTTTGTCTGGTTATTGTCATCTGCTGACTAATTTATCTGCTGAACATATTTCCACCCTTGAGAGCCGTTTGAGTTTAGTGGTTTAAATATATTAAAAATGTAATTGTATTGAAAATTGTTCATTTTAACTTATTAAACCTAGAAATGTTCCTATGATCATGCGTTAATGTTTTATCTTTGGGTTGTACGGAGAGGCAGATGGAGATACTGCAAGAGGAAGTGTCACAAGGAATACTATGTACACAGCACATATTTGCATGTGGACCTGATAAGCTGAACAGCTCTACAGGGAGCCCTGTGCCAAAGGTTCTCACACCATCACACAAATAAGTGTTATTTTGGGAATATTACAAGACCAAGTTCAAGAATAAATTGTAATGTTCTTTTCCAGTCTGAATTTAGGACTGTACCAGTCTTAGTGGCACTGAGGGGATATAAAACAGCCTTATCTGACAGCAGCAGCAGAGAAAAGGCTGCCAGTGGCCTATTCTGTATGCACGTGTGTTACATAAGAAGCAGTGTGGGCTTAAAATGATCACACACACTCCCACAGTGCAGTTTTGTTTTGTTTTTTTTTAAATGCTATAGTGTGTGCATAGTTTTAAAAAGAAAAACTCAACTCAAAACTGTAAGAGGCAGATTAGATTCACAAACATTTAAAGAAAAGAAAACTGCTTTCATTTATAATTTCTTCTCCTCTACAACACGAGGTGAAATTATTCTCATGTCATTTGTCAGACACACACACACACACACACACACTTGAAGAGTCTATGAGTGAGCCCGGCTGCCTAGCAGCAGGCTGAGTAGGCTCTCTCCCAATTACACCCACCATGCTGTACTGTCAGGAGCTACTGTATGAAGTTTTTCAGAGAGGAAATTGCTCACAAACTGGAAATCAGTCAACACATGAAAACTACAATAGAACACACGCGATGGCAGAGATTTCAATAGGACATGTCTGCAGCCTTTGCAACTTCCGTAGAGATGTAAAAACAGATGCAAAGGGCTGCAAACACATGCAGATAGATGTCACCTTATCAAACAACCTCAGCAAGCACACAACACCAAATAAACACATGTAAATTTAAACAAAACAGGCCCTTCAATTTATTTCATGATTGTTTGGTGGAGCCAAAAACTAGTAGATATTTAAGAGCGAGTTAATTCCAGGTTGAGATCCTCAGCTTTTATCTATGCATCTCATATATACCAATGAAAGACTGGGTTACAGAATACTCTCAACCTTCCAGATCCTATTTTAGATTTTTTTTCTGATTATTTTTTGTAGTTCACTTTTATTCTTGATCAGTGATTAAAGCTGAAGTAAAAAGCATTGTCTCTCCAGCCGTAACTATAAACCCCTCTGTGATACCAGTAGCTGTCTTGTGCACATGGACAGGATGGTTACGTGACCAACTGTGGCTAAGCTCACCTCAAGGGAACCACCACTACCAGTCACCGGCAGCTGTCCCCACTTAATGCATTTTCTTGTCACTGTGACAACCTCAGTGGACAAACAGACCAAAAAAAAGGCTGAGGGTTTTACCGGTCAAGCTGAACATACAGAAATGGCTACAATCTCAGACTGGCTTTTCACTCCAGGATGCTTAAATAAACTTGAATTTATCCTCAGTTTATAAACAAAGGCCTTGTTCATAACTAGAATGTACAGAGGGTAAACCTTGATGGGATTACAAATGCAAATAGCCGTGCCAAGTTCTAATAAGAGTTCTGCATTTAAAAAGGCTGAAAAGACCTATTTATTCTTGGTTTCAACACTCACAAAAGTTTACTAATGTTATAACATGACTGTGCTCATGTGACGGTACACCTTCACTTGGTAGACATCAGCTTGATTATGATACAGGCTGGATAATTTTACACAGATCATCATGAATCAGTGATAATACAAAATGTTTAAGTTGCTGGTAGCTCTTTGTACCAACAGTATGATGCCAGCTTTCAACAGGATGACTGCCATCTAGTGGATATTAGCAAAAAAACAAAGATTTATGTGACATTAGATAACCTCACTAGTTTTGTTCTTACACATAAGCTATCCAAACAGTTGCTCCAATGCAAATTCATAGTTTAAATAAAAACGAGTGCTTTCCATTACACATTAACACAGACAGAAAAATAAGAAAAGCAAAAACTGTCACATGCCTACCTGTTTTGCATTTATATTTTTTAAGTGGCTACCAGATGTTGTTCATTACTTACCTGAACTCTGGCCAGAGGATAGAAATGTTTGGCTGTCCTCATGTACGCTACATTATGGTAAGGACAGGAGGGTGTCCATCTAGTAATAAACATCAGTGTAGTTTGCCGTGCTTATGTAAAGTAGTCCACTGAGGGTTACCTTAGTATTTATTTCCATTTCTCACCATCATTTTAGTATTGAACTTCCATAATGTAAAATGTCACTAGAGGTTCTTGAGCTTTTCTAAACCAGCGGTCCTGGCCTCCAGCTGCTGCTGTTTCTGTTTCTTAAGGTGACGGTAAGCCTCCACTGCTCGTGCCCTCTCCTCCTCCATGATTCTCTGCCTGGCCATGGAGGGTTTATCTGCTGAAACTGCTGTGTGGCCCAGCAAAGAGTTGAGAAGCAGATCTTTTGATGATTTCTAGTAGGATGGAACAGAAATAAAGAAATCACATTACCACTTATTTAGAGGTCTAGACCCCAGAGTTCATGTGACCACTTCACGGTGTGTTTTACCTGTGATTTGACCTGAGCTTTCTTGGGTTTAGTACTTAGACAAGGAGGGGCCATTGCTACTTCACCAAAGGGAACATCATCTACAGGATAAAATATACACCTTTTAGACTTCACTTCATCTTATACTATGGCAAGGCAAGTCAAATGTATTTGTATAGCATAATTCATATGCAGGGCAATTCACAGTACTTTACAAAAATGGAAAAGAGACAAGTTTAAAAAAAACAAAACAAAACTCGACTACAATGCTCATAACAGGACTTGCAACTAACAACCTTCACTGTCAGTTAATGTAGTTGTCATTTGGTTTGAATTGACACATTTCTTGATTAAATCACAAGTTTTTATGTATTTATTTTTTGTTTGAAAACTTGGAAAAACATCCAAGATGACATCCTCAAATATTCTGGAGGAGCTTCACTCCTCTTAGTAAAGAAACCGGGAAATATTTAAGAGGCTGTAATCTGAGAACATGTTTTATGATATGCTCCTTTGCCATCTGCCATTTTAAAAGTCTCCCTTGATATGTGAAAACAAACAAACAAAAAAAACACTCTGAACTTCACCTACGTGGTAAAAATGGCAAATTTAGAAACATTTCTTTGTGGCATTTTCTTACATACAAAGTTGCCCATTGCAATGTCACATTTCCTCAGTTTGCACACATTTGACCAAAACAACGTGCCTCCTCATACTGCAGAAGGACAGTGGATGGAGCTAAACCTGCCTCGAGTGCAAGTACAACAATAATGAAGTATAGAGACTGGCTGGGATGTGCAAGATGAGTTGACAATGGATTAATTCTTGAAGCACTAATAAGTAATGAGTGCATTTTCAAAGCCATAACATATCATTACATTAATTTACACTGAATTATGGGAGCACAAATTACAAATGAACATTGTAGAGGAAAAAAACATGCTTGCATTACCTACGAACATTTCTTTTTCCACTGTAGCCTCTTGTCGGTCAAGCTTTTTCTGTTGTATTCTCAAAAGTCTGTCTTTATCATGCCTGGAGAGAGACATCAAATGAAATGCAATTGTTAGACAAAGAATCATCCAACATCTTTAAATTGTTGCTTTATTCTTGGAATTTTTACACTTTGCAGCATTTATTTAAAATATCACCAATTACCCTACTATCTTGCCTAGGGGAGGGACAATATACGCTACATTTACAGGTAAGACAATGTGTACTCACTCTTTCTTCTTCTCAGATTTGCCCTTGTGTGCAGGACTTTCTTGGTTCATTTCCAGTTCAGGTTTTCGGTCAATTTGGTTTTTGCTGAGGAAGTGAACATGTTTTGTCTCAATGTCCATGCGTCGTAAGTATGCTTTCACAGTTTCATTCTTCCTCCTCTTGAACTGTGGGACAGGTATATCTCCGGGGTCTGTGCCCTCTTGATTACTTTTAGAGATGATGGCTGGAAATATGATCAGATTCCCATCATTAACACATATATACTGTATATCCACGAGTGTGAGAAGTTAACATATTTAACAGAGAGAATATACTCACTCTCTTTGAGCTTCTTCTTCTTCTTGCGGTATCCCATCTCCATTTCTTGTTTACTTTTCATTATTTCTCGAAGTTTGAAGGGAATGTGTTTGAGATGGTCTTCTGAAGCTTTCTTGGGTTTTCCATGTCTACTGAGCTTCTTATCGCTGTATTTTGAAGATGACATTAAAGATAGACAGAGAAAACCTTACAGTAATTTGTTTACAATTACAAAGCAAACATATCAGTGGTACTTTGATACAACCTGCAGCCAACCTTTAAGCTAGTAAGAGCTAGCTGCTAAAGCTAACAAGCTAGCTGACAGATTCCTCTGCTGTTACCTTAAACGTTTCCCGGCTTTCTCAGCCTGGTTTCCCAGCTGTGAAATATTGCTGTTTTTGTTCTTTCCCATTTTTACTGTAGTTTTTTTCTACACATTTCGATTATGTTAGCAAAACAACAACACACGTGGGGTAGCGAACAGTCCCTTAACCTACGAACTGTAACAGGAAGAAATACCGGAAGAGCTCTCACTCCATAACATTTTATGTGTTATGTTGCAGTGTAATGTTTCGCTGCAGTAGTGATTAAAGCATTCATTTGTGCTTCTGTCCCAGAATTAGAAACGGTATGTTAGATCACGTATGGTGGTGAAAACTAAAAACATGAATCCTAAAAATGTCAATTAAATTGTATGCAAGAGTAAGACATTATGCCATATACGATCTTTGAAGAAAAAGTTGATGTAATTGGCTCCATGTTGTTATTTCTATTTTTGAACACTAGATGGCGTCGTTACTTACATTGTGACTTATAGGTAAACAGCCACATACCCAGTAAAAACTACTGAAACACATTTTATTGAGATCTTCCATTGCTAAATGTTGGCTGAGCTGCAAAACAATGCTGTAAAATGTAAAAATGTAATTTCATACTGGCATAAACATCACTTGGACAAACATTTTTGCAGTTGATTTTGTTCGAAATACAGTGAAATTAGGTTAATTGTCACTCCATAACATGGTACAGTGCAATAATTTTGTCTTTATATTTTCTGTGAAGAGCCCGGTTTAAAAAAGAGAAAAAAGGTTAACACTATTTTAATTATTATTATTTTTATTATTTTATTTATTAATTTTACTTAACTTTGTATACATTTTAAAAATAATTGTAATAGTTTTAAATGTTGTGCTTTTATTTCATTGAATTAAAGATTTTGATATGGTCATAAATAGTCATGTTAAAGCAGAAGTCATTCCTGCAACTCACTCAGGGAGAAAAATTAGTTTTTGAACTTAGAAATAAAATGGCATTTATCATGTCAATTACCAACAAAAACTGACATAAACATTTTTATCATGGTACTATTTCCAATCAACAGAAATGGGAAGTTTTCAAGTTGTAGGTGTGATGTGTCCTAATATTTTCACCCATATAGTGTTTCTTTAATGTGTCATAACAAGAACACTTCTGACATCAGGTTTTCAGTTCACAGCAAACAACAGTGACTCATGCAGAATATAGCAGAAGGAATGTTTGATTAAGCTAATACAAATGAGGATGTAATAGCATGTTGATGTTAAATGACTGAACCATGAACTAGTACTAAACTTTAGGGCAGTGTTCTTTTCTTAGCTGTTTTGGGTCTCAGCTTTGGTGCCAGATTTTAGAAAGGTTAGCAAAACATGACTGAAGATGAAGCATGACAATAAGAGTTGACTTAAAAAAAAACATATTAGCAATAAAAATATTCATTTGATGGTCAGTGCTTTGGATTAGAAATATAAATCTGGAAATTTGAAGTTTCAAATCATGTTGGGCATTTTACAGTTTTTGGACTTCATAAGCATTTAACAATTTTTTAGCCAGTTCCTCTATAGCTAAGTTACAGCTTCAAAAATAATGGTAGTAATTATTAAAACTTCGCAGTCGTTAGCAGCCACTGCGGCGAACCTATACGTGAGTCATTCAGCAGCTTGTCTTTGAGTGAGTAGACATGGAGCATGCAGTATTCCATTCATGTTTCCAACACCATAATCACTCCTGAGCCTGCATTGTTTTCAGTGCACCTAGAGGATTATGGCATAGAGAACTAAAGCATGTCAAAATAAAGTCATGAAGGTGGATGTGCTTATCACAGGGTTTTGCCAATGGGGTGCTGATTATTTTCTAGAAATGTCATACATACATGTGCTATACCTCTCGTGTGTGTGCATGTGTATAGATTATAGACAATCTGGAGTTAACCATCAGATGAATGGACTAGGTGCATGCTTGTGGGGAGGTGGGAGGGATTACTTGTGAGACATAATACAACTCAATCTGAGAGAGTGCTGATGAAAGGAGAATGCAGCCGCCGTTCATGCCAGCATGTTCTCGCCAACTGACGTTGCATAATATGGTCAGAGGATTCTGAGGCACATGAGACATATCCTGACATATCTCACAGCTCTATCCCCCACTGTACGTTGCATAACAAAAACATTTAAACAGTTCCTGTAGGACACACCACATTTGTGTTATTCTCAAACATCTGCATTTAGCTCTGCTGTCACACAACCCCAATGGAAATGATTTAAACACTGTGGAAAATGTAAATAAAAAACAATGCAGTGACATTAAATTCTACTGTGACCTGTGTTTGATTGCACACGGTATGAACATGATATTTTTTCATGTTAAGTTTTGTCTTGTCGCTTCATCTATATTATACAAATCAAAAGGCCCCTGTATGCATGCTTGCTTGTCTGTGTTTGCATGTGTGTGTGTGTGTGTGTGTGTGTGTGCGTGCGTGCATGTGTGTCCAGGGAATCATATAAAATCAAAAGAGCTGAGTGCTTCAGTTTGGCATGCTCATGTACTTTTGGTCAAGGAGAAAACAGCAAGTTGGTAGGACCAATAATTTGGGAGACATTAGTAATTTTTGAATACAATAACTTTACAATCATCTTGCTATACCCATAATGCTTTGGCAGTGACTGTTGGATAAATATGA
Source organism: Ostorhinchus rueppellii (assembly GCA_030068375.1). Taxonomy (NCBI): domain Eukaryota; kingdom Metazoa; phylum Chordata; class Actinopteri; order Kurtiformes; family Apogonidae; genus Ostorhinchus; species Ostorhinchus rueppellii. The sequence continues at coordinate 21,302,352 of JAQQZY010000028.1, read as the reverse complement.
TACAGTATGTAATATACAACAGCATAAAAACTACTACATAACCCATGGATGCCCAAGAGCCAATGCGCTGGTTTGTAAATATACATCCATTCCTGACACTCAAGCTGCAATAATTCAAGAAAACGTTGGAACAAGAAATTTTGAGCTAATAATGGTGTGAATGCAAATGATGTGAATAGGTGTCATTATGATTTAGGACAGAAATACATAAGAATGCCAAACTGCAGCAGTTAGCGCTTTCCAGACATTGCATGCAAGCACGCACACAGAAGCCATTTGGCTTTTATAATATAGATGGGCTCAGGATTAATGGGACAAACCTTTGCACTGCAATACAGAGTTCCATTCACAAATACCAGTCCCACTCTTCACCCATAGTGACCCCAACAGCCACTGGTAATCCAAACAACCTGCTGATCTAAACTGTTTAGTCACAATTGATCCAATAATCCTATCAATCCATGCAAATAATTGGTGTAAAATGCAATTTTTCATCTTTTCATGGTCATCAGATATGACCCATTTGGACGTTCAGAGGCTCCACAGTTACCGTGGAAACACCATCATCTTCTACAACATCAATTCACCAGTAAAACCCATGGAGTTGGATCAGTGACAGTGGATGGGGACACTTGTTTTATGTTCAGTTAATGATATATTTTGTTGAAAAAGTCACATTTTCTCCAGTTGTCAATCAACTTTATTCAGAGGTTTTATGAACATGTACATGCTCAGTAAATTAAATATGAGAAAATACGTCATTTTCATTGAAAAAACACAGAATACAGAGGATAATATTGTCATAAATAGTGATAACTCACTGAAAAAGGTTAAATAGTTAGAACAAATCATTTCGGAAGTGACACAAAAGTAGTACTGGGTCTTTATGGGTTAATGTACCAAAAGGAAGCATTATGTCAACCGTGACCAGGAGAGACATCAGTTTTTGGGGCTCAATCCAGCCACTATCAAAGCCTTATTACCTTCGCCCAGGTGGTATTGTGATCGCCGGAGTTTGTGTGTGTGTGTTCGTTCATTCGTTCGTTCGTTCGCTGCAGTAACTTCATTCGGCCAAAAGGGGGCATTCTCTTCGTTATTATATTCGGTGTGTCTTAGAGGGGAACGCATTGTGCAGAATCAGTTTCCAGGGACAGTATTTGCAAACGGACCGACCGAAACAACCGCTGATTCAGCGAATAATGACGTTTTAATTCTATATTTAACTAAATCTCGTTGTTCTTACTGACAAAAATAAAATCCGTAT
>JAQQZY010000028.1:21247886-21260725 GCA_030068375.1 Ostorhinchus rueppellii | reverse complement strand
TAGCTGGGATAGGCTCCATGCGACCCCCGTGACCCTAGTGAGGATAAAGCGGGTATAGAAAATGAATGAATGTTAGTATTTTACTGGTCTTGCTCACTTAAGATCATATTAGATTGTATCTGGCCCCTGAACTAAAGTGAGTTTGACACCTCTGCTTTTTGCACAAATAAAATTAATCCGGTACAGATAGATTCAGCGTTATCATTTGGACTTATCCTTCTAAACTAAACTTTACATTACAAAAAAAAAGATACTTTCCATTTCCTAGCAAGTTAATGGAAATGTGATGAAGGGGAGTTGACTACATTTTGTACAAACAGAGAAGAAGGAAAATTTTAACACAAACTGAGCAGATGGAATGTGCTTAACTGGTTTGAGTTTTCTCTTTTAACTGCTTTTCTGTTCATTTCTATTTTCTCAGGGGAGCTACTGGAGAAAATCAGTGTGATTAAGTCAACCAATTTGCTTGAAGGGGCATCCAGGTACCACTCACTATTGTTTTAATTACACTCAAGAGTCTATTATTGGTGTAAAAACAACAGAATACCCAGAGGGAGGAGAATAAATAGGACGTTATGTGAACTCTGTGTGTCTCAGTGTCTGATCTTTAATTTAAAGCCATAATAGCTGTGGAACAAAGAGGTGACAAGCTCCAGCCCTGTGTGTGTCTGTTGTAGTCCCAGGATGATTTGTGTTATATGGACTATGGGTTCTCTGAGTTTGGGTCATGGATGGACAACGCTGTGCTTTGTCCTCTCAGGTTAAAAAGCTCAGATGAGTGGAGGATTAGTTTCAATGTTTACCAACCCGATACGGTGGCTGACTTCAAGAAGAGTAACCCAGGGAAACCCTACTCGCGGATGTGTGTCTGCAGGTGAGTGATGCTACCTGACAGCGTGTTTACCCAAGATTCACTTACAGGAAATGACATTTGAGTAAACATCAGCGCAGTTTGAGATTAGCTCCTTTAGTCATTGTGATATTAATTAATCGGCAGAACTGGAGCAACAATAGCTTAGTTATAGCAGCAAACATGCACTTTGACAATCTGGAACCCACAAATGTTAGACTATCAGAGAAATCATTTCAGTATTATATGTGACAGGTCGTAAATAATCTTTTTCGTACATGCTGGGAATTTACAAGTGACTTTTTGCTAATTTTCTGCATTAACCCATTCCTACTTTGTGTCAGTTTTCAAATTAATTTTTCTCTTTCTTTAACCTTTAAGGGATTTATCAACATTTATTATAATAAGATCTTTTTTTGTTTTTCAGTGAAAATCATGTGTTTTTCTATAATTCACTGATCATATAGATATTTGTAAAAGCTCAGATTAAAGTTGAGGTCAATGTAATAAAAACAGAAAATAGAAGAAAAAGTGACTTTTTCAGCAAAGATATCACTAACTAAGCATAAGAAGAAGCGTCTCCATCCGCTGTCATTTATCAAACTCCACGGGTTTTACTGCTGAATCAAATGTTGTAGAAGATGACGGCGTTTCCTCTTTCACTACGGAGCCTCTGAACATCCAAATGGCTCATATCTAATGACCATTAAAAGGTGACAAACTGCATTTTACACCAATTATTTACATGTAATAATAGGATTAGTGGATCAACAGGTTTTCAACATTTTAGATCAGTAAAGGCTTTTGGTCGGCAGTGGATGTTTGTGTCTCTATGGGTTGAAAATGATCAATTTATTAATATAAATTAGTAGTTGTATCTGTATTTGTCTGAATTTTGATTGAATTAGTTCAGCCCGCTTCCTGTTTTGCATCAGTTTCAACAGTCCTGTTCCTGATCTCCAAGTGATGAAAGTGCTGGCGTTTCAGAGCGGAGATATCCCAGTGGTCTTTGCAGTGGTGGATCACGGCGACATCTCCTTTTACACGTTTAAAGACTTCCAGTTGCCAACAGATGTGTTCCCCTGAAACGCAAAACATGGACCAAATAAACGTCTGCTGGAAGAGTATGTTAAAGTTAATTTATGTATCTCGAGACGTCAGCAGACGACTGGACCTTCTGAGGGCCGCTGGGATTGCAAACTTCACTGATCAACCCAATATGGCTTGTAAAATAACTGATTAATAATGAATAATTTCCTCTTTTAAGTTAGTACAGTCAGCCTCCTGAAGTTTATCTGTTTATCTGCACACAAGTCAGATTTTATCAGCTGTTTGATCTGTTTAGAAACATATTTTGAGATGAGTTTTATTTCATTCACATCATTCCATGATCTTATAATTCCAATAACTGTTATTACTCAGATGATCGTAATAATCAGATCTGACATGTTTACATGCACTTAAAAAATATGATGAATGGAAAACCCTGGTTTAGATGTTTTAAATCGTTATTGAATTTCTTTCAGTGTGTACGTACAGTTATGATCAAATCAAGTTTCCTGTTCTCGTCTTGTTCTCATATTTGAATAAGTCACTTCTGTTTTCTATGACTTAATTCTTTCTTCACATGTACAGATGTAAAGGAATGAAATCAGTTAATCAGGTATAGATGGACAAAGACATCAGAGAGAAATAATCTAATAAATCAGATCAGATTACACTGTTTACATGATCACTAAGAATTTGATCTGATACAGTAACTCCAGAAATCGGATAATGATCGGAGTATTAGTGTGAATGTAAATGTAATCTGAGTTCATTAAAGGGTTCATTTAGATGACTGTATACAGTAGTGATGTATGGTGGTGTTTAACATGTTATTATGAGTCAATACACTGGCACAATAACAGAAATAAGCTGTTTATGGTAGTGTATGACCACCATTTCCTGTTTTTGCAGTAAAATGACTGTTTTTGCCAAAGGAACTTGGTACCTCCATTAAAATGATGTTTGACAGAAAATACTGAACTTGAGGTGTCTCAAGTGTGTTTTGCTTTTGCCTTTTCTACAGCAGACCAGGTCCTACCTTCTGAGCTGGTTCCACTGGGTAACACAATAACGAGGGATAAGCCCAGTGTGCAGCCCCTTCTCAAAAGTCTGCCCTCCAAGCCAGTCTTTCGAAGTCCAGGGAGAGTCAGGTCAGGTCATGAAAGATAAGGGAATAACAACAATAAGCTATGCAATAAAAAAAAAATAAAAAATGTGAACAAGAATGAAAATTAAGAAAATTGAAAAGAAATAATAAGGACATGAACAAGAATGAACATAAGATCAGGGTAATGGACAAAAAAATATACAGAATTTAAACAGACTTGATATATTTGAAACAAAAAAAAATAGCAACATAATGAAGAAAGTGACGAAGAACTTCAACAGAAATAAAATAAAAACAATGGATGAAAACATGCATAATAATTAAGAGTTATAATCAACAAAATTGAGAAAATGCATACAATAATAAACAGAATCTACAAAATGATCAATAATAACAGCCAAAAAGAAACAAGCAATGAAGAAAATAATCAAGAAAATTATAAAATAAATAAAAAACGTGAACACAAATGAACATAAAATAGAAATGGATGGAAATACACAAAATATAAACCGAATCAACAAAATGATCAATAAAAATGGGCAAGCATTAAAGATATTACTCAAGAAAATGACAAAATACTGATTTTCTTTTAAATGAAGGGTTTGTGCTTCAGGTCTGATGAGTATAAGTGTTAAAACCAGGTTAAACAGCATTTATTACATGATAAAAGTGAGTTGTGTTGTCCACAGTTTGACTCGGTTCAGGGTTTGGAGTTTTATTTGGATCACACACAAACAGGAGCTCACACTTTGGCTGTTTTAACAATAGAAAACCTTCCATCATCCTCTGATTAAAAGCCTGGGATTATCTCAGATCATGTGTCGTGTGTTTGACGTTGATGCAGGTGTTTGACACTGAAAACCTCAGCGTCGCCCATGTTGACTTTGTGCATCAGCTGCAGGACGACAATGGAGCGAAGAGCACCCGTTCTGCATGTGTGACAGCCCATTAACGTGACTTATTGACATCCGATTATTCTGCTGCTCTTAAAAGACTTTGTCCACTCTGAGCTGGAGGGAAACAGTCATGTCATTACTCCGGAGCGCCGCTGTCTTCGCTTTCATCGGTGAGTTTTTGACAGAATATATGCAGGAGAGTCAAAAAGTTCTCAGAAAAATGTAATAAGTTTATTTATCGAGATAACTAAATAATGTTTCTACTTAGGCTCCATTGGAGTCTAAACACTTTTATATTTATGATTCCTTCTTTGTAGAATTACTGGGACTGTCTTTTGCTTTTTTTTTTTTTGCTTCAAATCGAGTGCCTGTCAGATGTTCTTTTAGTTTTGGGAACAGAAAAAAGTCTGATGGAGCTAAATCAGGGCTATAAGGAAGATGTGGAAGAATTTCCCATCGATTTTCACCCAAATTAGCTCTGACAGCTTTTGCAGAATGAGCTGGGGCATTGTTGTGATGAAATAAAATCAGACTTTTTTTCATTAGTGCAGTCTTCATCTTTTCTTTTTTTTTTGACAGTTTTCATTAGTCGTTTATCATTTTGTCATGCAGAACCTAACAAACAACAATCAGCAACAGAAAATAGTCATAATCTAATAGTAAAGATAATTTAGATTACAGTTGTGAAATAGCAATCAAGTTACACAATTCATTACATTTTTAAAACAGCAGTTTAAATAACATTTCACAGGTCTATGAGACAAACCACCCTTTAAAGGTGCGGTCTGAGATGTTTTCCTGGGGCATTTTTTATTATATTGCTAAAAATCCCCTTCACACCCAGATTGCAAACAATTAATGAAATGCTCTGACACAAAAATGAAAAGTTTTAGTCACCTGTGGAACGGACAGGACTGAAAAAACAACATCCAATCATTTTGAGCGCCCACTCAAAATGATTGAACTTTATATGTCTGTCAAAGTCAACTGCAATACGTCCCTTACCCCCTTCCCCCTCCTTCAGAACAAGCATTTGCGCGTTCCGGTAGTCTGGAGGCGTGGCTTCCGGGGGGTGGGGTGAAGAAAGGGGTTGGGACTATTGAATTGTTTCTTTTCAAAATGTAGCCTGCTTGAGCTGTTTTTTGAACATCTCAGACCCCACCTTTGATTGAAACTGATCCATTTCCCCCACCTTATTATGTAAAGATCAGCTTGGCGTTCAGCATAATTAATCTTTACATTTTGTGAATTTCATCAACAATTTTCATCCAGTCCTCCAGCACCAGTGGGTCAAGTTGAAGCCATTTACAAGTGATTGTTTTTTGTTTTTTTTTTGGGGGGGGGGGCTGCAGCACCAAAACTTTTTAAAATAATAAAAATAAATATGTTCTATTTTTATTCCAAGATCTTTCCAAAAAGTTGTCATTTTCATACATGACTAAAAAATGGGGGTGTGGTTTGCTTCTGTGTCCCTGTAAGCCCTCCAGCAGGTTAGTGTCTACAAAACTGTTGTTTTTTGGTGTTGCAAAGAACTGAACTACATTTTTCCAACTAAATTCTTGCTAGTAAGCTGAAGAGGAGTTTGAAATAGCAGATTCACACATATTATCCCATTGTTCACATGATATAACAGTATTCAAGTCTTCCATCTTTTTTTCATGTAATCTGTTGCGTTTCCTTTGCCTTTCAGCGGGCTTTGATAGAGCTTAGAAATAATAGACTGATATTGCTCCTCGTAAGTTTCTGAGACTAGTTGAATTCTCTCATTGGCCTCTGAATTACACATTTTCAGTATGCTTGTTGTAATTGTAAATACCTTAAAAAAATCTTTTAGCAGTGTTTGAAAACTTGGTAAAGTCTTCAGCTTTCTTAAAACATCTTCATAATGGCTGGCAGTAACAGTGTTTTGTTCTTCTAGAAAATCTGTTGGGATAATTCCTTTTGAATCCTAAAAAATTGTGGCTGTAATCTTTTTAACAGACCTCTCTGTCTTGAATTTCACAGATCCAGCTGTTCTGTTTGGATGTCACTCTTTTGCTTGGATTTCGCTCTTTGGGTCAAACTGATAGATCTGAGTTTCATCCCCAGTCACACAGAGCTAAGAAAAGAATACAAAATTGCCTTCATTTGTGTCAGTTTGGGTTAAAATGACTAAAGAAAGGTCAGCCCTTTGATTCAGGTTTTCGTTGGAACGCTTCATCTCGATTCTGCACAATATTGACATTTTCTTTATTTTTTTCAGTGGAGGGTCTCCCTTCCCATGGGTTGTCTTTCAGTTGTTCTCTGCCGTCCTTAAAGTGTTTAACCCATAAAGACCCAAATATCCACCATCAAACAAAATCATCCTCTGATCTAAAATGTTTAATACCTGTTGATCCACTAATCCTATTAATACATGTAAATAACTGGTGTAAAATACAGTTTGTCATCTTTTCACAGTCATCAGATATAACCCATTTGGACATTCAGAGGCTCCGTAGTGAACGTGGAAACACCGTCATCTTCTACAACATTAATTCACCAGTAAAACCCATAGAGTTGGATCAATGACATTGGATTCAGATGCTTGATTTATGTTCATTTCTTGATATATTTGCTGAAAAAGTCCCTCTTTCTTCAGTTTTCTCTGTTTCTGAAATAATAACTATCAACTTTAAGCTTTGATGAACATCTACATGATAAATGAATTAGTTGATGGAAAATACCAGAGTTTCACTAAAAAAACACAAAATGCAGAGGATAATATTACAATATATGATGATAAATTACTTGAGCAAGTTTCAAAGGAGAGAAGATAATAATTTGGGAACTGCCATAAACATAGCACTGGGTCTTTATGTGTTAATCCAGTTGTTAACGACAGCTTTACATGATGAAGAGTCCCATAAACCTTTTGTAAAGCATCAATAAACATAACAGGCTTCCAATTAAGTTTGGTTAAAAACTTAGTGGTGGCTCTAATTTCAAGATGTGTCATCCTAAGAACGACTGAAAAGACAGTTTTAATAAAAGACAACTTCAACACAACTATTCCAAAAGATAGAATGATGAAAGTTATCTGCAGGAAAAATAGGATATTTGTCACTTTTGTCTCTATCAGTGAAGTTGTAGCCGGACTGTGTGGCTTTAGTACATTTCTGGCACACAGCCTTACTTGTAAATCATAAGATGCAGTTTACTGTACAAAGAACTTAGTCAGCATAGAGGTTATTTAGGAAACGTCATAGGTAAAGCCTTTCACCTTTTATGGTTACTCTGTAAATTATAAAAGCTGGAGACCAGCCCTCTCAACTTAGACTTCACTGTGCTGTTGGAGTCTTTGTAAGTCTCATTTTGTTATTGTAATAACAAAATATTGATTCCTCCATCAGAGTATTGTGTATTTATTGTATAATTCCCTTTAACAGTTATCATAGACAAGACATCAAACACAAGATTGAACATGTTCCTCTTGGTAAAATCCTGCACATTTTGAAATTCTAACATTGTCTGAGAACTTTTTCACTCTCTCTCATATGACTCTGTGAAGATGCTGCAGGTTTTTTCACAGATTTGTTTCTTTTCCAGTGGGTTTTTCCTGCAGCAATTCATCAAACTGCTCATATCAGGTGCTTTGGAATCATTTAAACCTCACAACGTCCAATAACTTTCTGGCCAACGTGCGTCCCGTGAAAAACTGGACAGAACCCACTGAGGTCCTGATCGACCTGCTGTTATACGGTATTTTAGACGTGGTAAGTGTCATTCACATAAAATGGAGACAATCAAGTAAACGTTGGAAAGTTAAAAGAAAAAAAGACCGAAAAGGAAAAAGAAATAACTTCTGCAGGTGAGTGAAATGTACTGTAACACTTTTAAAAATAATTTCTGAAGAACAAGTTATTTACATATAATAAAATGCAGCTTGTACACAATTTAACATTGAAATAAACAGATGAAACACATACTAGGAAAATCACACGTTCAGTTAAGTTATTTACAGATAATGAATTCTATTCAGTCAGTAAAATGAACAAATATAGGAAACAAATGCCATTTAACTTGATTACTGCATAATTAGAGACACTGCCATAATTATAAGAAATGTTTTCAATGTTAACATTGGAAAATAAAGGAAATAATCAGGGAAATTAATAAAATGTTTAACAAAGTGAAAAGAAGTCAACAAAATAATGCACAATACAAACACAAATCAGGTAAATAATGATGAACAATGTAATCAACAAAATTAATAAAAATGAACAAAATAATTAGGGAAATAAAATTATTATGACAATGAATAAAATAGCTAAAAATCAACGAAATGAAAAACTCAAATGAACTAAAAAATTTAAGAAAATGAACAAAAATGAAGGAAATAGTCAAGAACACAAACGAAGAAATTAAGAAAATGATAATGACTATGAACAAAATAATCAAGAAAGTTAAAAGCAACAAAATAATTAAGAAAATGAACAAAATTCTACACAAAAAGAACAAATAATAAAGAGAATGAATTATTATCAACAAAATAATACAGATATTTACAGATTCGGGACTCCATAAAGAAAAAGGTGTCAGATTTTGGTGTCTTAACCAGACATGAGGTCCTCGAAAACATAAACAAATTCGACCCTGCTAGTTCGGGGGCATTATCATATTTTCAAAAGATTCTTTATGAGGGGGCTGTACTAGACATGACTAAGATTAAGAAAGCATGGGAAGATGAGCTGGGGTTAAAAACAACTGAAGAGGCCTGGGGTGAGTGTTTAGAAAGTAGACACAGTTATCTTAATCTTATCCAGTATAAAACATGACATGGACTCTACTCACAGGAGAAGCGAAATAGTTTGTTTCCTGATGTGTCACCAATATGCAACCGACGCTATTGGCAACTTAACACACTCCTTCTGGTCATGTACTAAACTTTACTCATTTTGGAAGAGTATTTTTCAGTGGTCTTTGGGAAGCAGTGGGATTCAGATCCACTCATTGCTATTATTGGGGCAGTTAATGTTTTACCATCAGTCAATAAATATGAAAAAGTTGCTGTTTTGTTTGGTATGGTGATTGCTAAGAAGATCCTGAAAGTGTGGAAAAAAGACTCAGTGCCCACGTTTGACCTTTGGATGGGAGAACTGGCAAACACGCTACATCTGGAAAGACTCAGGTATTACACTGAAGATAGAGGTCATGTGTTTGTCCTGATATGGGGCCCCATGTATGTTAACATGTCTTCAAACAGGTGACTGATGAGACTGACTGGGCTTGCTATTTGCATACACTTTTCTTTCTCTTATTTGACATTTGACTAACAATTTGTATCATATTATTTTCTGTTGTATGGATTGTGTTTCTATAAATCTATTGATGTGCTGGAGGGAGGATGGGATATTTTATGTTTGTCTGTTTCCTTTTTTTATAAAAGAAAATGAATAAATATATATATAAAAAAAATAATAGTACAAACAAAATGAACATAAATTCGCTAAATAATTAAGAAAAAAAAAAAAAAAAAGAACATCAATGTAGAAAATAGAACATGAACAGAATAGTCAATAAAAAAAAAAAATACATCCATCAATAAAATTTAGTCCAAAACGTTTTCATAAGAATTATATTTTGTTCATTATATCAAATGTTCTTTTTATTGCGAATGGTTATAAATACGTATTTTCCATCAGGATGAAAAGACTCAGACCGTCGTTGGCCACATCTGGACCAAAGTGGTGAGAATGAACCAACCTTTTACACCTTATTGATTATTGATCAGTTGATTTTCTACAACTACAGTGGTGTTATGTTACTTGTGACAGCGCTGGACAAATGAGTTCCTCACCTGGAATCCGATGCTTTTCTGTGGGATCGACTCCATTACGGTTCCAAGGTCTTTGCTCTGGATTCCAGACCTGATCATCCAAGAGGAGTAGGTAGCGGTTAGACCATGATGGGGTGTACAGGTTTAATGATCAGCACACAGACACATTTATATAATGACTTATGATGTCAGTAATGCTCCTGTATTTAGATCAGAAACTGTGTTTTTACATCATATTCTGAATTATGTCACATAATAGAGGATTATTATTGTTGTTATTATTGTTGTTGTTGTTGTGAAGCATATTAGAGCTTATCCTAGAACTGGGTGATAAAAGGATGATAATAAATGTTGCGATATAATTAATTTCAAGGCTGTCAAATGCATTTTAGTTTAGGGGTCCACATTCAGCTCAATATGATCTCAACTGGACCAGCTGAATAATAGCGTAATAACCTATATATAATGTCAGCTCCAAACTTTTCTCTAGGTTTTAGAGTGGAAAAAGTACAATTACATTATGAAAATGTTGATATCTACAAACTATTCTTTAAAAAAATGCTAATAACATGAACAAGCTGAAATGTCTTATGAAACATATATACAGTTTTAACATTATTATGCCTCAGTTTATCATTTTCACATGCACATTGCAACATACAGATTACAGTGGATCTAATAATACACAAACTTTTTAGCAACATGCAGAACATTGAGAAACTCAAGACAATTCAGGATTTTCATACAGTATTTCATTCATTTATTCATTTTCTGAATCCGCTTTATCCTCACTAGCGTCACAGGGGTCACATGGAGCCTATCCCAGCTACTAAAGGGCGAAGGCGGGGTACACCCTGGACAAGTCACCAGTTCATTGCAGCGCTGACATATGCACAAACCATCACTCTCACATTCACAATTATAGATTAACCAATAAACCTATCCTTCTATACCTTATGCATCTGTTAATAATAAATCTGACTCATCTACATTAACTTCACAGGTGTTACCTTTGTGTTGAACCCAGATTAATCAAGCATTGTTGTTTTTGAATTATACTCTGTTTTGGGAAGGTGACTTTCAGCTGCTGGGCTAAGAAACGGGCTTCGTTGTAGCACCCTATAATGTAATAATTTCCTGAAAATGTAATCAAATTTGCACTTAACTCAATCAACAATGTAATAAAACCCAATAATGTAATAACGTCACCAATAATCTAAAAAAATATTATACTATTATAGATATTGTACTGACATTTTTACCTATAATGTAATAGAATAGAATAGAATAGAATAGAATAGAATAGAATAGAATAGAATAGAATAGAATAGAATAGAATAGCCTTTATTGTCATTGCACAATATTTCAGAGCAACGAAATTTATTACATTTTCAGGTGGGTCTTTTTTCCCCCAAAATTGATCATTTCAAACTTGACAGATAATGTCCCCACCTGAAAATGTAATAAATTCCCAATAATGTAATAAGGGATTACATTATCTGTAAAAATGTTATTATAATATCAGTCAAGATATTTTATTACATCGGTGAAGTTAGTATATTATTGGGTTTTATTACATTTTTGATTGTGTTAAGTGCCAATTTTATTACATTTTCAGGCGTTATTCCATTTACAGGAAATGATTACATTATAGGTTGCTACACTCCTTCTGATTACAGTTTACTGATAAGTTTCCTGTTGTGATGTTGAACAACACTTTGTCTGTGTTTTGTCTGGCCGCCGTTTCCCTCTTTCCCATCAGTGCTTCGGACACCGGCAGTGTGCAGATGAGCCCCTTTGTTAATTTACTTCCTAACGGTTTATCGTACTCCACCTTTCGCCAGCGGCTGACCTTCACCTGCCAATTAAACCTGTCCTTGTTTCCCTTTGATTCTCAAACCTGTAACATCACGTTTTCATCCATGGTCTACACCGGTAATGACACCACTCAACTGCACACATTTATCTATTTCATCCACAGTTTTCCAGCGGATGATACGGTTTCTTTCTATTCATCCAGTGTTCAGTATTAAACTGAAACCGGCTCAAAATTACACAAGACTTACCAAATTCGCTGATGAGGTGATGATAACAAAGGGAGAATGGCAACTCAAGAGCATAGACCTGCAGATATTAGTTTCTTCTGACAAACATGTACCTGAAAGCAAGGTTTTATTTGTGGTAAGTTGAAGAAATGAAGCTTCATCACAAATAGAAGCATGTTTGTATCATCATCATCATCATCATCATTGCTTTGGCTGGTTTCTCTCAGGTGACGATCGTGCGGAGGCCAATGCTTTATGTAATTAACTTCCTCGTGCCTCTGTCGTACTTCCTCATCCTGGATTTCGCCTCGTTCTTCATCGACGAGGGTCGGGGTGAAAAGCTGGGCTTCAAAGTGACCGTGCTCCTCTCCATCTCCGTCTTACTGCTGATCCTCAAGGATATGCTGCCGTCCACCGAAGACAGCCTGCCTCTGATCGGTGAAGTTGTCACAAACACACAAAAATATTATTCCCATAAGTTCTTCGGGGACAAGAATCTGGATCAGGGTAGTCCTCAAACAGAGTCACCTCAGTCACAGACAGTTCTTCAAATCCTCAAAATGTTGTCACTTTCAGGGAGAGGAGACTCATCTGAACGTGACAATATGAATTTTATACATGTTTAATAGAAAATATGATGGAAAAACAGCAGGTTTTTGGATTCAAACAAACGTCTGCTATGATGTAACATTGGATTTAATGGGGCAGTCGGGTTCATCACATTGTCTGAAACAGGATCCATTTTTCTGTGTTTGTTGGGTAAAGTGAAGAACAATTATAAACATTTTACAACAAAGGTGTCAAACTAATTTTAGTTCAAGGGCCACATACGGGGTCCCAAAATAATCTCAAGTGTGTCTGACCAGTAAAAGGCTATCATAATAATGTATAAATAGTGACAACTCCAAACTTTTCTCTATGTTTTAGAATGAAAAAAATAAAATTACAGTATGAAAATATGTACATCTAAAAATTATCCTTTAAAAAATGTCAATAACATAAATAATGAACAACTTCTAAAATTGCCCATAGGTGTGAATGTGAGAGTGATTGTTCGTCTCTATATGTCAGCCCTGTGATGAACTGGTGACTTGTC
>JAQQZY010000028.1:21236393-21247695 GCA_030068375.1 Ostorhinchus rueppellii | reverse complement strand
GGGATAGGCTCCATGCGACCCCCATGACCCTAGTGAGGATAAAGCGGGTATAGAAGATGAATGAATGAATGAATGAACAACTTGAAATGTCTTAGGAAAAATAAGTGTAATTTTAACAGTATTATGCCTCAGTTTATCATTTACACACTTGTTTTACACTAAAACTAAAGAACAAAATTTTTACATCTTTAATTGTTAATGTCTTCATTGTAATTTTTGTATTTTTCAAATTCATCCCATTGGCCGGGTTGTACCCTTCGCTGGCCAGTTTTGGCCCACAGGCCATATGTTTGACCCCTGTTTTATAAGTTTCAAAGAGTTTTATTTACAAACAAATCACATTTATGCAAATTGTCAGTTTGTGTCAATGCCAAAACTTTTGACCATGACTGTAGGTGTTTTATTTAACCTCGTACAACAACCAAAACCAAACGTCTAAGTATGAAAAATACAACAAGTGTTGAATAAAATGTTGATATTAATTGATAGGATTATTATGATTATTTTTAAAGCTGCAGTAATAAGTCAACAAAAGAAAATGAACTTTTCAGTTTTGTTTATTCATTGAACTTCTTTAAAAATGAGTCAAAACTCAACATTTTGCTTAAGCTTTTAATCATTTATTTCCCAATTTTACTCACTTGATGTTTTATTCTTTTAGGGAACTTATTTAATCTTGCATTTTTACTAAATGGGGCCAGTAAATAAAATGATGTCAGTTTCATTCACCATATCATCATCACATCTTTTTTATATTATAGAAGAGGTATTTGCTATTTACTGTAAAGAAATGTACCATAATTATTATTATTTTTCATTAATATAATAATATTTTTGGCTGGATCACTCAGCCTTAATGTGAAGAACCTTAAATTATTTGCGTGTATGATTTGTATTTTGTAAGCTAAATGACTAATTAATGAACTGAGTGATCGAAGCTCCATTTTCTTTCAGCCAATTACTGTGTTGGGATCTTCGCGCTGGTGGGGCTCAGCCTCCTGGAGACCATGTTGGTCAGTTTCCTCATCAATTTGGACAACGAACAAGACAAAGACGCAAACACCTCTGGAGATGCTGGCGTGGACATTCAGCTGGAGGTCAAACATGATGAAGGTGGGTTTGTAAGGGAGCCTTGAAGGTATAACATTGGTTAATTCTTATTTTTTGTGCTTGGTCAAATGTTACATGCTAAAATGTGTCAATGTGCATTTTTTACTCACTTTGGTGAAGGGTGCTAGTGCAGTAATTTTCCATTGTTTACAATGTGCTGATGTGGCAGGTTCAGACTTTTTAAAATCATGCAAAAGGGAACAACATTTGAATTCTGACCTGATACAAACTGTGAAAAATAATATGACTTTTTATAACATGAAGTGTGAAGATGGCATAATTTGCTCACCTGGATACCGGAAAGTTAAGAAATTCAAGTCAATCAATGTTGCCTTTGACAGTCCAAATAAGACTAAAGTGGTTCCACTGAAAAGCCTCAAAACTCTCCATGGCATTTTAAAACATTAGGGCTGGATTATTCGAAACTTTACAGTTCTGTTTCTAAAGAAGAAACATATCAGCCAGTGCAACGATGAGCGTGAATTATGTATTGGAATCATTTTTGGACATCAGTTTTTGGTGAATGAGGCAAGGCAAATTTGTTTGTATAGCAAAATTCATATACAGGGCAGTTCAGTGTTTTACAAAAATGGAAAAGAAACAAGTTAAAAACACACAAATATGATCAACAAAACATTAATAATAATCAATTAAAATATAGTAAAAGGAAAGTGCAGATGGAACACTTTCAGTTGTTCTATGCACAGCTGAACAGAGCCGTTTTCAGCCTGAACTCAAACATTGTCAGAGTAGAGGCCTGTCTCATGTCCTCAAGAAGACTGTTCCAGTGTTTAGAAACATGAAACTGAAATGCAGCTTCATCGTGTTTAGTCCTGACTTTGGCTGAATAACATGAAGCAGGTTCCTTGAACATGGATAATACTGGAGTTATGGTGTGAGTCTGACAATAATAAAAGTGTAGAAAATCACATGAAAGAATGATGTGGTCAGGATTTGGATTGAAGAAGTCAGTCTCACCCATGTATCTGCAGTGAACAATGATGTAAACTCAGAAAACTATTCCCCGCCACTGAACCGCCACGGAGATCGCACCCTGCTGATACGAATCCAGGAGGAGCTGAAGGCGCTTCGACGGGAGGCTGGGAGACGAAATGAAGGCAGGAGGAAGCCTGGCTGCTTCAGAAGGATGTCTCACATCATCGACTGTCTGTTCTTCATCCTTTACTTCATAACCGTCGTCATTTTTCTGGTGTACATGAGTACAAGGTGGATACAAGCTTATTTTCAGCATGATGAGGAGTAGATGAGCTCTGATTCACTTCTCTTCCATATGATGGGCTTTACATCTGCATGTTTTCTACGTTTCCTCTTATTTAATTCCTGTTTTACCCCATTTGATTCTTGTAACATGAGACAACAGCCTACATACAAAGCATGAAAATTGTTACTGTTATGATTAATCAACATTGAAAATTATATTGTGTTATTCATATGTTGGATCAATTGAAAACCAGTCTTAAGATGAAATAAAATGTTTTACCTAGTACAAATGCACAGTGATATGTATTTTTGTACCTGCAGCCCAAAATAAAATAGAACAACTTGTATTGTAATGAACCTCTTGCAAACAAATGTTGTTGTTTTTTTTTTTTACTATAATCACATTGCAACATTACATAATGTTGAGTTGTTGGTGAATTGTGCCAATTTTTGCCTTTCATATACTGACTTTTACTTTTGATAATTTTATTCCTAAAGAAATAAAATCACCCCAAATATGTGTTTTTGAAGGAGGTACATCATTATTACATATGGAAATACAAGCCTTTTGTGATTTTGGCAGGGAAACAATGTTTAAATGCCTGTTTATCTTGTAAATATGACTTATCTTAACTGTAAATATGTGATGAGATAAGAGACGTTTTGCCTGTTATTTGCATGGTGATTATAACATGAACATGTCTTTAAAAGGAACATACTATTCTCTAATCATTAATTTTTACACTACTCATTGATATTTGAGTTGATTTTTTTCAGATTTTTAGTTCAGTTATGGAATGTCTGGACGGTCTACATATAGTGTTCTTTTACTTTTAAAATTTTAAAATATATATATATATATATATTACTGAAAACAACGAAAAGGATCTGATTTCTCCTTGTGATAGAGACACCTTTGGGAAAAATCACAGGTGTGTTATCATGTGACATGTTTACGTGTCATATGACAGGCAGAGCTGCTAAACAGTGTGGTCGTTTTGTGAAATTAGACAGCCCAGAAGGGTGGAAACACAATTTTTGCTTGCATATAGGTAAAATATTATCTCATTCTTTTACCTTTTAGAAAGTGCCATGGTTATTTTTAATAGTGTTAAATGTGAAAAAATAAAATCCAGTGTTAATATCGTGAGTTATTTAATTGACCCCGTGGTTTAATTCCTGCTCTGATCATAGACCGAGCGAACCCATACATTGAACGTAAAGTCAGATTTAATATCTAATAAAATAACCAACTACTTCCTGAAAACAATAAAAGCCCAAGTGTCTAAGTTGTTTAGAGTGGTTGAATTTTGAAAGCCTTTACCGGAAGTATGCCTTATACAACTGTTAGCTTGAGCTACTGAATCTGGTCAGCTGGATGGTTAGTTTACAGCTAGTTAGCGAACTGTGGGAGCCCTGTCATCGCATGGCAGAGCGGGTTTCATCTATATTTTTGTTCACGGACTTGCCTGCTTTTGTGTATCCGGGACACGGCTCATGTTATCCCGGTGGCGACGGTGGTTTACGTTTATTCAACCCGCTAGCTAGTCTGTTGACAGCCGGAGCTTCCTGCTAGCATAGCGGCTAAGTGAACTGAAGTAAGGTGAGCACAGGTTGGCTTCAAAACATGACACTGGCTCATATTTAGCACTTTTTAAAAGATGTTAAAACTCATCTTAATTGCTAATCATCTACGCTGACAGGAACCATATTGACAAGTGAGTCTCTTTATCCTAGTTAGCTCAAAACGACAGCATTTATACACCATAAGCCTTAAATGAAACTACTATGGAATCAGCGTTTAGCCATTCATTAGAACATGCGCCTACACTGTAATTTAACTGTAATTTTTCTAATGTTAAGTCCAACCTGGATGCTACACATATAATGGTTTACCATTGTAACTCCATCTTTAACCCTGTTAAACTTAAACATCACCTAAAAAAACAACAACCAACATCCTCTACTTCTCTAAAATGCTTAACTTATGAACCACTAATCCTATCAATCCATGTAAATAATTGGTGTAAAATACAGTTTGTCATCTTTTCATGGTCATCAGATATGACCCATTTGGACGTTCAGAGGCTCCTTACTGAACGTGGAAGCACCGTCATCTTCTACAACTTATTCACCAGTAAAACCAGTGGAGTTTGATAAATGACGGTGTATGGAGATGTCTGTTCTATATTTAGTTATAAAGTGATACATGCCACAAGAAGTCACATTATCTCGGGTTGTTTATAACACACTTTAATATCCCTCAAATTTACTCGGAGCCTCTATGAACATCTACATGATCTGTAAATTAAATCTAGTAAAATGCCATATTGTCACTGATAAATGTAAACTGCAGAAGACAGTATATGATTAATCTTATGAAACTTTACATGTAGTGAGAAATTCATACAGAAGTGCCACAAAATAGTGTGTGTATATTGGGATGGGTAAAATTCAGTGACTAAATTTCCCTCTGGGAGTAATACAGTGAGTTAAGCTTAACTTTAAACAAACTCCTTAAATATTGACAGATTGAGAAGATTGAGCACCAAAACTACAGTAAAATTAAAAATGGAAACCCAGAGATCCAACCATAAATAGTGTTTTAAATGAATAAAACAAAGGTAGTTGTTTCAGCTTGGCAATATACTAAAAACACTCCTAGAGAGAGTGGGTTATTCATTGCTCCCTTGGTCACTACAACCAACCTACTCAGAAATGATTCATAGAGAACAAACGTTAAGTTAATATGTGCTTGTGCTAAAAATATATCTCTAGTGTTTTGATAACCATGATAATAATAAAATGTCAATTATTGTGACCTGTGAATGCTGTTCTTCCCTGCTGTGTATTAGAACAGATATTTTCAGCAAAGCTTTTGTGCTGCTGTACTTTTTCTACTGTGTATTTATTAATCCACTGCTAATCTATGTACATGTCTGGTTTCAGCGGTCTGTCCGTTGTGTTTTCAGGTGAGGACGAGTCAAACCAACCATGGCAGGTGGAATTACAGAGACCGGAGAGCCCTACTCCGCTTTTGTGAGTATTTGTCAAGATGCTTGTAGTCACTTTTTAGTCGTTTGTGGTAAACAACACAACCCTCAATTCATTAACAGACATTGAGCTAAGCTTTTTAATTCAAATACTGCATACTACTTTCAGTCATACTTTCAGTACATAGGTAAAGTGAGTAGTTCAATTTTTTGTAGCTTTATACTTTAAATGACAATGTGCAGGAATCCTCATCCATTTTATATCAAATGTAAATTATCATTTTGTTTTTTTTAATTTATACCTTTCTTAACCAGGTAAGTTAGTTGACAACTGATCCTCATTTTCAATGACGATCTGGCCATGCAGAGACGAACAGCCAATCACTTTCACATAACAGCTATGGGCAATTTAGATGAAACAATTAACCTACTAGTGCTTTGTATTCACTGGGAAAAGCACTTTGACAAAGCCAATTGTTCTGAACTCATAAAAAGTTGACTTTGTAGAGATACATGATTCTCAGAGGACAAATGATGATGATTATATTCTAGAATGGGACATCGCTGGAGATTAAACACAGATTTGAAAATCATTGAAAATAGTCCATTTTAAAGATGTACAGCAGTAAAGTGAAACAAAACATCAAATATATGAGTAAACTGCTGACACGGACCATTTTTCTTTGACTTCTCACACTTAAACTACATTTTGCTGACATGACATACTTTTACTTGTAGTTCAGTGCTTTTAGTGCTTTGACCTCATTAAAGCAACACTCATGTTATAAGGCTATAAAGCTGTGGTATACTGGATACATTTATATTCTCCTAAATTTTCTGCTTCTTCTAATGTGACTTTATGTTTCAAACGGTGTCAGTGCAGAAACATAACCCTGCTGGGCATATAAGGCAGTAAGTGGAGATGATGCTCATGAAAATGCAGCTAGTATTAAAGAGGAAGCTCCCCTGCTTCCACATCCTCTTTATTTCGAGCCTCTTTATGGTCTGTACTCATATCAGCCCCACACTTTGCTGACATCAGCATGACTTTGCCACAAAGCGTTAAGTTCTGGGGGTTGAGTGTTTTCCTTCCAGGCAGCCGAAGCTTTGAATCATTAAAACTCTGTGTTATCTGATAGGATGGAGCGCTGTCCAATTAGCCCAGCTGTCTTCTGTGACAATACGTTGATTCATTTACACCAGAGTCTGATCCCTATCAGTCTGATTAGAGGGGAAAACCAGGTACTTGACTGTAACCTGTGTAACCCTGAGATTTTTCATTTAACAAATTAATAATAAAATATAAAATAGAATCGATCCTTTCGAGTTAATTTAATTTAGATCAGACGAGTGAAAGGTGAACACATTTGATAGTGCTACAGCACATGCATAAATATCCACTACACAATAAGATATATTTTAAAAACCCCAGACAAAAAATTGTAATGAATTTTAGACAATTTAGGAACCAACTCCATCAAACTGCTGCTAAGCTCTGATGGATTATCGTTATTTCCTAAAAATCTAATTGACTGACTATTTTCAGAACCACTTACACAAACAATTTAGCCTCAAAGTGCTACATATGAATGATACAATACTGTAGTGGACAAAAGACAGCCTTAAAATTTTACACAATGTCAAATATTCTCATGAAATATTTGTGGAAAAATCTTTCAAAAGGTGTGGCTGCATCTGATAGATACAAATAAATGCAAAATATTTTTATGTTTATTGTTAACAAGAAAAAAAATAACTGAACTAAACTCTTGACAGTTTCAACATGTCATGTCCTGAATGAGTTTCATTATCTGTTGAAACATCCAGTTTTGACCTGGATGGAACTGGGAATGTGGGTTTGGAGAATGGAACAATAGTTGGCAGAGTTCACTGACTCTTAAAAGAATCACATTTATCTAAACCCACTTTTATTAGTCTTTGGTTCATTTATTTTTTTTTTTGTATTTAGACCCTCATAGTTGATAAAGTTTGAATTTGAACCCTCCAGGTGCTGCAAAACTATCTTTATATTCATTTTGGCAAAAATCGAGTGGATTTCTACAACCTGTTGTAATTCCTTCTTAATTTGTTACATCTATAACTTGTTATGTCACAACATTTGCACATATAAAGTCAAGACTTCCAACGAACATTTCTCAGAGTACGACATAATTGTTTATCAGCAGCAGTGGTTGTAGTCCCTACTGAAAATATGTCCAAACTTTGTCAATACAACCAACAACTGAACATTTTAAGAAATTGGCTCAAACACCAGTGGCTGAACAGGACAGAGCAGCATGGTCAACAACCTGCAGGGGGCGGGGCATGTAGGGAGTCATGTGCATTTAAAGGGCCAATGCTCGAAACAACCTTTCTGGTGTCATTACTCAGAAATAATGTTGAAGATGGACCTGTGGAGTTGAATTCATGAACAATTCAGACCCAGAGCATTTACAGTTTATGTAGACCACAGGGAAATGTTTTAAATTGCATAATTCCATTTACAAAAGCAAAATATCACTCCTTTAATGTAATATATCACAAATACATAGGGTCTCTAACCCCCCAACACTGTAGAACTCCCCACATTCATTACTTACTTTTTAAATTTTGCATTATCTTTCACGTACAACCTCGAATTAATTTGTAATTACAGTTAATTAAGAGTCTTTATTAGTCAGGATATTGCACATTTGGCCATGCAACACAGCTTGAAATTGAACCTTTCATTATCCGAATATGCAGGCGCACACTGCAGGCTACTGCTCAAGGGTACATCAACCAACCATTTCTTTCCCAGCTCGCGAAATCAAACCAGAGACCCTTCAGTCTCAAGCAGCTTCTCCAACCCTCTAGGCCACAGCTGTCCTCCAAATCTATTTATTCTGTATTTCATTAGTTTTAAGTAATTTAGAGATTGCAAACAGTAATGACTTCATAATTTATTGATGCCCTGTTTAAACACAGGCTCATTCATCATGTGTATTGGGTCATTTATGCAATTACACAGTTTTCACACACATTTCACAGTTTTACACAGTTACAGGCATATCCTGAATCTGATATGGCAGCTTAGAAAATGAGAAATAGTTTACATAGGAAAAGGAAAATATTGCTGCATGAGACCTAATGTATGAATCTGCAGAGACAATGTTGTGGAGATCAGAGTTGAAGGATGAAGCTCTTATCGTCTCTAAAGAATCACTATAAACAGTCTCATTAAAATGACAAACATTAATGCTACGAAAGACCCGTGGTAGAGAATTATCCATGAAATACTGTGTTAATAATATAATGACTGTGTTTGCAAGAAAAGGGAAATGTACAAATGCAAAAAAGTCACCTGATGCTTTTTACTTGATATTCAGAATACATCAAGTCAACTTTATTATTGTTTTCCCTGGCTGTGTCAGAAGAATGTGATTATTTATTTATTGATTGATTGATTGATTGATTTTGAAGGATCACTCATCATTATGGATCTACAATTCTTCATAGAACCATTCCAAACACAGGCTGAGTCTGGAGTTAATACGACTGTGTGTAAATATGAACCTGTGGTCTTCGATGCAGGTGGGGCTGGTGTACATGTTCAACCTGATCGTAGGAACAGGAGCTTTGACAATGCCCAAAGCCTTCGCCATGGCCGGTTGGGTGGTCAGCATCACACTCATCGCCTTTTTAGGATTTATGAGGTGAGTTATTTCTATTTCTGGAAAACGGGTATCATCTGAGACGGTGTGAAGTTAATGATAGATGCTTTTTCACACTGTCAAAACGAGGTCACAGTGCAGATTCTGACAGATCCATATTTCAGAACAAGGATGTGAAATATACAGCCTGTGGGCCAAAAACGGCCCACCAAAGGGTCCAGTCTGGCTGAGGGATGAATTTGTGAAATGCAAAAATTACACTGACGATATTAGCAATCAGGGATGTTAAAATCATTTTAGTTCAAGGGCCACATACAGACCAATATGATCTCAAGTGGGTCAGACCAGTAAAATATTAGAATAACCTATTAATAATGGCTACGCTTCCAGGTACCCAGAGTTTACTCTGAGCTTGGCAGAACAACCTTTTCCTATAACGCACCTTGGTCATGGAACAACCTCCAGAACACCTTCAAACTAAATGATCTGATCTCCCTGAATAATTTCAAACATTGGATAAAGAATAATGGAACTTGTGAATGGAACTGCTTGTCTTGATCTTTTGTTGGTTTTGTTTTTGTTGTTTGTCCTTGTTCTTGTCTTATATTTCTTATCTCTAAGTATTCCATAAATGTTTTAATGTTTTATAATATGCTTTTATTATTTTATAATGTGCTGACTTTATACTCTTTGTAATGGCGTGCTATCTTGGCCAGGTCTCCCTTGAAAAGGAGATTTTTAATCTCAAGGGACTTCCTGGTTAAATAAAGGATTATTAATAATAATAATAATAATGACAACTGTAATTTTTTCCTTTGTTTTAGTGTGAAGTAAAATTGCCTGAGAAACATTTACATTTCATAGAAAATGTGAATAACCAGAACACACATGAAGAACCTGAAATGTCTTAAGAGAAGTGTAATTTTATCAATATTCTACTTGTTACTAAATGTTCTGTGTATTTGTAGATTCACTGTGATCTAAAACTTGTAATTTACATGTGTAAGTGATAAACGGAGGTATAATATTGTTAAAATTGCACTTTTTCCTTAAATATGGCAGGATAGTTTGTACATGTAAACATTCTCATCATGTAATTTAACTTTTTTCACTGAGATCATATTTGGTCTGCGTGTGACCTCTGAACTAAGATGAGTTTGGCACCCATATTTCTGAATAACTAGACAACACATTTAAAAGACAGGACAGTAAAATTTCACAAAATGGGATTTTGGAGGGGACTCCTACAGATGCTGTAGCCTTCCAAACAGATCCCAAAGTCTTTTCTGTTAGATTCAACAATAAAAGTGCTGAGTAGAAACACACTGCTGTTAACAAACTGCTTTGAGGAGAGACTTCTGTAAACACAAAGCAGGAAAGAACACAAAACTGCAGACTCACCAGCGTTGCTACATATTCACCAACAGAGAGGTTACGTCTGGACTTACAAATCAGATCTGTAAGGACTGTTTAACAATGATTAAAATACTCCAAACCCTGACACAATCTCATTTATAACACCAACACAACAGATTCCAGTTATCCCAAACAGGTAGAATCTCTCTGTGTTTGTCCAAACCATTATCTCCTGATTAGATAGATACTTTACATAATATTTATTGGAGCACTTCAATTAGAGTACATGTGAACAGTTAAGACCAGGGTTCTCTGGGGGTCTTAAAAAGTCTTAAATACAAATCTGCATTTAATACCTTAATAAAGTCCTTAAAGGTATTCAGTTTGGTATGGTTGGTCTTCAGTTATGTTGCCATAAACTTGCTTGCTGTGTTGTGTTTAAATATATCTGGGAAATGTCCAAGCTGCAAAGAAAGTAACATTATTCTACTGAGTTCCACTCATTCCAACCCGACAATATATATTGAAATTAGGAACCAGTTATTGCTAACTTTAAAAGTAAAGTAAAAAATAAAGTGAAAGTAAATTAATACATTTTCCTAAATGCTTGGAGTCGCACATTTTTGCCTGTTTGGCTGTGAAACAGGCCTTAAATTCTGTTCTGAGTAGTCTTAAGAAAGTCTTAAACAGTCCTAAATTTAGTGTAGTTATAAAAAAAACCAAAAACCTATTTGCTGTTCATTTATTGGCTATTTAATTTTTCTACTTGTTTTAGCCTCTAGATAATTTGTGTTGTGATTGCAGCGACAGAAGCAGACTTCACAAACAGTCCATTTTTTTCCTCATCTGTGCGTCTTAAAATGTCATGATGAAGGTATGGTGGGAGATCTTGGGAAAAAATGGTTCCAGCAATTCAACACAAGTGAGATTTTGAAAATATACACTCCCTCCCTCCTTCTTCAGCCCACC
>JAQQZY010000028.1:21192556-21213137 GCA_030068375.1 Ostorhinchus rueppellii | reverse complement strand
AGACAGCCGTTGATCCCACCCGTACACTTAAGCTCAGTCTATGGATCGTGTCCAGACTATGTATTCATATCATAGTCGGGCTTGCCAGGCTACATTTCTCTCTCTCTCTCAAAAAAATACTTTGTTATTGATTCCTTATGCAAAACATTCAAATTGGAAAAAAAATTTTGGCTACAAATATGTACTTTACAGCTGTTTTACAATGGATTGGAATATATTGCACATGCATGTTTCTCAGAAATTGTATTAAGAAAAACAGAAAATAAATAGTTTCAAATCGATTATATCAGTTTTGAGATCATTTGACAACAAAACTGAAATTGTGATCAAAATTCCATTAATTGCACAGCTCTACTCTGGTATATTTACAATGTTAGACACACATTTCAGAGGTGTTCTCCAAGAATTGGGGCATCATGTTCTCATTATTCTTTAATATTGTTTTCATCTGGTTTAATAGGAACTCATTTCATTTTCTTCATTTTGATTTAATGGTGTAAAAACGGGGGTGTGTGCACAGAAAAAAGCACAAACTTAAAACTAGGGATGGGAAATGAGAACCTTGGAAATGAGAACTTTTTGAGAACCAGTTCCCAGTAGCTCAGTTCCTTGGAACTGTTTCTCTGCCTGCTTAACAATTCCGCCTTCGTTGCATACGCTGCACTGTTTAGGTTTGGAACATAGCCAACATGGCGTCAAGGCAGAAATTCTCCAAAGTATGGCTATATTTCACATGAAAAGATGACAGGGCCACTTGAAACACTTGCAAAGCTTCCATTTCTTCAAAGGGGGGAAATACCTCCAATATGCTAAAACATTTGTCCACACAGCATGCGGTTCATTTGCAGGAATGTTATCTATTTGATACACTACTTAGCAACACTTGTAAATCTATCAACAGAGCAAACATCAGTGCGTCATCTGGGCCCAGTTCTAGGGGGGACTATAAATGCCCTGTGCCCTCAAATAAATAAAAGTTTCTGACAGTAGGGAAAATTAAATATAGGTCTGTAACTGTGGGAGACATATAGGAATTAGTAAAGTGTCTTAAGTTTCACTTTTACTTTGTATAGTCATATGGTGCCCTCCCCCTCATCGCCACTTCCATCATCATCTGTTATTATTATTTGCACATACTGTATGTTATATTTTTTGTGCAGAGATGGAAATATAAAAGGTAGTTCATGAAAACAAACCCATTTGTACTCTTTTATTCCCTCACCCAATGAGAATTGATAAGGAATCGAATCAATAAGCAAAATCGATAATGGAATCGGAATCATTCAATTCTTATCAATTCCAAGTCCTCCTCACAACAAGTGTGTTTGTATGTCCATGTTTGTGTCTTTTCCAGTGTTTCAGTCATTCCATCTTTTACATTTACGTCTTCGTGCATCTTCCAATGTATTTCTGTAAATCATAATAAAATGTGATTCTGTTTCTAGATTTGCTTAAAGTTCTGAAGTGTTCAGTCATTTTCTGTCCACAAAGAGTAGTTTAAAGCCACGAGTAACCATCATTTCAGTTTTACATCTTCAGCCAGGCCCAGTTGATTTAATGTTGATGGCTATAACTATGCTGTAAATGATCAAATCAGGGCCATTTCTTCTCTGAATAATTTAAAGCAAGAAGTCCTTGTCTGACTTTACTCAGGGAAAGCAACCTTTAAGTTTAAAAAAAAAAAATAATGGTTTGACATTTTATCAAGATATTTATGATATGGACTGATCTGAGCATAAAACACTACATAAAAATACACCTTCTGCAGATGTTTTTACTTCTGCATGACCAATGTACCAAACATCTTCCTTCCTTCCTGTCACTCTGTTCCCTCAGGCTCAAACCCACTCCCCTTTTTACCCAAACCCTCCCCTGACCCCCAGAGGAAGTGACCTTGAAGTCTTGAGCGATCCGAACTCTGTGATTTCCACCCAGGGTTTAACTCTGTGCAGAGACAGTGATAGATGTGCTGATCTCCTCCTGTATAATTTCTCTGCCTCCTTCTCTCTCGCCTCTTATATTTTACCAGAATGAAACCCCCCCCCCCCCACACACACACACACACACACACACACCCCTTTAGCTCCCATTGGATTAGCTTCTGCCGGTGCATTAACAAACTCTTGATGCCTTTACACCTGCAGTTTAATTTTACTTTCATCATGATGCTCAGGGAAATGGATGTGGAAGAGTCACAGCATTTTTTTATGCAAATTATCATAAAACTTTAAATATTTTAAACAATAATGTGATCGGCATTTATAGATTACCATGTTTTTACCACTGACTTTGTAAAATTAAGGACTGTAACTAATTACTAGATTGTGTTCACTTTATTTGTTAAAACCTTTTGTATTTAGAGAATTTTAAAAAACACAACTCAAAAACCGTTATTAGGACAGAACTGTCTGAAATTACAGTTAATTAATTCATTACAGTAATGCCTGATTGCAGACAAAACCCACATACATTAATTTTACAATATTAAACAAGAACAAATATTAGTATATATTTTTACATTGTGCTTGTTTCGACACATTAAAAAATGGATTTGACTATAATTGTTCAGTCAGAAATTAACCGAAAAATAATAAAATAAACTCCCTAAGGTGACGGTGTGGTAGTCAAAATCTAAATGTCTTTATTTTTGCAATAATAGAAAACCAAAATGTCCAGGAATCCACATATTTGAAAAGTTGAAACCCCAGATTATTTGATTTTTTTTTTTTTTGTGGTTGAATATTTGATGTAAACATGAGACTCAGTAGTTTCTTTACAAATTGTAATAAAAACTGTGCTTTTTCTTCTCAACAATAATCATTAGCATTGGTAATAGTATTCACACTAGTTGACTCAACTGTTGTTGGAGTTTCCTTCTATTTGAAGTTCCATTTGGAGGTTTTTAATATGTTTTATATATAAAGTATTTCCTGTTGCTCGCTGTATATTAAAAAAGTGTCCTTTCTTGACTACAGCTTTGTGTAAAGTGACATCAAAACCTAAATAGATTCACACATATAACAATCGTCCTGTTCCGTTGTCTTAAACTAAAAATATTCTTTGACTTTTTAAAACCCATGAGCTTAAGTTCAACGTGACTGAGGATATTTTTTACTTCTCTAGTGAAAAATCTTCATTTCAGTGCTTGTATTGTCATCCTTTACATGTTCACCTTCAGCTGATATTGATTCTACCTGTGTTTAGTCATAGCTCTGTGTGTTCATCTTTCTGTGTGTTCATCTTTCTGTGTGTAATTGTAGACTTTATCCAGTTTTCATCCTCTCCTTAAATAAATCAAAGACCACGGAGCTGTGATGAAACATTCAGGTGCTGCTGGCTTCCAGCGGTGTCTACAACTCCTTGGTCTGGTCTTTGTCTTGGTCTTCAGAGGGTAAGGGGACTGAAGACGCCGCTCACAGCTTCAATGATGAGTCTAAATAATTGACTGTTTCTGTCAGTGCCGGTGCTTCGCCCAGTGGACAGAGCACTCCACCTGGACTCCTTTGTATTCTCAGGGTCAGCAGGACCCAGCTGAAGGACAGGGTGCCCTTCTGACCACTTTCACACTGGTCTGGCAGGAATACAGAAGTTTTGCAGAAGTCTGCCATCCTCTACACTGTTAGATGAAGATCTTTAAGAAAAACCCAGCTTTTGTCTCTAGTTTGTGAATTTTAAAGCGTCTGTTCCCAAAGACTGGGTTCTTATATTTTCTTCACCAAAGTTTGTTTTAAGGCAGAAAACTTAACATTTCTTTAATGCAGCTTCAAATAAGCATCATGTTGTGATGAATTAATCTGTCACAGTTAATATACAGTTCAACTTCTGAGAAATCATTGACTTAATTCAGGGTTTTTCCTTGAGAAAATTGAGAAAAATGCGCAGAACCAAACCAACCTGAGTTGTAACGCCTGAACGGTCACCATGACTGCCTGGTTGACCTTGTGATTAAATTACTAATCTAATAATAGAGGAAAACCCATTTTTGTCTGCTTGGAGTTATACCAAATGAATATTTCTCTACATTTAACCTTTCTTTTCTATGTGATTTATTGTAACATTGTCATTTGAATTTTGCATTTTTCAATAGAAACCAGGTATTTTCCTATATTTAATTCACTGATCATGTAGGTGTGTCTCCTTGCACTGTCATTAGTGGCTTTTCCATTGGACATCTGTGCAAAATTTTATTTACTAAATGTAAAAAAAAAAAAAAAAAAAAAAATACAGGTGTGTAATATCGGTTTTTCCATTAAATCACAAATGCGATGATTTGTTTATTTATTATAAAATGACATGAGAAGTCATTCCATAAACATGGCGACAAATGTAAATATGTTGATTTACAGATATAGTCATTATTATTATTTTATATGACCCCTCTATCCCGTACTAAATTTAAAAAATGATTCAGTTTCCTGGTGTGTCAACACATACTGTGCCATGTTTCTTTTAAAGCTCCTCTTCTTCACTTGTTGTAATGTCCGTTAATGTCCGTTTTTTTCTTATTCATGTGACTCTGAACATCCAAATGGGTCATATCTGATGACCATGAAAAAACACCAAACTACATTTTGCACCAATTATTTACATGGATTAATAGGACTAGTGGTTAATCATTTTACATCACTAGACACTTTTGGTTGTCAGTGGCTGTTTGGGTCTTTGAAGGGTTAATTGAGCGTTAAAATACCCGCACAACAAATGGCATTTTACACTTATTACTTACCAGTATTGATTGGATTAGTGAGTCAACAGTTTGAGGATTAAAGGCTTCACCTTCATATGAGCAATTGGCGTTTTAAAGGGTTAGATGATTTATCATTGATATGAACCGAAGATCTCCTCTCTGCACAAGTGATAAAATGATTCCTCTTCTCCTTAAATGGGAAAATGAACTGATTGGTTGACCTACGTGTCCGCTTCCTGATTGGGTTGACTAAAAGCCACTGATAAAATTGCAAATTTACCACAATTGTGGTTAAAAAAAAAAAAAAAAATCTTCGCAAATGTTTTTTTTTTTTGTTTGTTTTGTTTTTTTTAAATGTCGGCAACTATAAAATAATAAACATCCTGAATCTGAATCCTAGTCATCGTTATAGAGGTGGTGACACATCCCAAACCTGGGATTTTGAGGATTTCTAAGTAAAATAAATCTAACTTCTACACCTTTAATTCATTTTTTCTAGTACGTGTGTCGTGTTGTATTGTGCGGAGTGTAACTGCTGTAATACTGGAGCTGTGTTTTGCATTCAAGGGAGGCATTACTGCAGTCATAACAGTTTTAGAGTTTAGAAAATGAGGAGAGATTAAAGAGCAGCCTGATTATGTTGTATTTGTGAGCAGTTTTAATCCCTGTGTGGGTGAGGAGAGCTGAGGTGTTGTTCAGAGGCTTTTCTCTCCTGCGGTTATCAAACTTTATATCTGTTAGTCACAGCAGAAATTCTACAAACAGCTCCCTCTGGTCATCTTTAACTGTGTATTCTCTTTATTCTGACTCGTAGTATTTAGAAATTGGTGTATGAACATCAGAGAAGTCAAGAATAATATTTTTTCCCTCCAGTTTCAGCAATAAAACTAATAAATAAATAAAAATAAAAGACCAGTAGAGTGAAGGAAAATGTCTGAGTAATTAATTTTACTTCGCTGTCGGACTGAAGAGGTGTAAATTATAAATAGCAGGTGTGACTGATGTGATATTCCTCAGCTTGTGGTTACTGAAAAAAGGGGTGTGTGTGTATAATTATCACTTTATTTTAAGTTGAAAATACTCTGAAGTTGAGGCTATTTCATAATTAATTTCATAATAGACAAAAAGTCCTCAGGAGACACAGGAAAGAACTCGGAGGCTTAGATAAACAATGATGGGAGAAAATAAAAATAAAAAAGACTAATTGGTAAAATAGTCAAACCTTAGGAATAATTAAAACCATTAAAAATTCAAGCAAGTGAATCAGCTTAAACATGAACAGCTGGAAGTGAAACAGGACGGAATGAAATATTTAAATGACTCCGAGTCAGATCCAGTGTGTGGTTAACAGCTAAAGCTTTTATTTTAGAATCACTGTCGCACTTTTTTAATCATAACACCTTCTTATTTTATTCCTTTTTCTATCGTAATACCCTCATATCTCATTGCTTCATGTTTTATATTTGCCATTTATGACTTTCCTGTCACATGAAACCGGACTTCATTAAAAATAAAATGTCACGCTGTAGATTATTCTGCACGTCCTGGTTGCAGTTAATCAGTAAAAACAGTCAACAGTATAATCCAATCATGTGAGTGTTTAATAAATGGTTTCTATTAAGCATAATAATGCAGCCCCTTTAATAATATAATAATATAATTAATGTTAGAAGGTAAAGAAGCAGGAAGGGCTTCACAATTAAATAAAACTCAGTGTTTGTGAAGGTCACACAGCTTTAACGTCCAACTTGCACTGATGATTTTATAATAATCACGGGTAATAAATCTGAGTGGACAGGGAGAAAGAAGGCAGCCATCATTTACAGGGGCTGTAAGTAATATTTACATTTTCAAATCCTAAAAAATTACCTTAAATTCTCATCAAAACGTTTAGAACAAGAGCGCTCAGTGAGCGCAGACCTCCGCCATGGTTATGACGTCAAAACCGCTAGATATTGACGTCATGATGTACCACATGATAGCAGGTGTGACCCTCTATCATCCCACAAAGGCACGACTCAGTCGGCTGAATATTGACAGAGATATGATTTTTTAAAATTTTGCACAATGATGAGAGATAGGGATTTTCCATATTCTCAAAAAGTCTTCGATCCAGAGATTTATCCGGATCATGACCAAAAGTTAATGGGAACATCCTTGGGTGATTCACTATCACTGGTGAAAATTTCAAGAAAATCCGTCCAGTAGTTTTTCTGTAAAGTTGCTAACAAACACACCCACACACACAGACAAACAAACAAATAAATGCCAGCAAAAACATAACCTCCTTGGCGGAGGTAATAAAGATGTGACATTCTGCCAGAGATGCCAATGTATTGGATTTTAGCAATCTGAAATGAATTCATTTCCAATGATGGCCAGGGCATTTATGCGACCACTAGGGGGAGTATTGAGTCAATCTACCAGCCAAGTTCGGGTTGATATTCAAGGATGAGAACCCAAAAGAAACAACTGTCAGTCAAACAAAAGAAGTAATAAAAGTAGAAGCTGTTGTTTTCTCTTGGACACAGGTCTAAATGAAAAAAATTGTTTGATGCTGAAATGACAGCATTTCTTCACATGGATGAGTTGATTTTGAGGCTGATGAAGATATAAAGTTACTTTGTGTTGTTATTTTCTCTGCAAAGTTGCCATTTGTTGATCCATAGTTCAGACTAAACTGTGACAATTCTGACCTTGTTTGTTGGATTCCAAACAGATGTTTACCGCAGCTATTGACAACATAAACCCTACAGAAAATAGAGGTGATTTCTAGTTTTACTGTGGCTGTTTTCTGTCTAAAAACAGAGTTACGCTAACAGGACTATAATGTAAACTATCAGCTGATGCAGTATGTGAAGATTATAAAACACAGTGTTATTTTGACTAGAAGAAAACTTGATACCATAATACAGATGTGTGGAAACGATCAGCTTTATTCTTTATTCAGTGACTGACAGTCTGGGGAAACATGGCGTTGAGTCGCTGGTGGTTTTGGTCCTAAGTGTGTTCTGGTACCAGACTGCCTCCTACTGGACAGAATTTAGAATATCAATATACATAGAACCATTAAATAAACTTCTGAAACTACATTTTAAGCTGCAGGACTTTCCTAAGTCATAGCACCACCTCTTTTTAACAGTGAAATGATGGATAACAGAGATTTTCTTACCATCACACATGGTTTCTTAATTTAGCATCGTAAACATTCAAGCAAGTTAATGAAAATAAATGTATCTAATTAAAGATCATGTTTTCTGACAATCCAGAAAACATTTTTGAGTTAAACAGTATTTCTTTTCTTTTTTTTTTTTTCTTTTCTTTATTTAGACAGGGACAGTGCACAATATACATTAACCTTAAAACGGAGAGATGTAATGTACCAGGTTGTAGCACAAGTACTAATTTCTACCTGTGGTCCCTGGGCAGGGTGATGTTATTAAAGAAAAAGACATTAATAAAAACTAAAACATACACTAAGCAATAAAAAATACATTTCTACAATTCCATCCATATAAAGAATTAATTCACATGCACTCATTCATTCTTATTCCTCCCAGTTCAGTCTGTCACACATACTCTAAGCATGTTTACGTCATATTATGGCTACAGGATTGGTTTTCTGCAAATGCTGTTTTGTGCCTTGGAATCCTACACTCACCACGTGTTGTTGATAGAGTAGTTAGAGATGTTTTTCCACTGAAATACTTAGAACCATAGTAAAAACCGTCATGAAAATCTGCAGATGAGGACAAAACTGCTGATATTATACATTAATAAAACATAATACATGACCACTTAAGCAGATTACAGTTTTTTTTCTCTTTAATAAAAGTTAGACAATGAGTTTTGTTTCATGTTTGTATTCAAATTTAACATTGATAAGCAAAATGAGATCTATTTCATAAAAACCTGTCTTGGCACTAGTGTCTCTGAAGTCGTACCACGTTCGGCCGTATACTTGTGGTGTGTTTTCAGTATATCTCCTGTCTACGTCAACAGGCCGGTGTTTATTAGACCTGCTCCTGTTCCGGCTTCATGTTGCCTGAGGCTGTGATTGGATTTAGTGTGTTTTCTTTTAGTCCAACACCTCAGGCGTGTTTCTGCATCGAGTGTCCGTCACATTGACTGAGGATCAGCCCTGACATTTACACTCAGCCTGCGGAAACAGGATTTAACTACTATTTCAACAAAACCTCCGCTGCTTTCGAGTGTTTTTTTTTTTTTCTTCTACTACTGTTTTTATGTCACATCGTATATCATGACGCATCATAACACTACACTTATCTTGCAGATTACATCAAAGTATATTTTTCTTCCTCTCATTAGTGAGCTCAGCTGCAGTTAATAATGGTTTTCATTCAGTTGTGCAGATTATTTCCTGGATTAATGTGTTCTTGCATAAAAGGTAAAAAAAAAAAAAAAACGGTGAAAAAGCTCTGGATAATCTCCTACTGTACAAAGTGATGTGTTTGTATAAAGCGTGAGGCTGTTTAACTGACTCAACATGAAGATGATGTTGACAATTTTTTTTCTCCATAGAAATTTCACTTCTGTTTAATAAAATGTATTCACAGTTTATTAAATAAATGCTGCAGATCATCATTTTGCAGCTGGAAAAGTACAACTGAGATGTTGAAAGAAACTCTTAAAACTGAGTATATATTGTATTATTTTGTTCTATTCCAGATAAAATATGAGCGCATGTTAAAGACTAAAACGAAACACTGGTTTTACATCGGTATGGCACAAACTTCAGACAATGGACCTCATTCTTTGTCTAAATAAGTCTACTTCTGCATCTTTTCATTTTGTGATCTCACTTTGATCCTACGTCCCAAAGTTCAGTGACTTTACCAGTGACTGATGTTGGTTTTCTCAGTCTTTATTTCCCTAAATATTAACTGTGGACAGCAGTGAAAGGATGCCAAAGCAACTGCTGTAGGAGGAGAAGTTAGTTTATAAATCACAAGTGTGTGTAACCTGATCTGATCATAAATTTTTGGAGTTGGAGTTAAATTTGTTTATGAAGTGCTGAATCAAAGTAGGCACAACATCATTCATTCAGACATACAGAGTGAAAATGCTGAAAATTATGAGCTCTTGAGAGAATTTAAAATGTGTAATGAATGAATGTGAAGTCAGAGATCACAGTTTAGATTTATTTTCTGTAGTGCATTACAACACTAATATGGCATAAGGTTAATATCAGCGTTTCCGTTTGTCTCGGTGTGAAGCAGCTACAACCTTTGTGTACTTAAAAAAAAAAAAAAAAAAAAAAAAAGCTAGAAAAGGCTAAAAATTCTATCCTCTTGTTTGGTTGTTTTGTAAATTGGACATTGTACTTGTTTTTCTGTGTACATAAATATAGCTTTTGTACCAAGTCTTCCTTTTAGCTTCGTTGTTAACACTATAGTTCATTGTAGTTCGACGTGTTGTAGCCTGAGAATCAGCCAGTGTTGTACTTCCTCTTATTACATCCATGTTGCACAGAGCACTTGTAAGGCTGGTGAAATCCCACAGTCCGCTGAGGCCTTAAGATCTTACAAAGAGCTACTGCGCTTCCCTGCCACTAGACTGAACCCTTCACAACAGACGTAGCCCTTTCCTGAAAGCGATGACATACAAGAAAGGACTAGGATTTCTAAACCCGCCTGAGAACGTGTCAGGATTCAGACAAGTTTAATGTAGTGATAAAACTTATCACTGCAGAAGACTTTATTTTTACTGTGAACTGAAAAATAGGTTGTATTAAAGATTATGGAGTTCCAGGTGAACACAGTTGTTGATCCAGTACAGGCAGGTTTTCCAGAATAACTTTAACTTTTACCAAATTTCACCACCAGATATAAAATAGGGGATTAGATTCTAATCGTAATCCTGGTAGAAAATGAGGACTATCCCGTTCTTGAGATGTATACAATGTACAGTAGGAAGGGGGGACAATTATCTCAGATTTAAGATCCAGACTTGGCTTAATTTTAACCAAAAAGGTGTGTGAAAGTACAGATCAAAACTAGGATCAGTTTTCCTTAAAATGGAAAAACAAGTTCAAATAAAATATTAAAAATAATTAAGAAATAAAATAGAAAAAAAAAAACATCTTCAGAAGTGAATAATCACAGTCAGTTTTTATACTGGAGATGAGTTCCTTCCTCTTGTTGTTGTTTTTTTTTTTTAATCTCATGTAGTCCGGTGATGATGCTCAGTGATTATATTCACTGGAGTTTTACTACACAGGTGAATAAGATGGATCAGAGCAGAGGTTTTAATGAGTCATTTGAGGGTGTGGCACTTGTACGGTTCTACTGTTTGTAGGATGTATATACTGCTAGCTGATGCTCTGTTCCATTAAGGTCAATACTGGATATTTCAGCAGATAATGAAACGCATCCCAGACATGACGTGTTGAAACTGTCCCTAAACTTTTAGTTTAGTTTGCAGTTCTTAACAGTTTTTAGTTTGGTCATTTTTTTCTGAACAATAAATTTGTAAAAAATTTGCATTTGTTTGTGTTTGTCTGATGCAGTCACACCTTTCGTAACACAAAAAGGATTTTTCTGCAGGTATTTCGTGATGATAATTGAGATTTGTGTCAAATTTTAAGGCTGTCTGAAAACTATTTACCGCTACTGTACACTGAGGCATCGTTGTTGTTGATATAGTAACCCTTGACCTCTGACCTATGTGCATACTGCCAGTGGGAAAGTAAAGGACGTGCATGGAGTTACAGATCACTAGTAACCCTCTTAAAATCGAAGTTATTCTGTGAGATTCTTTAGATTTATCCGGACAATAAATTGTATCATACTTTGGTGTCTTCATAACATTTTCAGTTCTCACTTCACACAGATTAATTACTCATAGTAAAAGGTTTTCGAAGGTCAGGTCTGTGATGTGTTCAGTATTGACTCCTTGTATCTTCACTAGGAACTCTATTGCCTCCAACCTCCTCAGGAGATCAGCTCTTTGGCCCAATCCCACTTCACCCCTTGGCCCTCTCACTTACCCCTACCCCTCTATTTGTCACATTCACTTGAAGGGGTAGGGGTGTCTCAATTCTCGATGAGTCAGAGGGGAAGGACTAAGGGGGAGGCCTGTTTGGCCCTCGAAGCTGAGATTTTTCAGGACCACACTACAAACTGAGGGGTATCAGAAATTTCCCATAATTCAGTTCGAATCATTAGCAAGATGGAGGTAAACACAGGTAAGTTGTGCAGCAGTGGGATGAAAGAAACACACAAACATACATACACATTTTCTTCGTAAATAAATTATTTGATTGTCCATTTAATGGCATTTCAATGTAATATAGACCTGCAAAAAGGTGCCCAAAGCCCATGTAACCGATGGTTACAACTGCTGACGGCATGGAGAATACTTTCACAAATAAAGTTTTTGCATCTGTTTATAGCAGAATCAATGACTGTTGATGATGTAACAGGTCTCAAAGGGTTGTCCCATTTCGTAGGGGAATATTTCAACCCCTATCTTTTGCAACAACGTTTCAAGGGGTAGTGCCAAGTGCAAGGGCCAAGGGGTAGGGGTAAGGAGGAGGTCCAATAGATGAATTGGAACTGGGCCTTTGTGTCTGGTCTGAATGTTGATAGATTCTCCTTTTCCAGGATGTGAGTAGATGTTTTTGATCCTGAATCTCTGTTTGTTGGTTTCTTCAGTGTGAGGCTGTTGCATAACCAAGCTCTAAGTGTTGATCCTGGCCTTTTGCACAGCGCTGATTGAAAAGATTAGGCAACAGTTGGGTCTTTGTTCTGCTCCAGCAGTGACTCAGACCTCAATTAAACCTCTCTGTCCTTGCGTGTCCCCTTACTAAGTTTTCTTTCTGAATTTGCCTCACACCAAGCAGCTGTGGGTGTCCTTTACCCTGCTGGACAGCCAATGGCTCATTTATTTTTTTTCTCCCAGTATGTGTAAAGTGATGGAAAATCAATGCCGCATATGAGCTCTGAGGCAATTTATGCTTACGTTGCATTGTTCACAGCTTATCTTCATGCAGATGTTTCAATTACATTGTGTCTATTAAGCCGTACGCAGCCTCATGTATCGAAATAGAGTTAATTTGAAGTACAGCAAAGTTGTGGCTCGTCCCCAGAGATTTCAGAAATGACCCACCCTGCCACTTTCCTCGATAGAGCTGATTGATTAATTAACTGACAGATGAAGATTTATTCCACAAGGAGTTTCACCGACCTTGGTTCTCACTCTCTTGAGGAGGTGCCGAGGGGCTTTTAATGCAGGATTTTACCCCGTTACACAAAACGTCAGGTTATATACTGATGTTTTAACCTGTTATTTAAAAACACAGGCTATACACTGATGTTTTAGCCTGTTACTTAAAAACACAGGATATATTAAAAAAAAAAAAACACACACACACACACAGGATATATACTCATGTTTTAACTTGTTTCACAAAAATACAACTGATATATTAATGGTTTTAATCTGTGACACAATACCACAGAACATATACTCTTGTTTTGCTATTACACTAAAACACAGGATATATTGTGATGTTTTAACCTGTTATACAGAATTACAGCATGTACTAGGAATGATGAGAAAATCTATGTGTGATCAACTTCAGATTTTTCACATTAAGGATTTTAGTTTTCTCACTCAAACACAGAATAGGTTCGACATTATTTATAGTTTATTGTGTTACTGTTTTACTGGTCTTATCAACTTGAGATCATATTGGGCTGAATGTGGCCATTGAACCACAATGAGTTTGACACCCCTGGACTAGAACATCTACCAACAGGATCAGTTAGTTACAAATGCTAACGATGATCTTCAACATCTCATTGAAGGAAAAAAAAAAACTATCAAATATAAATATTGGCCACATGGTCAGCCTTATTGCACTCCATACAGTACATATGGGACATACAGATGCAAACTGCCAGGCGTGGGGTTTAACTTCATGTTTCAACAGACCTCACTTGACTCAATAACCAAACTAAACCGAGCTGAGGAGCCTGGTCTCCATGTGATGTGTACGTTTGAGAGGAAGGTGCTGTGACTTGCCCAGTGAGAGGCGGAGCTGTGAGGAGCTGACAGTGCAGATGGTTTAATAGAGATTATCACAGCAGGAAGGAGTGTTAAAGTAGCGATCCACAGGAGGGGAGTCCACTCCACACAACAGCAGGACGCTGCATCGGAGCAGCTGATCAGAACAAGGGGGTGGGGGCTGCAGGCAATGGACCGACCGGGGATGAGGGAGCGGTTGTCAAGGAGACGGGGAGGTCATACATGACAGGCCCAGTAGACAGTTAATATTTAGTTATTCAGACATTTTGATAAAGTGAGTGAATCATTAGACGTGCTTGTTTGTACTAGATAACGCTCATGAATTGTGTGTTTGTTCGACTCCTGGAGCTTTTTTCACTCTTATCAGGCATCAGTTCTGCCTCAGCGTGATGAAGGGTACCGTGTGTTTGTGTTAACATGTTTGTTTTAATATGGCAGTTATGTCTTTAGTGGAAGAAAACTAATGAATACATTTAATGTTTGGTTGTATACCCAGTTTAACTAAAGATATGGCTTTAGGCTTTTCCAGAAGAAAACGACATTGTCCCGGATCATCTACTCCTGTAATTACACTGTCTATGCAAGTGTGTTCACCAACAGACAGAAATATGGAAGTACTTAAAATGGTCAAAAGGTTTACTGTTGATCGGTGGATTGTTTTTACCACACATTTATTAGCACTTTGGTAATGTGGTAGAAGGGGGAGGGGCCAGAATTGATGGTGGAGGACAGTAGGATCGTATTGGTGAACTTCACTCCACCCAAAATTACAGGATTTAAAAACCTTCAACCTGTTCCTTCCATGTAATTTGTGTTAATTTTTTCCTATTTACTG
This sequence comes from Ostorhinchus rueppellii, assembly GCA_030068375.1. NCBI lineage: Eukaryota > Metazoa > Chordata > Actinopteri > Kurtiformes > Apogonidae > Ostorhinchus > Ostorhinchus rueppellii. The sequence continues at coordinate 21,198,564 of JAQQZY010000028.1, read as the reverse complement.
AGTTCCAGAACGTGTGAGTGAAGAACCACAGGGACAAAATCAATCAATTGCACCTCATTTGATAGATAGTAAACTCTAGTTTCAGTTTTTAGAAGTCCTATTGGCTTCAGTTTTTATCCCAGTGATTCTTTTACTAATTATATTTTGGTGTTCAGAAATGCTGAACAATTGTAGGGAATTTTGAAGAAAGGTATTGCAAGGTTTCAAATAAGTGTATAGCATAATAGCATACTGACATTTACAGACGCATGTTCATGGAAATGTATTAAATTTCAACTCTTCACAATGTGGCATGGGCGGTAGGTGATGTGGGGATGTCACACATTTTTTTTATTTCACACAAGCTTGTTTGTGTATTTAATGTGTATCAGAGGTGATTTCTCTGTAACTGCAAGGGAAGCTCAGCTTCCCCTAAAATGTCAAAAATTAAGTGGTCAAATATGTACGGGTGTGTTAACATTTCATTGACTGCAAAAGCATTTGAACACATTCATCTGGAAGACGAGTTCATTCAGAATCAGCTGCTTATCACAAATTGACCGAGTCCGTGTTGTTAACTTCTCATATGTTCCCATAGTGCTGTTTTCATTGTCAGTGCATTTGCCCATAGACCTTCTTCTTCTGTGGTTTAATGGTGGGTGGTGCTCAGCAGCTTAGGCATTTGCGCCCCCTAGTGTCTCTACTGTGACATGAACCAGAATATTTGCCCATAGAAGCTGAGTGTCCATGAGCTTCAATGGGACATTTTTTTTTTCATTACTTCAAAACTGTACAGTCGTTGGATAAATGCCACGATTTTGTGGTGAATAGGGGTATGGGCGAGCTTCGGCTGGTCTGGACGCTGGGTTTCTGCACGATGATTGGAGAATCAGTTGAAAGGCTGAATCCCGTTTTGATTGATAGGTATTTTCAGATATACAACGTCACTTCACTGCTCAGCCTATCAGTCCCATCACGCATTTTGTAGCGAAGTCGGAACTAAGACACACTGTGGCGCATTTATTTTATATTTAACTTTTCTCGGCAAAATTACTTGTTCATTTCTTACACTGTAAATAAAACACACATCATATTTCCTTGTTTCAGTTTAACATAATTTCAATAATTCCTTGTTTGAGTTCAATATCATTTAATTAGATGGTTCAACCAGTCAGACTGTTGGCTTGGTTGGAGTGAACTAGCTAGCTAGTTTCACAGGGTCACAGACCATTTTCTTGAAAAGGAACAGAGGGCAGAATTCACATAAACTGTAGATAAATTGACAAATTTTATGATGTAAGCTGACAATGAGCTTGACCTCTGAAAAGCCAGCAGCCGACACTGATGTGTATAAATAATCAGTACAGCTTAATATTGAAGAAAACTTCAATGTCTAAATGTGCATCGCCATTGAGACTGAAAGTGGCTTTTACAACAATAAATAAATTGCTGCACTTCAGGGAGGTGAGAAGCCAAATTCTAATCCCGTGTCACAATGAAGCATCGAGGAACTGATGGGGTGAAAAACAGGAAATTGAGAAGATGTATCCTTTTCTGATTTGTTGTGAGACTGACCTTTATTTGACAAAAACAAACTGTCATCTAACCAAGTGGAAATTCTATCTAATGTGCACATAAACTCAGAATTTTTCCTAGAAATACTTCAGTGTTTATCCTATAAATATTTACAATTAACAATATGTTGTGTTGTGCTCCATTTATGCCACCACCATACATGTCTAATAGTAATTTAAATACACACAAACAACTTAAGAGGAGGCACCTATTGCCATAGAACATGTAGAATAAATTATAATTGTCTTTAAAAACATCGGTCAAACAATCATACATTTGATTTGTATTGGTCACTAAATGTTTGTTTACAGGTAACTGGAGATAATAATCACAGTTTTGTATGTATGTCTCTTAACCATACTTGCACCATATGAAGTGATATTCTAGCATTTTGCAACAATACGGTTCACAGGCTGTCTTAAAACATAAAGAGGTTATTTCTGAAGCCGCTGCTGAGGACCAAATGCACCCCACTCATCTACCAAACCACTAATTGTATCAACACATTGAAATAATTCAGGTAGTCCATATTCAGTTAACAGGTTTTTCAGCCCATGTGCTTTAACAAATGACAGTGGTTAATAGCCGCTTTATTTTACATTCAATTAATGAGGAATTTTGAAGGTAAAACTCATATTCTCATAAAATCCTATTTTGATTGTATCACCTTTGGATTTATTCTGAGCTTTTATCAAAATCTAAATGATCAGTAAATTAGATATTGAAAATACACAATTTTCCTTGAAAAATACAGAGGATCATTTCTGTAAAAAAAAAAAGGCTGATCAGTCATTTGGGGGTGGTTAATGGAGAGATAAAATGCATTTGGAAGTAACCCTGAGTTTTTCTGAGCTCATGAAAATTATTTTTTATAGATACATGGATGATCTTATAACATGGCGCGTGTTTGTAGATGAAACTACCAACAGTTTGAGTTCTGCCTTAAACGTGCAGCAGAATGATTCAGAAATATCAGCTTTAATATGGATTCTGTGACATAATTTCTCAACCCATGTACTTTAACAAATAACAGCTGTGGAAAATGCTTGATTTTATATTCAGTTAATGATGAATTTTGGTGGAAAAAGTCACATTTTCTTTTGATATTTTGATATGATTACCTTTGAATTTATTTTCAATTTACTCTATAAAATAGACTTCTTATTGATTTGAACAGTAAATTTGCTGATAGTACTTTTACCGACACAGTGTCTACTAGTACTTCTTACTCCAGTAAAGGACCTGAACACATCCTCCATCCCTGTACTATTTGTGTACGAAGCGGTTACTCGTCTCCAAGGACGTTTCAGACTGATGAAATGCTGCCGCTGTCTCAGTGACTGAAGCCAAGTGGTTTCCTTGAGATGTTAGCAGCCACATTTAAAATGCAGACAGGTTAACAATAGCTGTCCATAACGACACCCGCCATCACCTTGAGCTCATTACTTGTCCGGCTGTTTGTGGGTTTATACGTTGCAGCTCAAACCCGACCGTTTTTTTTCCTTTTTCTTCTTTCTTTCCTGAAATGATTAGCTGTTAAGGGTCACGGTGCTTCTGTTGGGGCTCTTTAGGGGCCGAATGACCCACCCTGCCCTTCATCAAAGTGGAGGATAAATTTCCAGTCTTTCTAATTATGTTTTGACACACGACATATTCACAAAAGCTCTTCTTTGTTGATTGATTCCTTTATTTTTCATTTCGCTCCATCATCTGCCTCATTTGGGATGAAAGTGTCTCGCAGATTCCCTCCTCCCCGTTTTTCTGTCTCGCTTTTACAATAGTTCAGAGTGAAATAACCATTGTCCTATTAAACCACAGGCAAATTATCGTTTCTCATTTCCTGCCCAGATATGTCCCCTCACTGTCATAAATCTTCACTGTGTGCTGTTGCTCATTATTTTACCTGGGGTCTTTTTTGAGGAACAGAAATCCATATCACAGGTTTTAATTAGTCTTGGAAACAGCAGCCTGGTCAAAGTCATCAGCAAACGGATGCTCATCAGAGTTTACTTTGGCATATTATTGTCCTTTTATTAGAGTGTATGTGTTCAAATACAGCAGCAACAGGTTGTCACGGTTTGCACATAAAGCCAGAATAATAAGCATTTGAGTATTTATTCTTCAGCGGTTGACAAATCTCAAAAATGAAGTTTTTATTCTGGGAAGAATTTAATATAATTACATATTTTCAGACCGGTGTTTGTTTGTTTTAATGTTTTAAACAGCACTGTTGACTTGGTTAAATATAAAGTGAGTATTTTAATCACCTCATTTCTCTTGTTGATGTGGTTAAAAAAAATTCTGTCTCAATTTTTAGACGATTTAACTTTTTCCCTTTTTCTCGTGATGCATATACAGAAAAGGTTTTTCATGTTGAGTTTCATCATTTACATGTCATGTTATAGATGAGAAAGACACATACAGCAATTAATCCAAGTAGCAGAGCTTTCCATTAGACCATAGAACACTGTTGGGTTGTTACTCTGGTCCATGTTATTAAATTTGCAGTGCCAGTGGTTTTGTTTCGGGTTTTTGTTTGTTTTTTCAGCATCATTTGTCCAAAATGTCATAATTACCTGGTTTGTGAAAACATGAGACTTCTACATCTACTTCTTGCTTGTATTTTCAGGCTGTAGAAAATCTTCCCTATGGTGCAGATTTGCCTTATTGCATGTTTTGTGACAGGTAGAAGGGTTAAGTATATGATTGGCAGCTGTACTAACCAATCACTTATTAGATTCAGTGAGACACAAACTCAATGTGACATGGGGGTTTGGAAAAGGCATCAGACATCCTGTTCATCTGTATGTATGTTTAGTTTTTTATTTGGGCTGAAAGGAGAAGGACAACAGTGCAGAAGGACAGTGTTTGTTATTATAAATTCCAGGTTTTTTTTTAATCCAACGGTTTTTTAATCCAACGGTCCGATGGACTATTAGGCTGTGTCCAAAATCACTCACTACTCACTATATAGTGACCACGCCATTTTGTAGTGGTGTCTGAATGCTTAGTGAGCATTGATATTCACTATATAGTGCACTTAATGTATCCCACAATTCACCGCGAAATGCCGTGGACAACCGATGGTCACAAGACCACCATATATCCCATAATGCATTGTGGCACAGCATTATTAAACGGCATTATTGGCACGTTTGAATTGTGCGACAGTAATGACGTAATTACCTGTGCGGTGAAGTAGTGTCTGAAACCGTTTTCCATTTTGATTGAGTTCACGATATAGTCCACTACATAGAATTCCCTATGTGGTGAATAGGGAAGAGTGAATGAGTGAGTGATTTCGGACACAGCATTAGTATCAGTTGTCTGTTTGTAAACAATTTTCAAAAAACTTCTTCTCCTAAACCATCAGCCAGAATCAACTGAAATTCATAGCAGATGTTCCTTGGGGCAAGGTCTACCAAGTTTGGTCAAAGAATTGAGAAATATAGATTTTTAAATATAGATTTAGAAAAAAATCCCCATTGGTTTATAAATGGGAAACATTTCAAAGTGCTATAACTTCAAAACAGTTGAAGATATTGATATAATTACTATTGACAATAGATAGGAAGTCACATATGGGCTTTTATTTGGTGCCACAAACTTTGACCTTGAGTGACCTTGAAAGGTCAAACAAATATATCAGTTAATGTGTTTAAATATGCTGTTGGACTGCAGGACCCCTTGTCCTATTTTTATTTGAGATTATGATGTGAAGCTTCAAACAGGTGTAAGGCAATATAAAATGACACAAGACTGATCACCAAAGAAGAACTCTAAATAGTGAAATAATTTATTAGAATTATGTAAAGCAGTGCTGACCGAACCCTGAGGTTGAGACATGATAAAACCACCTGTGTACAGAGCAGGTAAAGGTCTCAGCTTTGTATATTGATCCGTCAGGCACATAGCTGGTGTATCAGGTGTTCTCCTGGTGAAATCCTGTCTCCATGTTTAGTATTTTTCTCCTACGTCTCAGAAATGACACCAACAGAACCACTTCTTTCATTTTACATTTCCACTATTTTTCATCAGTACCAGAAATGCAAATATAAAGAGTGTTTGCAGGATGTTACAAACCAATGCACAATGAATCTTTGGTCTGAATTCATACATCAGATGATGGATCCACCTGAAACTTTCCCACCTGCTCACAGAACACACATTAGCATGTATTATTCACAGTGTTCATGACTTAGCTGTGTAAAATTGTTTTGTATTATCTGAGCCTGCCAGAACCTGGCTCCGGTAAGTTTGCTTGCAGTATCTATGGCACAAAATAATGAATACTTGTGCACGGTGGATGATGGGTCGCAGCCCTGGTGAAACCTGTTGCACGGACACAAGGCGCATTCAGAGTCGATAATGTATTCATATATATTCATGTGTTGGTGTGTGGTGGTTTTGTGTGGGTGCCTTTGTGGAAGTGGGGGGGGGGGGGGGGGGGTGTG
>JAQQZY010000028.1:21169788-21191238 GCA_030068375.1 Ostorhinchus rueppellii | reverse complement strand
TCTGTTGGACATTAGACATGAGAGGACACTCACTGCAGTTAGAGTTCAATAACCTGTTCCAGCTCAAACATTATTAATCACTGCAGTATTTACCCATGGAAGGATCTGAACTATTTGATGAAGTAAATCCAGTGAATGTCTTTTGGAATAAAAACCAAAGGTGATGCAGTCAAATATTACACGTCCAATCTTTATTTTTATTTATTTTTTTGTTTTGGCCAGGCAGTGTATTCCCTTAAAATACATCTTCTAGTATAAAACACACTTGTCAAAAGTATTTTTCTTTTTAGGCTAAAAATAGCAAAAACTAGAAAAGCACTCAGAGCGCAGACCTCCGCCAAGATAGTGTTTGTGTTTTTGTTTTTCTAAAGGTAGTGTTTGTATTTTTTTATTTTTTTTAAGGTAGTGTTTGTATTTTTTTTTAAGGTAGTGTTTGTGTTGGGTTTTTTTTAAGGTAGTGTTTGTACTTTTTTTTAAGGTAGTGTTTGTTTGTTTGTTTTTTTTAAGGTAGTGTTAGTACTTTCCCCCACTAGATGGCGGTGAATGACCTCATGCAGCTCTGTGCCACCATGCCCTATCTCACAATGATAAAGAATCATTTAAAAAGTTCCTGGATCCAGACGGTGATTCAAAACGCCTCCAAACTTCAATCATCTGTTCCTTGACCCAGAGTGGACATACCCTGAAAATTTCATAAAATCCGTCTGTAACTTTTTGAGTTATGTTGCTAACAAACAAAGTTGGATGGATGGTTACAAACAAACGGACAGTAAAATATAACCTCCTTGGTGGAGGTAAAAATCCTCAAACAAGGAGGGTTTTTTTTAATCTTTCTTAAAAATCCTTTTTTTCCAGTGTGCTCTTCCATTTATGAAGGCAGAAATATTATTGTTATGTTTGAGGGAATTTTGACCAATTTTGATTAATATATTTGAGTCAGAAAATATTTTTTTTTTGCAGTGTAATGGAAATCATACATCTGGTATGCATGCATGTTTTTGTCGCAGCACCTGTGTGAAGAGCATACTCAGTCTTATATCTTTTGAATACAGTGACTATGAAGGCATTCTGTTTCTGTTCTGTGTGAATTTTGTTCACATGCAACCGTAGGTTTTCGCTCTGGTTTATAAGTATCCAAGTTTAGGTATTTGTTCACACATTCTGATTCACACGTGGCCACCTTTGCTTTGTGTAATGAACATAAACCTGAGTCGACAACAACACAGACAGCAGATGTATAGGTTATTGGATTCTTTATGTTTGGTTGGTTCCAGCAATTACAAGTTTACAAGTTAACATCTCCACTTGGTGTTGAGCCTCATCGACAGATAAAAGCCTCTGCTCCTGTTTGTCCAATATCACCTGATCCATAGTGTCCACGGAATAAAGTCACCAAATACAGCAGATAGTTGGAGTTGTTTTTGTGTTGTCTTGTATATTGAGATTGTGTGGAAAAGGGTTAATTTTCCTTGTTTGGTCTTGTGTTGTAAGATGTAAAAAAAAAAAAAAAAAAAAAAAAGTTTGGTATTTAAAAAGGTGTGTGAAGGAGTTGCATTCGTCTCTTCCTCGTACTACTTAGAAAAATCTTCTTCTTAGGGCTATGCAATTAATCGAATTTTGATCATGATTTCAATTTTGTTAATCTCAAAACTCAAAAAATCGAGTTGAAATTATTTATTTTCCGTTTTTCTTTACACAATTTCTGAGAGATGCACATGTACAATACATTCCATTCCATTGCAAAATAGCTGTAAAGTACATATTTGTCGCCAAAATGTATTTTCAATTTGAATGTTTTGCATAAAGAATCAATAACAAAGTGTTTTTGAGAGAGAGAGAGAGACAGAGAGAGAGAGAATAAATGCATTGTGTAACTCAAAATTAATCATTTGAATTAATCGTGATATTGATTTTTTTTTTTTTTTCAATAATCAAGCAGCTCAACTTCTTCTAGTATAAAATAAAAGTCTGGCTCAACTCAACCATCCTGTGTAGCTTCCATTGGATTTATGATTCATAAAAATAACCCTATGTTTATTCCTTTATCAGCTACTCCAAACTTTTACTGTTGTCCTTATTTTTGACTTGTTCATATCAGCCAATATTTGCTGATGTAGGCTCTAATCTGTATTGTCTACTCACCAATAGCAGTGTCTGATATTTATATTTTATCTTATATTGAAGGTTTTTTCATACACAGCTGTGACCAAAATTTTTATAACATCTGACAGATCTGAAAATATTGGCTTTTTTTGCTGCTAAAACATGATATAATTTCATAATCTTCATAAAACATACAGATTGATGGTCTGAGCACAACTGTTTCTGTCCACTTTTAACTTCAATATTTGCATAATGAGCAAGATTGGCCTTGTACATCCAACACAATCACACGGTTGTGTCCACAAACTCACATCAGCATCAGTTTAACCACAATCACACCTGACAATGATCACACAAGGAATCAGGATTCTTCTATGAACAAACATGATTGTCTGATCGTTTTTTTGTAAAATTACCTCAATCTCCTTGTTCTATAGTTTATAGAGTGTAATGGTGACTTTGTAGACATTTCATTTATTTCATTAGTATTCTATTTTCTGGCAGATTTAAAATAAATAATCAAACGGATGAAACCTCTTAAATAAGTGTTTCTAATTCTTTTGGCCATAGCTGTACAGTCGCAGAAAAAATTATTAGACCATCAAAAGTTTTCAAAAACAATCAAGTACTAACTCCTGTGTGACAAAAACAGGCAGAAAAGAAAACATGGAATGCCTAAAATCACTTTTTGACAGTACAATGCCATAGGTATTGATGTAAAAACTTTACTGATTTTTGTAAACCATGGAAAGTGGCTACATATGAGCTCTTGCATTTAACTCTTATGAGCCATTTTTGTTGTTATCGTTGTATTTGTTTGTATGAAAGTGCTTCTCCAGATGTATACAGCATCTAGTTTGAGTAAAGAAACAGTATTGTAGTCATGTTTTATGTTCATTTCACATTGCTGGAAAACATTTTGATTAAAACCATAAACCATCAAGAAACCAATTTGATCAGTGAATAATGCTGATGTTCCTGCAGAAGCTCCTCCCACGGGAACCTAAACCACACCTCTTAATTGACTTCCTTAATTGGCTGTGATACTTGACACTTCAATCTATCATTTTATTATATTTGCGTTTAATCGCAGCCGGCCTGATGCAGACGTTCTCCGGTGATTAATGGCGCTGAAGACGGACTCTTTTTCATCCTGACAAACATATCGTTCCAATATGATTTTAACTGCAAAGCGCTGCCTCTGAGGCACCAACGCACAACAACAGGCACACACACCAGCTTCTTCATCATCATCCTCCTCCTCCTCCTCAATGCCTGTGTTCAGTGAATCAGTTGACTTGTTATTGCCATCATAAGGGCTTGTGTGTATCTCCTGGGCTTTTATGGCCTATTTTATGCCAGTTCTGTTCCATACCACCCTGGTCAGGTTCCCCCTCAAGTCCTTCATCATGCATGTCACAACTGAGGCGATAAATTGGCCCGTAACACCTAATACATCATTGCTTTGTGTATATGATTTCACTGAAGTGGTGTTTGTCCTCAGCATCATGCTTTGACAGAGTATTTTATTTTGTTTTGCATTACTAAGCAGAGGCGGGAAAACTAAATAATCTGTCTCTGTTTTCTGACTGCCGTATGAACACGTGTGTCGAATTCTTTTGCCCCGCTGATTTATTTCAGTCTGTCCTAATGAAATGAAAGTGAAGTGGCGGCCCATTCGTACCACTAATGCGAACCATCTCTCGTTGAAGAACTCCACTTTATATTTTACACATTTACGTCTTAATTAAAGTTAAATGACGCATGCCGGTGTAGTCTGCAGCCGTTAGTGCAGCTGCAGAGGTGGTTGCTCAGCTCCGTTTCAGCTACATATGTTTTTACTGTCAAATTAACACCGGCGGCTTTTATTTCAGATGTATATAGGAGCGTATAGGCTGAAATTAAGGACACTCAGAGATAATAAAGTTGAAAATTAACCTTGGTAAACACAAATGAAGCTTTGTGCAAATATAGTAATGTGAACTTGCCAAGAAGACAGCTGGTAAAACATAAATATATATTAATACTTCAGAATTTAAGGCTATTATTTTATTCTTCTCACTCCCACAGATTCTCAGCAGTCCATCTGATAACGCCATGTACTTCTAAACAATACTGTGCTTCGGTGTTCTTTTATTAGTGTATACAAATGTCACCAGCTGATTTGATTTATCTTAGTCATCTGCGTTGTAGATCTCATCTGTTTTTGTGGAAAATTGGGTGATACTGGGTTTTTTTCAATGCAGAAATTAGCACTAGTTTGCACGGTTTTAGCATGCCAGCACAGAAAAAATAGGTTATAGATTCAATTCAGTTGTATTCATATGCCAACATTTACTAAACATGATTATCTCACAGCAGAAGAAACCAAGCAAAACCTTTGAGGGCAAGACCAAAACAACAGCAGGGAGGGAAAACCTCCTGTACATAAGAAAAACCCTCTGACAGAACCAGCCATCTGCCCGGACCTGCTGGGGTTTATGGAAAGAGGAGACAGAAAAGAAAAGCAGAAACAGAAACAAACCACACAGAGACTGCACAACATAAACACCGGGAAGGTTGGATTCAGAACCAGAACCACAGATCAGGAATGTAGAGAAATCTGGACGGAGGTCAAAGGGAGGAAGACATGGACAACAACTACATTTATAGAATGAATTTTCCACCGCTGGAACTTTTATGACTCATGCAGGATTTTGAAAAGCGTTCACCAAAATTACCTGGCAAGAAAAACTTTCCCTCAACCCTAAACTTTACCTGACAAAGGTTCCTAGTAAGGAGCCGGGACTTTTCAGATTTCCTGGAATTCTTGAGGGGCGGGGCTGTGTGCTGAAGAACACTGATTGGTGGAACACACTTGCAATGTTCTGCACTTACGTAAACCCGCTTTAAGCCAGCAGCAGCTGCAAACTTGTTCATTCCATTTCTACAAACTTCACTTTGTTTTCTTCTGATCATTTGGAAAATAGAGAAGGTACGAAAACTGGACAAATGATGACGTTCATATTAGTTCATTGCAATAATCTGTCTGTCCATCTGAATATACTAGAGCAGTGCCCAATCCTGGTCCTCGAGAGCTACTATCCTGCATGTTTTAGATGTGTCCCTCCTCCAACACACCTGATTCAAATGATGAGCCTATCACCAAGCTCTGCAGAAGCCTGCTAACAAATCAGGTGTGCTGGAAGATAGAAACATTAAAACATGTAGGATAGTAGCTCTCGAGGACCAGGATTGGGCAGCCCTCTACTAGAGTATACTTGGTAAATATGCCCAAAAGGAAGTCAGTGGGTCTTGGTATGAGCGACTGGAAAAGGCCTCATTTGAGTAAATTTTCCAAAACTTTAAGTTGGAAGCTCAACCATGCAGATTAGCAGCAATTATTTTACTTGGGTACATTGATTCTTGGAAATTAAAGTTACTGGAAATGTTGGTGGAAAAGGGGATAATGGTAATGTTAGCATTTTTGTACAATGATCCAAGTGCAGAAAAAAAAAACTGTGTCAGGTACAACTAAATATATTTTTATCATTGAAGTCACAAAGTTGGTTTAGACCACAGGTGTCAAAAATGCAGCCCGGGTGCCAAATCTGGCCCGCCAAAGGGTTCAGTCCGGCCCTTCAGATGAATTTGTGAAAAGCAAAAATTTCACTGAAGATATGAACAATCCAGGATTTTAAAATCATTTTACATCGATTCAATCTAAAGTGGATCTGACCAGTAAAATACTATCATAACCTATAAATAATGAAACATGCTAATTACTCTTTTTTTTTTTTATTGTAAAAAAGTAAAATTACACAAACTATTTATTCACAGACTAGCCTGTTATTTAAAAAAAAAAAAATTAATAACCTGAAATCTTCTAAGAGAAGTATGTGGAATTTTAATCATATTCAGCCTGTTATTTACTTTTTTGTGCATTTGTAGATCCACTGTGATCTCCAAGTTGTGATTTACATGTATAAATGATAAACTAAGATGTAATATTGTTAAAATTGCACTTATTTTACTTAAGGATTTTCAGGTTGTTCATATTTGTTCATGTTATGTTCGAGTACAATTCATAGATATAAACATTTTCATCACAGTACTTAAATGTTTTCACTCAAAAGTTATTATTTATATTATTTCACTGGTCCAGCCCACTTTATACCATATTAGGCTGCATGTGGCCCCTGCACTAGCATGAGTTTGACACCCCTGGTTTAGACCAAGCCCACAGTAACTTACCCTGAAACACTAGCTATCCACAGGTTATGCTTCAGATCATCAAGTAAGAGAAACTAGATTCTAATGTCCTCTTAAAACAGACTAAAACACTTAACCCTGGTATTTGTTGACCTTGTAAGATTTAACAGAGAGCCTGCTACCACTTTATATTCAGTTTTTATTTTTATTTAATCACTGTACATGTTTTCAAGTTAAAGAATGAAACTGTCATACACACTATTAAAAAAAAAATGTAACCACATTAATTTAATCGAATACCCAACAGTAATTGGTCAGACCCACTCGTATATTAATATTGATTAGCATATTAAGTTTCACTTTGACAGTAGCTACAGTTTGTTGCCAACTTTCATTCTTGTTTTGGCTGCAGTGTTCATGTTGCTTTTACCCTGAATACAGCTGAGCAATATGTCAAATTAATATGATTTATTGAGGCAGTATTTCTGAAAATCTAGGGGAAAAAAATGCATACATTCCTATGGGGACTTTAGCTGCTCAACAAAAATCCCCAATGCAAACCGTTTTCTTCTTGCAAAATAAATATTTTTAATGTGTTTCATTTTCAGTTAACCCTTAAAGACCCAAAAGCATCTACTGAGCTACAATGTTTAATAACCATAGAACCATTAATCCTATCAATACATGTAAATAACTGAGGTAAAATGCAGTTTTTTGTCTTTTCACCAACATCAGATTTGTTTTTTGGATGCATTCATAGTCTCTGTAGTGTACATGGAAACCGCCATCTTCTGCAACGTTCATTCACTGGTAAAACCCATGCAGTTTGATGAATGACATTGGATGGAGACACTTGTTTTTATGTTCAGTTCATGATATATTTTGATGAAAGCCATGTTTTTGTCTATTTTCTCTGGATTTATATAATTATAATAAGGATTTACTGAGCTTTATTAACACCTCCATGATCAGTACATTAAATATAGGAAAATACCTAATTTTCACTGAAAAAATACAAATAATATGGATAAGGATTATTACTGCATTTATGTGAACAGTTACATGTAGAGAGAAATTCACTTGAACATCATCAAAAAAAAATTTGTTTTGGTCTTTATGGGTTAATGTAGCCTCAAATCAATTAACATTATTAATCTGAATACAATTTTTGGCTATATCATCATTTTAAATTCTTAACGTTTATTGTCTGAGAAATATGGCTGATCCAACTCCATCCTCTTTGTCATGCTTGTAAGTTGATTCTAAAACATGAACTGACTGAAGGGGTTGAGGAGCACCCTCGTGATTGTGATTTTTAGGCGTCGTTACAGAAGCAGGAAACAGATTTTGTGTACGTTCAACTTCTTTAATGATACGTGAGGAAAGGGAACATATTGTAGGCACTGATTGCATTACTCAGGAAAGATAAATACAATTGCTTTTCAGTCGTTCATGAACTCTTTTTCTGGGACAAACATTTCTGGGAGAAGGGATTGGAAGGCCAGCAGATGGACCTATGCTTTAAAGACAACCTGTTTTCCACTAAGTTACAGTTTGCTCCAGTTGAACCCTCATACATCATTATGCTGCTGGTGTTATTTTAGGTAATAAGAGAGGTAATGATGAGTAAAGAACAGCCAAATCAGCGTTGATTTATGGTGCTTCATGTTCAGAATCTGTTTGGAATAAAGCCTAACACCAGTCACAAATGGCCGGGGATCTTGGGACCGTGGGGATTGGGAGTCCTAATCTGTCCTTCTCTGTTTGATTGTGGGAGGATTATGAGTTTTCAGGCTGGACCAACACATGGAGCGACCGGGGCATGTATGATTTCCAGCTCTGGACTTTCTCCTTTGCGTGATCTCGGCTTCTTTACCATTAACCCTCTTTTTGTACAAGCTAAAATCCTCAGGGAGTCTTTACAGCTTGGCATTCATGAACGAAGCGGTCATATGGCGCTCTACATACAAACTCGCATCCAGCATCGACGAAGAGCTGGAGGGCATCTGTGCCATCCCTGTATTTGGCTGACCCCACAGAAAAGACCAGAAAAATGTGTTGATTAATTACTTAAATGGGATGTTCGGTCAGGGATGGGCTTACGTAGGCCAACTGTGATGGATGAAAAACCGACGCAACACGTGGCTCAGGAGAAACGCCGATTAATGAGACTGGCGGCGGATTGGCTCGTGAGCTCTGAGTGATGCAATCTAATGCCAATTAAAGGCTGCTCCGTACTCTCATGCGTCCTCTCATCCGAACAAATCCTAAACATTGGTTTTCATTGACTTTGATAGTGATTGACAGGCTACGGCCCCGGGTTGCCAGTTGATGGCAGGTTTTTACCGTTATTGGGATCATTCACCATATCTAAGCCGCATTAATCTCTCACTTGCAAATTATAACTTGGCCAAGTCAGAGGAAAGTTGGGGAAAAAAGAAGTAATGTTACTTTCAAACGATGTCATTCATGTCAGAAAAGGTCTTGAGTCTAAAAGTTTTTTTCTGGAAAGTTTTTGACAGATCTGTCCATGTAGAGCAGGGATGTCAAACTCATATTTTAGTTCCGGGGCGGGCTACATACAGTATCATAACGCCCTATAATGAGAAAAGCACTCGGACCACAGACCTCCACCAAGATAGTGTTTGTATTTTTTTATTTTTTTTTTTAAGTAGTTTGTATTTGTTTTTAAGGTAGTGTTAGTACTTTTTTTTAAGGTAGTGTTAGTACTTTCTTCCCCTAGATGGCGGTGAATGACCTCTTTTTTTTTTTTTTTTAAGGTAGTGTTAGTACTTTCCTCCCCTAGATGGCGGTGAATGACCTCATGCAGCTCTGTGCCACTATGCCCTATCTCACAATGATAAAGAATCATTGAAAAAGTTCCCAGATCCAGACAGTGATTCAAAACACCTCCAAAATTGAATCATCTCTTCCTTGACCGAGAGTGGACATACCCTGAAAATTTCATCAAAATCCATCCATAACTTTTTGAGTTGACAAACGCACAGTAAAACATAACCTCCTTGGCAGAGGTAACTAATGATGACACCAAATTTTTGTTTTTGTTTTAGTACAAAAAGTGAAATTACAAATTCAAAACTTAAAAAAAACATATACAAATTTGACAAAAGAATAAGATATATAAGCACAACAAACCCCGCCCCTTGCACGCAATGTAGCTTACTTTGACATCAATCCAGCTGATGTCATGTGTGTGCATGTGCTTATGTAAGCCTATCATTTGCTTCTATACATTTGCTAAGTCTGAAGTAAACTGAAACAAAATGGATGTTTTTATGGATATTTGAAATCTCACATATTATAAATAAATGGGGAAAAAAGGTTTTAAAAATTCATTAAAAATTTTAACTTTGGCCTGTTTTTCCCAAAATGTACTGACATCTATTCTGGGTCGTTGGAAATCTCGAAACCCAATTTGGTATGAATTGAGCCAGTAGTTGTTCTACTGGAGTGTTAAAGAACAAAACAAACCAAAAACAATACCACTCGCCTCCCCTTTGTGGGGCAGTGTAATAAACAACAGAACAAGGCAAAACAACATAAAACATAGCGTAAAAAATGTAATGAAAACAATATAAAAACAAAACAATAAAAGCGCAGTAAAAGACAAGATGTAAATATTACATTTCAAAAATAATAATAAAAATTTAAAAAAACAGATCAAAATGAAAACAAATTAAAAACATAATCAGATTATCTAAAGAACTACATAAGGTACAACAACTCAAATATCACCAAAGATGAATGATGAAAACATTGTAAAAAAAAAAAAGTCTGCAAAAAGAAGTTAACAAGGAGGAAACAAATTACATAACCTGACAAAAAAGACAAAGATGCAAAAAGACAAATGATAAAGATGTTCAAAGACAAAGTATAAAACGCAAATGTAAGAAATAAGATGACATGAGATATGACAATACAGAACAATCCAATGATAAGATGAAAGATAAAAAACATGAGACAAAAATAATGAAAAGGATGCTACAAGTTGAGTCGGTGTAAAAACGCCATAAAAGTTGTAATGAAATGAAAAATAGTTATATTTTAAACAAACACATGACAAATAGTTGAATTAACTAAAACAAATGTGAACTGCATCTAATCAGTTGATCTTCAGTAGCAAAGTGTCTGTAAACAGCTAAATTAATGTAGTTTTGAAGGTTTTTAGTAGGATTTTACATCAGTTTTAGCTGTAAAGGTTAACATTTGTGTTCATGAGGGTTAGATGGGTGATGTAACAATGAACATAACATCTTAGAATACATTTTTAACTAATTTCATCAACACGTATTTAGACCAAATTTTACCAAACATCATGTGAAGGAACTGAAGAGTCAGATCTAATGTCAAAGTAAATAAAAATTAATGGTGATTCCTTGATGCTCTCAGCTTGCATTAACTTTAAAACGTCAGATTCTGACTCTTGGACAAGCAGGTACAATAAAACAATGGCCTTGACCATTATTGCGATCGTCTGACATTTCATAGGATACTCGTCAAAGTTGTCTGCACATTAAACGTTAATGAACCTAATTTGTTTGCAGGCCTCGTTGTCAGTATGAGCCGATGCATCTTCAGTCTGGTCCTTGTAAGGAGGCCTAATAGGACAGCTCTCAGTGCTTGTATCCATCGCCGCTGTGGTCACCTTCGCCGTTTCTCATCTCAGACTCGGCCTTTATTGCGTTTCACTGGAGTGTGTGATTGCACCGAAACAGGTGGCGCCTGCTGAAAGTGTCGTCTCGCACTGAAGGGGAGAAATGGCTGATTTTTAAGAATGTCTCTGTTGTCAAAAGTGAAACGCTCATAGTTGATGAGTGTGCTGGTCTGGACGAGAAAAACCCATCAGCCTGCTGAGGAGGAAGAGGGGGAGGAAGCATCGAGCCCAAATAGATTCATGCCACTTTTCTCCTGACAGGATTTGTTTTTGTTTGTTGAGACATTTATTAAACCGAGCATGAAACGTAAGCAGTTTCTGTGGGAGGAAGTGGAAAGCAAACAAAATGTGAGTTGGCCTTGTGAGCAAGAGGAGGATGAAATTGCTGGAATGGCCTGAACAAAATATTAAATGCATAAATGCATTGAAAGCAAGTGTCATTCAATCTGTTATGAAATTCTGGTCATATTCGTCTTTTCCTCTGTTGTTGTCTGGCAGTTTTATTTCTCTGGGTGACACAGCTGCACAGCTCCAACACCCATTGGAGAAAGAAGTAAAGTTAGTGTTAATGTCATTGTTACTGTTTAAATTGAGAAAAATACTGACAACTAGAAAAGCACTCAGAGAGTGCAGACCTCTGCCAAGGTAGTGTTTGATCTTCACCAAAATCTAATCAATTGGTCCTTGTGTCATTCCCAAGCTATCCTGAAAATTTCATCGAAATCCGTCCATAACATTTTTAGTTGTTTTGTACACAGACAGACAGACAGACAGATAAACAACGGCAAAAACATAACTTCCTTGGCGGAGGTAAATATTGTTGTTTCCTTGTGTCGGAGCATAGCTTTATTTTTATTTTGATGCAAGGAAATGATTAAGATATCAGCATGTTTTTGTCGGTACATGAAATCCAACGCATCATAAAAAAAAACAATAGGACAAACACAAATGAGATCCATATTTTAAGAGAAATAGTTTGATTTCCTCCAGCAAAACATCCACAGGATCCAGAATCCAGTAAAAAAAAAAAAAACAAAAAAAACAATGTATTTCCATCTTTTTTTGTTGTGAAATAAGTTGTAAAATCAAGAATAAGAGACTGCATATTTTTACTCACAACACCAACCTCCTTATGTTTGTAGGGTAGTAGGATCAAATCTCTGCACTGTCTCTGATTTTAAATTACATTTTCATATTTTTCACAGACCTGAGCAGCTTGTTCAGTTGTAGTAGTTGTGCTCGTGGGTTTACATTTGCATAAATGTTTTTGTTTTTTTTTTTGCCATTGTTTTGTATTTTCCTATTTGTACCGATATCTTTACACATAGTCAACACAAAATATGTACCATAGAAACTCATTCATACTGCAATTATTAATTTCACTTCATTAAAGCATAATATATGTGTTTTATTATATCTATCTATCTATATATATCTATGTATTTTATTGCATTATTTATGTATTATTTACAGGCTGTGAGGCTTGGGAGAGGATGAGCTAACTCTGTTTAACTGAATTTTACATGCTAAATGTACAGATTAGATTGTTGATACTACCATCCTGAGTGAACAGTACAGCAGTTTGATTATCAGAATGCTGAGCATCTGTCCTGTTTCCTTTCTGTGCTGCTGTAATACTTAGTTTTGAGTGGTTTTGTGCAGTGTCTTAAGTGCATCACCTAAGCCTTTCTCGGGAAGTGGATATGTTGAAAAGCCAAGCAGGAAAGGGAGGGATTAAAACAACGGATTTGTGTTCTAAATGCTTGCAAACACAAATGTTAATTGGTGGTTTTACTCGTGTATTTAGCCTCAAGAAGACGTTTTAATGAAGTATTAAAAAAATATAAATAAAAAAAAAAAAAAAGCTTTGAAACCAGCTGAAATGGACCCACAGATGATGACCGGCTGTAGTTTACAAACTGATCTTTAAACAGGAACCAAAGGCCGACGGCGCAAAGCAATTTAGGACTGAAATACAGCTGTCTGTCAGCCAGCCACCGTTAATTTCACTTCCTTTTTCAGACACATCTCTCTTCATAATGGTTCATTCGTTGCCTCCAATAGGTGTTGCAGATTTATGTTTTGGCTCGGCTTGAGCTTAGACTGCACTCTGCCAAGACGACAGCTGGTAATACTTTAATATATAGACACATAGGCATCATCATTATTCAGCAGAATTAAAGGCTATTATTTCCTCCCTCACTCCCACAGATACCCAGCTGTCCATCTGTACTTTTGGAAGTGAGAGTTCACTCAAGCTGTGGCTGGAATTGCTCCTTTGTGCCCTCATTCACTAGATCAGATGTACAATAAAAAGCACCAATTGTTGGCTGTAACTTTGAGTTACTTTTTAAAGGCTAATCCCAGTCATTTTCAGTGCAGGCCACAGAGTATTAGCTTCTCCAGCAGATCAGCATCAGTCCGATTTCCAGTATAAGAGTGTGATTATGATGGTGTTTATTTACATGGCCCTTTAAGTCTGACCTGTTTCAGTCAGTTTCTTTTCACCGTTTTGATAGAATCTACAAGTTTTTTTGTTTTGGATCATGCAAATAGTTATGTGATCATCATCAACCAATGGATGTTTTCTCTGTAAATTAAATTAAATCTATGTTATTGGGTTGGATTTATGCAGGATTATTCCAACAGTCCAGTTGGGAGTGTGTTCTGTCTGCATATACATGATGGTTTTGCTGCAGATGATTTTTTTACAGATAGTACTTTTCTTCCTCTTCAGTTAAATCATTGGTGGTAATAGCACCCCCAGCAGGAAGGTCTGTTCACTCAACTAAATACCTCATTACATAATATCTGGTATTTTTGACTTTTCTCAAGAGTGAAACCGCAGAAAAATATTCTGTAGTTTGTGAATTTTATTCACTAAATCCTTAAATCTGATCAAATCTACTTATCTTTTAAATTCAGTTTAATTAAATTCAGTTAACTTCATTTGTCCCCAGGGGGCAATTTAAAGACAACTCATGAAACCTAAGAAAATAAAGTAAGAAAAATTAAATAATATAACTTGGAATTAATTATAAGAACAGCTACAGTCTCGGAAAAGATTATTAGACCATCAGAAGTCATCAAAAACAATGGTTAAGCAATCAAATATCAACTCCTGTGTGTATCATGTGACTAAAACAGACAGGAAAGAAAACATGGAATGTCTAAAATTACTGTTTTTGTCAGTACAGTGCCGTAGATATTACTATTGCAACAACACATCATCAGAGTAAAACTAACCTGTCTCACGACGGTCTAATCCCAGCTCACGTTCCCAAAGAAGAATAAGAATAAGTACTGAAGTGATTTTGTTTTTTTCAAGAAAACATGGAAAATAAATAGATATCAGCTCTGAAATTAAATTTTTATTAGCTATTTTTGTTGTTATAATTGTATTTGTCCAAACAAATGTACCTTCAGTTGTACCAGGCATTAAAATGAGCAGGAAACTCAAGAAAACAAGGGTGGTCTAATAATTTTTTGCGCAACTGTATGTACAGTAAATAATGAGAATGTATGAATGAATAAATGGTGTGTAAAAGGGGATGAAGTGCAGACGGGGTGTGACAGAATGTAAATCTGACTTGGACATAATGGGAAATTTTATATTTGTAGTTATTGCAGATGTAGTAATGGATAAGTAAATACAAATAACAGTGTTATTAAAGCCTAAAGTGAGAATATTTTTATAATTTCACAAATTATTGAATTTGTTTGGGAGTGACATTCCACATTATGATGAATGAACAATGAACATAATATACCATAGTATGCAAATTTAAATATATATAGATGATGGAATGAAAAGAACCTCCTTTTGCTTCACTTAATGTTTTAGTTCTTTGTTCTATATTTATTTTGAAGCGTCATTGAGACCTCGGTGAGATCCATCTTTCTCAGAGCACTTTAAAAATCCCATCAGCCCTCTGAGTTACAGGTGAACAGACGATCAGGTGGACTCATCCAAAGTCCTTTAAAAACAGCAGATCCTCTCAGGCTACAGCACTGATTGCCCATCACATGCTTTCTTTATCAAGAGGTACAATCAGAGTCTCACCACCTCACCTCCCTCCTCCTCCAAACATATTCCCATCATCCATTCCTTCCCTCCGACTGCACAGTTTGAGCGACATGTGATCCCAGAGGCAGTCAGTGGTGTAGTGTTTCATCTGAAGTGTCTGCAGGGTTTCAGCATCAAACACACACATGCACAAACACACATTTAGAAAACAGCTGAGGTCGGTGAAGAACAAAGAAAGAGGTGACAATACAGACAGAAATGCAACTACAGGAAAGGAATTCTAATACAGTTCAATGTCAAGCCTTTTATATTCAAAAAGTAGAGGTCTGTCTAGAAAATAGTTGGTTTTTACAGTATTTATAACCTCCATGGACAGATGTGTATATAGCCTGGGCCACTTTTAAATGTTCTGTTAATATACTTTGTATCTTCATATTTTTATAATTTTATTTATAATATTTATTGTGTTTTTATATTGTAGCACTGGGGGGGGGGGGGGGGGGGGGCCGGCATACTTTAATTTTAATAAAAAAAAAATGACAAAAAAGGATATTCTATTCTGTTCTGTTTGGTTTTTCTCTAGAAAGGATGTGTTTGAAATTAAAGGTGGGGTCTGAGATGTTTGAAAAACGGCTCGAGCAGGCTACATTTTGAAAAGACACAATTCAATAGTCCCAACCCCTTTCTTAAGACTCCTACCCAAAGCCACGCCTCCAGATTACTAAAACACCCAGTGCTTGTTCCTGATGGTTCACCTTCACGCGCAGTGCACACCATCAATATGCTAACCATAGACCTATTTGACGCTAACCTTCACTAACCTTTTGTCATGGCTCATTCACAGGTAAGAAAATACTTAACATCATAATGAACCTAAATAATACATATAATTATTGTCTCAAGTTATATTTTTCAGTATGAGATTAGAAGTTGGACCTTTTACTTGTAATTTTGATACGTGTTCCAAGTCATCTGGGGCTGTTAAGAACAGCTAACTGTCAGACTGATGTCAGGCTAGCAGCTACTAAAGTTAGCTTTATCCTCTAGTATCCTCTAACTGATGGATACTTGTTAAAATGACAACATAATGCCGGAAACAAACGAATCAGTAGCCTTCCTTCTCTAACACAGTTTTCCTTTTACAACCCGTTGTTGCCACCTTTCCAAGTGTCTACCTATTTTAACTTTGTATGCTAGCTTATATAGCTATCCAAGCTCTGGCTCAGTTTCCTCGGTAGGAGCTCCAAGCTTCTAAGGATGCGTGATTCGTGCCCGAATAGGGGTGTGTTTGGAGGGGGAAGAAGGCACGGACAAATGGCAGTCGACTTTGATAGACATATCACCGTTCAATCTTTCGAGTGGGTGCTCAAAATGATTGGTTGTTTTTTCCGTCCTACAGGTGACTAATATTTTTTTATTTTGTGTCAAAGCATTTAATTATTGAAATTAATATGTAAAGGAGATTTTATAATAATTCATTGATTCATTTTCTATCCTCACGGGGGTCGCATTGGGGCCTATCCCAGCTACTTAAGAGCGAAGGCGGGGTACACCCTGGACAAGTCGCCAGTTCATCGCACGGCTGACATATAAACAAACAATCACTCCCACATTCACACCTATGGGCAATTTAGTGTAGATCAGTGCATGTCTTTGGATTGTGGGAGGAAGCCGGAGTACCCACACAGACACGGGGAGAACATGCAAACTCCACACAGAAAGGTCCCAAGGGTCCCCGGGAATCGAACCCAGGACCTTCTTGCTGTGAGGCATGAGTGCTAACCACTGCACCACCGTGTCGCCCTTTATAGTAATTGCATAATTTAATCAGGATGTGAAGGAGATTTTTAGCAATATAGTAAAAAATGTTCCAGGGAAACATCTCAGACCCCACCTTTAAGGAAAGTTGTTCAATACTAAGATTAAAGGTTTGTTAAAATACTGTCTTTGACATTTTGATTTAATTTATAATTGTCTAATTTTTTTTTATAACCTTTATTTAATTGAATATTTTACAAAGCCGCAAAACCTACTCATAAAAATATACACTTGCCCATATTCCCAATGGTGAATAAAAATACACTATCTGTATATACACTCCCACATATAAATACAGTATACACCGACACATATGTTTACAATAACAAATGCATACGTGCATAGACTAATCCACAGACATGTCAACACACACATACTGTACAAACATAAACTTATACATACACCACTTCCCCCTCGTTTTTTGTTGGGTTTTTTTTAATATGAGAAACAGGCTTAAAACTCTATAATATTCCATGGTATCGTCTGTGATTTGTCCAATGAGTCAGAATGTGTTTGACCACTGTGTTACTGTCTATGAGGTTCTGATTAATGATCGTTACACATCTTGTTTTCCAAAGTTTGACCGAAACAATGCAAATTATTAACTGGAAAAATCTTTGTTGAGTTAGTGGAATTTTTTCTCCTACTAGTCCATACATGACCGAACAGTGGTTGATTGAGCAACTCATCTGTTATCACCTCAGTCCATGTGTCTGTGTGTGCAGCTCTATGTCCTGCACCTTCATTTTCTGTTTACCTCTTGTTTTGTTTTGGTCGATATTTCAGTCAGTGTTATTTCTAGTACCTTACATAGTTATCCAATGCTGTGGGAGTGCTGACGTCACTTTATATCAGAGCTGTCAAACTCACTTTAGTTCAGGTTCCATATTCAGCCCAATATGATCTCACTCGGTAAATTAATATCATAATAACCAATAAATAATGTCAACTCCAAACATTTCTCTGTGTTTTAGAATGAAAAAAGAAGAATTACATTAAGACAATGGTTACATCTACAAAATGTCCTTTAAAAATGTGAATAAGATGAACAAGCTGAAATTTTCTTTTTAAAAAAACAAGGGGAATTATCATAATAATGTGTCTCAGTTTATCATTTACACATGTGCTTTATAACATACAGGTTACAGTGAATCTACAAATACACAAACCAATTAATAACAGGCAGAATATGGTTCATATTATTCACATTTTCTGTTTAAATGAGTTTGTAAATGTAAACATTGTCAAGTCCTAAACAATGTTATAATTTTTCCTTTTTTCCATTAGTTTGTGTGTTTTTTGTTGTTTTTTTTTTTTTTCATTTTGACTTATTTTAGACTTCACTTTTACTTTAGTTTGAATTCATTTTTATGTGGGTTTGTTACTTGAGTGTAGTTTTCCCAAAATGCAACAACTGTTTGACATGTACCCATAATACAAGACTTATATATTGAATGATTGTAACAAATTCCTTATTAATTTTATCATAAACACATAATGCAGTTTGAAGTAGTTACCTTTTTATTTTAATTCTTTTTAATGGGATAATTTTTTTACTTTCAGTTTTTATTGTTCTGTCAATTTAACAGCTCCTTCTGCCTTATAAGAATATATTGTTTTAGTTGTACTTAGTTATATTGTTTTTAGAAATGAATGTCCTTGTTCATGTGCTTTCTTGCAGGGCGCCTTCACTCTTCTGTTGGGACCTTTCACTTTCTTCAACGCCCAGAAGACCAAATATCTTCAGATTCTCACTTCACTCATGCGTTGGATTGGTAAGCATGATCTAGTCCACCTTCATGTTCTCACTAACCCTGATTTTTCAGGTTAGTGTTAACTGTATCACCTGTTCCCTAATCGTTGGTTTTGCCCTGGGTGTCTTTTTCTGCATCGACTGCACATATTTCCATTTTCCCAAGACCTGTCTCCTTTCTCCTTCCTCTAATCCATTCGCTCCCTGTCTAATGTGTGGCGGTCGTGTTCAGGTCCGTCCATCACGGTCCGGTCCTGCTCCGAGTCTTTGATTCCTATCTCCACTCATTCGTCAGCCTGACAGGCCGTCCTCAGCCTGATTGGACCGTCACTCACACAGCGATGGACCAAAATAAACCGCCCCCTCTGAGCCCTCTGTTAAAATCACAACATCACTGAATCATGCCTCCACGCTGCCGTCACCACCCCTGCATGGTCCACATAAACAACGCACGCACAGCTGTAAACAACACGCAAACATAGCTGTAAACAACGCATACACAGCTGTAAAAAAAATACGTGCAAACATAGCTGTAAACAACATACACAGCTGTAAATAATGCATAAACACAGCTGTAAAAAAAAATGTGGAAACACAGCTGTAAACAACATACACAGCTGTAAATAATGCATATACTCAGCTGTAAATAACATACAAACACAGCTGTGCAAGACACACAAACACAGCTGTAAGCACTGCACAAGCATAGCTGTAAACAACGCATAAACATGCAAACACAGCTGTTAAGAACACAGACACAGCTGTAAACATCACACAAATTTAGCTGAAAACAACGGACAAACATGTAAACACAACTGTAAAAAGGTGCAAACACAGCTGTAAACAACATACACAGCGGTAAACAACACACACAGTTGTAAACAATTCATATACACAGCTGTGAACAACACACAAACACAGCTGTAAACAACACAAATACAGCTTTAAAGAACACACAGACACCGCTGTAAACAATACATAAACACTCAAGCACAGCTGTAAACATCTCACAAACTTGGCTGCAAACAACGGATAAACATGTGAACACTGCTGTAAAACAACACACAAACACAGATGTAAACAATGTGCCAACACAGAAGTAAATAACGCACAAACATGGTTGAAAACTATGTGCAAACACAACTAAGCAGCTAATCAAAGGATGCTTTGGTTCAATGTTTGTGCATGTTGGAGGTTTTTAACCCTTTGTCTTCATAGAAGCTCTGTAACTGTTGTAAATGGCTCCAGTGTCGTCTTTACTGCTTAAATGTACTGCAACCAGACTTTAGAGGTTTCTGAACCAAAATATCAAAATGATGTGTGACGCATTTGGCGTGATGATATTGTAGAATAGATAATGGAATATTTAAGCAAACAGACTAACGACTTCAAGAAACCGAGCGACTGGGGACCAGGTCGCTACAAGTACCCGGTTCTCAAATTCCCGTCCCTTGTTTTTAATGTTGGATTAATGACAACAGGTGGTGGATCACATCATAAACTATTATTTTAACATATAAAATGTTTACTTACTGGTCTCATTTGGTTATTTTTGTGCACCTGGGTCTCAGGATGTACTCTCTTATTTGTAACCAGTGACACTTAAAGACCGCCACCCCCCACACACACACACTGGCCATCCTCCCACCTCATCCGTCACCTGTGAGGGTCACCTGTCCTGGTGTGTGGATCTGTGGGTGTTGGGGTTAGCATCTGGCTGGTGTGTCGCTGCTACCTTCTGACCTCAGATCAGGCCTCGTCACACTCTGCTGTAGTCACCTCGTGTCCGCTGCTGTGCTCTTCTTCTTCTTCTTCTATTTTTTTTTTTAACACCAAACATGAATGATGGTGCGGCCGCCTGCTGCTGCAGAGCCTGTAACCTGCTGTGATTTTCAATTGCGAAGCCATTAGCTCAGGTCAGTGTGACACATTGTGTGCAGCTGACTGTGTATATTCAGTCACTACAGCCACTTTATTTATTAAATTATTTCAGAAATAGAAAGTGGTGCAGGGATGAGTCCCGCTGCTTCCACCTGTCACAAACTACACGTGGATGTCATGTTTTGGAGGATGATACCTGTCAGTTATTTGTAAAGCTCTGAAAAATGATGCATTTTACAACTATGATGAAACAGGTTTGAGATCAATTTAAACAGGTTAACATGAATGTGTGGGGAATACTCCAGTGATAGCATTTTAAAAGCAACAATTTTTTATATAAATTTTTGGTAATTAGGCAACAATGAGGTTTATTACTTTGAGCCTGTGGCATAAGAAAAAGGATAAGTAGAAAAATGCGTTACGGTAGAATGACAAGAGCAGGACGTAGATCTGTGTGTTGGTTTGTTTTTTAACACTTCAAACTATTGGTTGAATTGTTACCAAATTGGGTGTATAGACTGCTAGTGACCCAGAATAGATCACATAAGATTGTGGGAGAAGTAGGGATAAGTTCCGATTTTTATTTTATTTTTTTTTATTTATTTATTTTTTTTAATGAATTTTTTAAAATCTTTTTTTTCTTCCACTTATAATGGGTGAAATTTCACGTCTATGAAACATCAGTTTTGTTTCAATTTACTTCAGACTTGGCACATATATAGAGACAATTGATATGTTGACATCAGCACATGCATAGACATGATGACATCAGCTGGCTCGATGCCAAAATACCCTACAATACAGTGGTACCTCTACTTACAAAATGAATCCGTTCCAGAAGTAGTTTCGTAAGTAGAAAATTTCGTTAGTAGAGGCGTGTTTTCCATGTAAATGCCCTAATCCGTTCCAAGCCCCCCAAAATTTTACTTTTATTTTGAAGCTAGACGGATGTTCCGGGTCAATAGAGGACTTCCGGGTTACACAATATGTTGTCATGAAGCA
>JAQQZY010000028.1:21148527-21162461 GCA_030068375.1 Ostorhinchus rueppellii | reverse complement strand
TTAAGTAGCTGGGATAGGCTCCATGCGACCCCCATGACCCTAGTGAGGATAAAGCGGGTATAGAAAATGAATGAATGCTGGAATGCTGTTAGCATTTGTAGACACAGGGTGTACAGGTTTATATAAAAAATTTTAAAAAGACAAGCAGCATTAAAAATATCTATCTGTATCACGTAATATGTTTACATGCTAAAAGTTCTCCAGAGCAGTGTTTTTTTTAGGTTTTGAGCAGTCAGGTTTTCAGACATATTTAACTGCAGTAATTTGGAATACCTATTTCCCTTTTAGTCAACCATTTTTTCTTTTGATGCGAGTTGTTTTGTAAAAGGTTTGTCCACAATGAGACGCTCTGCTGCAACCTCAGAAGCCGTAGAAGCTCAAATAAAAGCAAAAGTTGAAATAATGTTAACACGTATCATTTCGGACATATCCATTAAATAAACCTGCAGATTCAAGGTGTTGATACGCGCTGAAGGCTGAGATGACACTTGTGTTACGCAAATTATGACACTTTTTTTTTATACCAGCCTTTGTTGGCCTTTCATACTTTTTCCTTTTTTGTGTTTGCTTTCTAAAGCTCCATCAGTTGTGCTCAGACAGTTATTGCTCACCTCTGCAAAAAGTACAGTATAACTTCACATCCATTCACTCTGAGTGGCACCATTTAGAGTCTGAAACTGTCAAGATGTTTCCACATTCAGCTGCTGAAGGAAATGTGTCTGTTTAATTCGTGTTCTTTGGAGACATCACAGATATGTTTTAGGGTCCAGCTTGGAGCTTTTACAAGGATGATGAAACTGTCACTTTTCAGGTGTTTACAAAAACAAGAAACATCCAGTTAACTTTCCAAATGGAATACACATACAGATGTATTTGTTCTTGGATATGAAAGAGAATTCAGATGGGATTTCAACTTTTTCATGTACTGGTTTTGTGTAAATTACAGACACTGGAGTTATCACAGTGCATGACAACTTTTACATTTTGGGGGAAAATCTTCGCGCATTTTCAGTATTTAGTCATTTTAGGTTTTTATTTGGCTATAAAGGAAAATACACAGATCACTGATCATTTCAAGATGTAATATATATTTTTCCAACTAAATATACAAACATGACCTCGTTCTGTATATAAAATACAGACCTTATCATTTTTCCCCACTACCTATGGTATTCCTGCTCATTTTCGTTAATTCACCAGATGCTGGACCTTAAAACTACAGCACTTTGTGATTATAGAATCGCACAGAGTAAGAGTAAAACCTGCAGTATAATAATACGTACATTAAGTGAAATGGCATTAACAACTAAAATGGACACAGAGTTAAACTAAATCAATTTTCAAATTATTTCATCTACCCTCATCATGTTTCTCCTTTGCACTGTGGCTCCATGCTAGTTGGGTTCCATAAACTTACTAAATGAGGATTTCCAGAATTTATAGTAGGAATTTTTAATGAAAACATCAACACTTACCAAATTTCACAAATATTTTTTCCTCTTACCCAACATCATTTCCTGAAAAACAGTAGATGTGCTTTACGGAGACACAGAAACATCTTTTTGGCAAAAATTCTGAAGTTGCAAAGATTTAACTTCCTTAAAATTCTAACATGTCTGGTCCAACGAGTAAGATGGACTAATGAAGAGAGATTTTTTCCTCTGATCCAATAGAAGAAGAAAATGGAAGCAAACAGTGACAGAATGCTCAGCTTCTTTTACTCTGTTACTCAAGTGTAGCATCTCCAGCGCCACCTTCTGATGCCATTATTTATTCCAAGCCACTTTATAGAAAAGCACATCATTTATATTTCCGAAGGTGCAAGTTAATTTTCCAGGTTACAGAAACACAGCATCACAAAACGTGCTATAAGTGTCAATTCTGAAGCAGATATTGTAACTTGTTTAACCCTCTGACTTGTACGTCTCCAGTCTGTCTTCATCATAATATAATGACGATAAAAAAGGAAATAATATTCTGAATTCCCCCAAATTGCAAAGTGTACAGCATAACATCTCTTTATCCTACCCATAAAAGGTTTTATGCTAATTAGAGTTGGAGGACTCATTTGTCTTACTTAAGACGGAGGAACTAACCCTTTATTTTTCAAAGAAATTGAAAGTCAATCAGATGGTAGAGAGGAGCCGAACACCAGGAACAAAGCCACCAGAATGAAGCTTTTCATAATGTGCTCATTTGTCACCGGCTCTCGGCTGCATCGTGCTACATGAGGTGGGCAAATCACGGCTGCCCGCGACAATTTTATCACACTCATTGCACATATAGCTATGAATCTCAATGCTGAAGTGGTACGCAGCCATGAAATAAGAGCATATGAGCTTTGATCACCTTGACTGCCTTAAAGGATCAAGGAAACACTATCTGCTTTATGTACATAGTAAATTCTGTATGGTCACTAGATTAATGCAAGAAAGATGATGTAGATACATTATTCAGTGACTGTTTCAAATTATACTGAAGCCTCTGACTTACAGATAAAATACATGAAGCCATATGTAGGAGGGAGTGATACGGACCCAAAAAAAAATCATCTGTGTTATTAACCTGAATGACAATATGCATGGTGTGATCCATATCTGTACTTTCTCTAACGGTATGCGACATGGAAATGACGAAAATATCTAAGAAAAACACCCTATAAGAGATAAATTCAACGATGCGTGTAGTGTTTCACAGAGATTTGGATTCTCCTATGGAAATAATTTTTCAGCTAGTCCACTTTAACCTACAGGAGTTTGTGTGGGGTTTTTTTTGCTCCTAAATAATTGTAGAAAATGAGGTTAGATGTTGACCAAGTTCAGATCCATTCGATATGGTATGGTATATGGTATTCAGTGAGTTGCTGGTGGCTGCAGATGTCAGGTCATGAAGTAAAGAGCTAATAACTCAAGATCACGAAGGGCGCTTTCACATTGCGTACCCAAGTCCATACCACACTTAGGTACGTTCATACGTCTCTCGTAGATGTTGCCTTCACACACACGTACCACGGCCTGTGCCTGAGTACAAGTGGGTGTTACAGGGCTGAAACAGTAGGTGGCGGTGTGGAGGGAATTCTGTTGCTATCCAACAAACACGGAAGTCAGAAAAAGACGAACCTTACATCATCAACCGAGCGACTGTTCTGTTCATTTGTCAAGACAGGCAATACTTTTCTTTTATACTAGCCTGTTTGAGGTGAAATGAAAAAGAGCGGCCATCACTGTCCCTGATATATCAGCAAGTGGTTCAGTCGGGAAGGCGAGCCTGTGCTACTTGGATCCATGGCTTTTTCGGCGACAACAGAAGCCTCATCTATGGTCTTGTGGTGATTAAGTCACTTCCGTTGCTGGAATGGTGATTAAGTCACTTCTGTTGTTGGAATGGTGATTAAGTCACTTCCCCTCTTGGGCATGGATTGCTTTCACACTGCAACTTACCGTGCTAGAGTCCACATAGTCCATTACAGGACTGCCTTCTCAGCTGGACTCAGGTTTGGCGCTCAAGCACGGAACATTTATATTCCAAATGATAAAATAAGCAGACTTTGCAGTCCAGCATACTTGGTTACAGACTCGGGTAAACACTGTGAAAACACCTAAGTCACTGAAAAAAAAAACCTCCCACAAATCCTCTTTATAATAAAAGTAAATGCATAGTTTTTCAGGAGCCATTATTGTCTGATTCACTTTGTTTGGATTAAGTGTTCTGTTGGACATTTTTGTAAATTATTCATCGTCTTTGTCAGATTTGACCACTCATATAAGTTGTATTAGTGCTCATAGTGCATAATACAAAATCTGGACAAAAAAATAGTCCCGCGCTCTAATATTCATCCTGAGACACACTGCACACATTTACTGTGACATTTCATTGAGACCTGACCAACTGACACTAACCCCAGATCATGACACTGCCCCTACAAGCTTGTACTATAGGCACTATACATGATGGGTAATCACTCTGGACTCATCCGATCACATGACCTTTTCCTAGTAAAACATTGTCCAATCTTATATTGTGTAAGAAAGGAGAATCTCCTTAATCTGTTAAAGAACTGAAGCAGATTAATCACTGGAGTTAGTAATTATCCAGTGAAGGTTCAATCCAGGCTGTGGACCTTTGTATATCATGTAATTCAAAAAAAAAAAAAAAAAATGTCTGAGTCCTTCTGTAATTAAAAGATGAAACACTGGCACCAAGAAACCAAGTTCAGCAACACAACTATCAATTTTATCAGTATGAATATATAAGTGACATGAACTATTCTCAATGGCATTAAAAGTACTGTTCCATGATAACAAGTGCATTTCCACAAGCATTTCTAATATGCATTTTACAGTTGTGCATTTGAAGAGGTTAATGAAAACTTAAACATGCTATTTTTTCGCTTTTTTTTTTAGTTTGTTTTTTTGTCTTGTGTAAATATCATTTATGTTAATTCACACAATAGGATATTTAAATATTTTTCAAGTAAACTCTTACATGACTGATCAGCTGATTTATCCCTGAGTTGCAGGATCTTCCAATATTCCCATAATGCACTGAAACAAAGAAGAATATTACATAATGGTTATTACAAAAGTAAACGCATTTCCTTTCATTCATTTGAACTTTTACTACCCCCACTTCTCAGATTGACCACTCTATGATGTCACCTGGTCAGATCTTTATTCTTCTATTCATACATCAGGAATGTATTAATTACCTGTTTTTTTTTTTCCCACCATCAGCCCTTGTTATTGTTTTGAGGCTACAGTACTCATACCCTGAGTGTCAGTTTTAATGTAAACTTGTCATCTGTACTTGGATCAGTTATTGCATTTGACTTCCTTTACGGCCTTCCTCATTGGCAGCAGGACAAAGCCATTGACTCCCAGATGAAGTCTCTTATTTCAGTGTTTCCTTTATGACAGTATTTCCCTGTAGCTTTCCCAGAGACCCTCCACAAACTCATTCATTTAGCCACATGAGTCATTTACCTCTGCAGATATCTGTCAGCATATGGTGATTACACAGACGTCCAAATTGACACTCTGGTGTAGATGGAGGCAGTGGAAGGGCCCAGACACTCCACAAAAGGGCCGCAATGAATCGAGCACATGTCAAACCGCCACATCGCCAGTGCCTGTCGATCTCGCCGCCTGTGATTTATATTACCTGGATGGGGATGACAATGACCTTGTGGAGAATGCTTCAACTTAACAGCCCCCCAGAGGAGGCTCTTCAGCTGGATTCAGACTGGGAGCAAACAAAGCCGCCGCTGTTAATCCAAGGCTGGCAGACGCTGCTCGATGCTCTGAGGAGTCATTGACTGGCTGTGGAGGAGGACCGCCAGCGTCTATCTCACAAGAGATGGGATTCCTGGACTCAATTAATGAGTAGAAAATGGTAGAAGGTGAGAGGTGATCAATCTCATGCGCGACGGAGCACGAGAACGCTACAAGTTGGAGGGTCTCGCTCCGCCAAGAGAATGACTTGGACACTTACACGTGAGCCATTCCTTGATGATTGTGAGAAGGTCAAGGACTAGTTTGATGGGAGTTGAGCTGCTGCGACAGCACTTTAGCGCTATGGGAACATGGTGCTCCAGCTCTGGTTACAGATCACTGCTTCAAAGTTAGTAAAAAAAAAAAACAACAAAAAACTGATTTTTGATTGCACTCAGATTCTTTATTAAATTACTGCATTGGTTGTTTGAATTAGTCTGTTTAGTTCCTGGTTTCAGTTATGTTCTAGTTTGTTTTGAGTAGGGATGTGAATTGATAAGAATTTAGCGATTACGGTTCTGTTATTTGATTTGACTGGATTAAGGAATGAACTATAGTACAAATGGCTTTGTTTGCATTAACTATTCAATGTTAAATATGCACCAACATTTTGCATTTGATTGGAGCAAAGCTCATAAAGGGTGGAGCTAAAGGAGCATGAGATTACCTACTGCAGCCTCTGAGCCTTGTTGTCATCTATAAATGTAATTCTAGAACTGAGATTGTGCATAAATAACAGTGAAAGCAGGTTGAAATGGTGCCAACATTAGAGTCACAGCCTCTTCACTAAGCAGCCAATCAGAGATGTTCAATTGGCACAGTTTAATTGGATGCTGTGGTTAAGCATCCAAGTGTCATCTTTACTGGTGAAATATGACCATATTTTAGAGCAGAGGTGTCAAACTCATTTCAGTTCAGGGGCCACATTCAGCTAAATTTGATCTGAAGTGGGCTGGACCAGGGAAATGGTAACATAAAAATATAGATAATGTCAACTCCAAACTTTTCTCCATGTTTTAGAGTGAAAGAAGTGAAATTATGTTTTAAAAATGTTTACATCTACAAACTATCCTTTAAAGCACTGTGAATAAAATGAGCAAAATTTTTTTTAAAAGTGTAATTTTAACAATATAATGCTTCAGTTTATCATTTACACAGGTACATTATAACTTACAGATCACAGTGGATCTACAAATACATGAAACATTTTGTAACAGGCATAATTTTAAAATTGCACTTCTCAAGACATTTCAGGTTGTTCATATTTGTTCAGGTCCTTCGCATTTTTTGTGAAATTATACCGTGTTTTGGTGGAAATACATGAACAGGTTTACTAAAATGATTCTGAATATCATTGTGTAATTATAGCATTTCACAAATTTATCCCAAGGGCCAGACTGGACCCTTAAGTGGTCTAGATTTGGCCCCTGAGCTGCATGTTTGACACCCCGGCTTTAGAGGTTTCACAACCAAAATACAAAAATGACATGATGACATAATTGATGTGATGATCTCCTTGAACCGATAAGTGGGATCATCAAGCAAACAGACTAATGCTTCCCAGTGACTGAGCTACTTATCAGTTTTGAATTATTTTAAAGTAGAAAAGTTGCAGAAATCTCCTTCATGAGGAGTTTAGTGACTTAAAACCCAAAAGATATCCATGCTGACCTTGATGTAATACAGGTCAAGAACTAATTTATACACCTGGATTTGATGTTGCCATTAGACATAATAGACATGAGCAGAATGGGGTGAGATGCCATCGATTGACAAGCTACATTTTAGAAAGAGTTTTTACAAATCTCATGTTTTGTGACATAAAAGACTGTATACCTGTAGATGAGGGGAATAAATAGAGAGGCCTATTTGTTTTCCACATATCTGCATTAGTATGGACAGGACAGTGCTAAAGGAAGTGTTCAGGTCATTTTGTGAAGTAAAGAGTGAAAATACTTCACAGCTAAAACGTCTTTTTTTTCTACTGTAGTAGAAGTCTAAGGCTGAAGAAAATGGATAGGGTTGTAATCTGGAGCCATTTTCAGAAAATATTGTTCACATACCAAGCATCACCTTCTTTCTGAGTCTTATTGGAGCCTCCATCCTCTATGTTTCTCACCTGCCACTGATAACATTCATATTATTGACAACAACACACTGGACATGGATCGGCCAAAAACCCATTACTAGACCGACCCCTAAATCTGAAACCCACAAGGCAAAAGAAGAACCAGGAAGATGAAGACAATTGCAGAGTTTTTGTTGTTGGTCTTCACCCTGGGAGGTTTTCCTCTGGTTCACACATAACCTGAAGATTTCCAGCATGTTCATCCACGTTGTCCTTCTATAATCTTAAGGTGCTTTATGTAATGCGTCCGGCCACCCTCAGACTCTCTTAATTAAAAGCCCCCCATGCCTGTTCTTTTCCTGTGCAGCTTGTGAACATTGACGCTCCCTTTCTTTCGCCCTCCGCCTTTTCCTCCCAGACAGGTGGCTGAGCTCGGTGTTTCACACTCAGGAAGGTGGGAAGACGATGAGAGTTTGAAGGAGAAATTTGGAGTAAGAGTTCACCAAGAGCAGACGGACCAAGGACGGCATGTTTGTCCAACGCAGCCGACTGTTCATGGCACGGATATAATGGTTTTTCCCATACATCTGTGCGTCCTTGAGGGCTGGTCGGCTGCCCGTCCATCTGACCTCTGGGCACAATATGGCTTCAGGTCAGAGTGGAGTGGAAGCTTTTCCCAGAGCCACAGATTATGCTGGATGTCAGCCAGACATGCATTAAATATTGAACACTTGGCAACAGGTTTCCAGACTGTTCTGAAGTGTGGAGGCTGGGAAACATGTAGCACAACAAACGAGTGTATTCACAATGAGGCGCTGGCTTTTCCCCACATTTAAATCCTGTCAAAGAGTCATTCATTCGTTTGTGTTTTTCATTTCACTTTGACTTTCTGTGCTTTTTAAAAAAAATTTTGGATAAATCATTCTGAAAGGATAGTAACAACAGCAGAAGGGTAATTGGTAATACTACAGGAATCAGTGAAAATCAGCGTAAACAGTGTCATTTTAATTAAGTGTTACTTTTGGGGCAGTTCCCACTTACAGTAGCACCCCAAATGTAGATAATCTAAACATTCTAACAACTCTATTCTATTCAATTTTATTTGTAGAGCCCTATATCACAACAAGGTTGCCTCACAGAGCTTTACAGAATTAAATGAATATGAAAACAAACAACAGTCAAATAAACAGTAGATCAAGGAAATGGATTAATGTCCCAGGCATCCTCCATCCTTAGACCCTTCTCGATAAGGAAAAACTCCAAAAACCCAGTGGGAGAAGAACCACAGTGAAGGACAGATCCACTCCCATGGATGGACAGGCTGTAGATGCACCAGGACTGATGGACGTCCATTTGCGGATGTAGTTCCAGTCTGTAAAGATGCAGTAGGGTGGGGGCACATGAGGGGGTCCATCCAGACAGGTGAGGGTGAGGGAGGAGGTCCTGTTGTCATTGGGCCCCAGGCTGCTACAGCTGAAACAGAAGCCACTCTACTGGGGAGGGGTGGGGAAAAGAGACACCGGATAACTAGTGATGAACAGACTAAGTAAACAATAAGTCTGTATTGGCAAGTTTTATTATAGAAACTTATGTATTTAATCCAAAATTGCAACTGGATGTGGTGGAAATCTCGAGGCTAAAAAGCATCTGTACTGTACTTAAAGAAAACTGCAACAGAGAAAACTTAAGGCCTTCATAAAAGTGCAGAATATTCACCTGTGAATATTTTTGTGTTCTTTCAAAATAATTCACTTTTCTTGTGAGTCTAGTTTGCCAGTTGTGACACGTTAACTAAAAAAGACAAATTCATTGACATTTCCGCAGAAATAGTAATGGATTCAACATGAGTTTCAGTTTCCGAGTGTCCAGAACCTCCCAGTGGTCTTCATAGTTTACTTGTTTACCGGTGTTGCTCCATGCATTCTTTATCATCCTGACCATTTTTTTTTTGTCTTTTTGCATTCATGTCATTCTCATATGATGTTCAGTTCAAACAAATGATTAGTTTACACCCTCATTTGCACTTCCAAAATCTCAGAAAAATAGACTTTCTTGCAAGATGTTTATGTTCTGTGTGAAAGTACCAATGACTTAAACAGCTTTTAAAAACAAGAAGTAGTATGTGCAAATAAATCATATGACCAAAATGTCCTTTAAGACCTTTAAAGTGTACATCGCACACTAAGCTGCTATTCTTTTCTCTCGAGGGTAAATATTAACTCAGGATTAACAGAGGAAGAATGAAAAAAGAAGACATTCACCTTAAAGAGGCTGGAATTACAGCATTTACATGATTTAAAAATTCATAATAATTAATAATTGTTCGAGTATTTGCGTATTAATTTAATACTTGTAATTAACTATTTAATTTCATTTTAATGTATTTAATTATAACAATGGCATATGTGTTTTAATGTACAAATAGAGTAACCTGCTCTCATCTGAAAATTGAAACATACCTTATATCTTACTTCATCTCTTTAAATCCATTATTGGTTGAAAATATTTGGTTAAATACCAGGAAAGCGTCATATACTCATATTTATGAAGCTGCACCAAGTGAAAGTTGGCTATTTTTTGTTCAAAAACCTGTTTGATTGTGTTGAACTCTGACTGGTGTTATGCTTTCTACCTCGGTGTTGTTATTGTACAGTTTTGGAAACAGTGGTGAATGTCCTGCTGTTTGTTACTTAATCCTCTTCACTCAGCTCCAGTCGCACCACCTTTACCTTTGGTCAGGTTCTCCTATCTCCTGTACAGTCTGTCCTCGGTAATTGGAATGAATCTTATCCCCTGGACGTGCATTAAAGTGCCACTGCAGGAGTTCACAGCATCTGATTAATAGAGCCCGACTCGAACTCCCACTTCCTTCTCTTAAAGCACCACGACCGGCACTGGAAAACACCTGATTCTTCCACCTGAGTGACTCTCCGCTTACATTTTTCCATCAGAAGCAGCAGGAGTTCAGTTGATTTCAGTTCTGCATTAACACCACCATCAGTGTGTGTGTTTGAAGATAATTTCCTCTGCAAATGTGTGTCGAATTGGGTCTGGCATCATAAATGTCACCTGGTATTTAAAGGAGGGCATGATGATGAAAGTTCCTGACGTTGGGTGGAGGTGGGAGGTCTTAGCGGTCACATGACTGGATCCGAGTCAGAGCGTGTCGAAAGGAACGTTTCCAGAGGGAAATCGATTGGTGATGTAAACAGGACACAGGGACACGGGGGCCGGTCCTCCATCTTCACCTGGGTATAATGACGTTAGGCGGGGCCGTGAAGTGTTCGCCGGGCGGCTTTCATGCCCTTAACGTCTGAGGCCAAACAGCTGGAGGGTGGTTCCACAATAAGAAGATAAACTCAGGCGGTTGGAGCTGTTTTCAGACTTAAATTTATTTATGTATTTATTTAACTGGGAAATACCTCGCAGAGATTAAAAATCTATTTTTCGAGAGTGTCTTGGTTAAGACAGCAGCAGAAGTTACACAAAATAGAAATCACAGCCTTACATCCACACTAAAAATATAAATAAAACACAATAAAAGTCAGTTCTAAAAACATACATGAATCACTAAACTAAGAACATGCATGTGAAACACCATCAGTAATTTAAAAGATACTAAAAGTGTATAACAATGTTCCTTAAAAGCATCTCAAAGCAGAACCTGAATCAATCAGTTACAAAAACACAGACATCCTGATTCATCCTTTTCCTGTTCATTTAGAAGGACTTTACAGCAGGGGTGTCAAACATATGGCCCCTCAGACACACTTTTTTTTTTTTTTTTTTTGACCCTTGGATACCTAAGTGGGTCAAAATGATCCAGTCAGGTGTTTTTTAGCAGTATCTTTGCAATGAAAAGTTGGTATCATTTCATATTCCAGGTATTTCTCTTAAACAGGATACTGACATCATGCCATTTAAATTCTAACGAGCCTTTTATAGATTTTATGAAATTACAGTTTTTGTATTACACTGCCCCTAGATTCTGTAGGTGGGTCAAAAGGATCCACATTCATTGCCAGTGGTTCACACCTGCACCTGCAAGCGTCAAACATCGAAGTTTAAAATGTGTTTTAAGATTGTTAAAAATGTAAAAGAAAATAATAATAATTTAAAAAATCTTTGAAACATGGAGTCATTTATTGTGGAATAAAATATAACAGAATTGACTACTTTTAACATGACCAAATGACAGAAGTGGCATAAAAACACACTGATTTTAATAGGAGTCATTTCAGACCCATTTATGGAAGAGTGGAGGGTCCAGACATTCGTGCAAAGGGTTAACTATTTTATATTTAACTGTGCAGCTTTAAATCTCAAGAGTTTACTTAAGATGTATGACAATATTCCTGGTGTTTTTTTTCTTTGAATATTCGCCCTTTGCTCCATAATCATTATCCTCACCCTTGTGTCTGTCACTCAAATTTTTAGAGACCTGAGACTTCTTGGCATTTTCTTGGAATTGAAGGCAGCTATTTCTCTGAACAAAACTTATACTGAACTTTTTTTTCTTTTTTTTTTTTGGTGAAGTCAGTGAAGTTTTTTCCTTTGTAGTTTTCGAAGTTCAACTGGGCTGGTTTTGTCCTTGAAAACGTTTCATCTCTCATCCAAGAGCCCAAACCAGTCCAGCTACTGAGGATGAACGATGACCCAGCCAAATGAGAACTTTTTCTTTCAGATCTTTGCATTTTCATAAATATTTTCTAATGTGAAACTTCATAACATGCATCAAACACACCCGTTGAGTTGGATGCGTTGTCATTGTGATTATTTGGAGACGACTTGTTCTGAAATCTGCTTTTCTGTTTGTTCTTCCGCAGCTTTCACCATGATGATCATCTTGGCTCTGATCCGCATCGGTAAAGGCGACAGCGAGGGAAAGCCCCCCGTCGCTTCCTTGTCTGGCGTTCCCAACCTGTTCGGGGTCTGCGTCTACTCCTTCATGTGCCAGCACTCGCTGCCGTCTTTGGTGACGCCTATCTCCAATAAGAAGCACGTGGGGAAGCTGGTGTTCGCCGACTATGTCCTCATCCTGGGCTTCTACGTCCTGCTCTCGTTCACCGCCATCTTCTGTTTCAACAGTTCGTACTTGTATGACATGTACACGCTGAACTTCACCGACAACTGCAAGGTGTTGGACATCCCGGTTCTGCGCTACTTCCTCGGACTCTTCCCCGTTTTCACCATCAGCACCAACTTCCCTATCATCGCCGTCACGCTCCGCAACAACTGGAAGACCCTTTTCCACCGGGACGGAGGCACGTACCCATGGGTGGTGGACCGTGTCGTGTTCCCCCTCATCACCCTGGTGCCTCCCATCGTCGTGGCCTTCTGCACCCACAACCTGGAGTCTCTGGTGGGCATCACAGGGGCCTACGCCGGCACAGGGATCCAGTACATCATCCCGGCCTTCCTCGTGTACTACGCCAGGCGCCATCTGGAGCCGGTCATGGGCAGAGACGCTGTCAACAAGCACCAGTCTCCTTTCCGCCACGCCTTCTGGGTGTGGTTTGTGTTGCTGTGGGCCGCCTCCTGCCTCATGTTTGTCACAGCCAACATCATCCTGACTGATACCAAGAAATGACACTCAGACACTCGTAGTAAATATACATGAGCCGTTGGACCAGGTTAGTGCCGACCGCAGTCCCACAACCAGCAAACGAATTTAACAAGCATTTAAGGGTCCAGATGTTTATCACCTGTTGAAACCCAAACTAATGAGGAAGCACTAAAGCAGGGGTGGGAAACTCATTTAAGGTCATGGGACCCATTCAGCCCAAAATGGTCCCAAGTGAGTCAGACCAGTAAAATAGTAACAAAATAACCTATAAACAATGTCACTTCCAAACTCTTTATGTTTTAGAGTTTAAAAAAAGTAAAATTACATCATGAAACATCTATAAACTATCCAAAAACCTGAATTTCTTAAGAAAAATAAGGGTCATTTTAACAATATTATGCCTCAGTTTATCATTTACACATGTGCATTACAACATACAGACCACAGTGGATCTGGAAATACATCAAACATTTAGTCACAGGCAGAGTATTGGTAAAATTACACATTGTGCTGATTGTTGGTCAGTTTTTTGATTCATTTGTTCATTTATGTTCAATTTGTTTATTGTTTTGTTAATTTTTGCACTACAACATTTAGTAACCGATATAATATTGTTAAAATTGCACTTAATTCTCTTACGACATTTCAGGTTCATATTATTTGGTGAAAGAATAGTTTGTATATTAAATATTTACATGTTTTTTTTTTTTGTTTTTTGTTTTTTTTACACCAAAACAAAGCGAAACATTTGGAGTTGTCATTATTTTTAAGTTCTTATGATGGTATTTTTCTGGTGCGACCCACTTGAGATTAAATTTATCTGAATGTAGAACCTTGAATTAAAATGTTTTTTAACATCTTTGATTAATTAATGAAGGCCGACACGGTGGTGCAGTGGATCACACTCGTGCCTCACAGCAAAAAGGTCCTGGGTTCCATTCCAGCACCAGTCCATGGTGGGACCTTTCTGTGTGGAGTTTGCATGTTCTCCCCGTGTCTGCGTGGGTTTTCTCCGGGTACTCCGGTTTCC
>JAQQZY010000028.1:21122845-21134006 GCA_030068375.1 Ostorhinchus rueppellii | reverse complement strand
TCTGGGCATCCCTGCTTAGACTGTTGCCCCCGCGACCCGGCCCCGGATAAGCGGAAGAAAATGGATGGATGGATGGCATTTTCTTCAATAGGCCACACATAAAAAAATAGTTGAGTGAACCAAACTAAATTATGTTAAATGTAATTTTAGTTTGATTCGCTCAACTATTATGTGTGACCTACTGAAGACATTTTTTAAAAGTTGATTAAAAGTTTTACTTTTTACAGAGTTGAATTTAAAAATAAATAAATAAAAAAAATGGGTTTATAGATTTCCAGTGACCCAGAAAAGATGTGGTTACATTTGGGGAAATATAGGTCAAAGTCCAATTTTTTTTTTTTTTTTTTTTTTTTTTTTAAATGGGCAAAATTTCAAATGTGTATAAAAACATCAATTTCCTTTCAATTTTGTAACGTCTGGATGATGAACCCACATGCAAGACCAGACCAGGAATAAAATTCCAAACACTTGTCTGACAAGCAAACAATTCAGGAGTCCAGGAAATAAACACGTTCCAAATGTCTCTGGGGTTAAAGTTCTGTTCACTCAGTTTACGGTTCAAACACAGTTCAATAGTCTCTGAGTTCCTGAGGGAATCCTCTTCGTTCTGTGAACACATACAGAACCTAGTATCATGGTGCTGGTGTTCAAGGAGGCAGGCGGTATGGGTGGTCAGGTCAGGGGTGTGGTCCAGAGCTGAGGAATCCAACGTAGAGGAGACTGAAGATGTGGTCAGGGACGAAGGGCAGGTCGGGTACCGGGGATGGAAACTCCAAAACGTGGTCCAAATGGAAGGCAGACAAAACAACCAGGGATCAGGCTTACGGGCAGAGTCAGGTGGAGAAACAGGTCCAAAAGGGCACAGGCGAACAGGCTGGGTCAAAATTGGTGCTGGGTCAGGATCTCACAGAATGGACAGGAGTAAACACTGGAAAGCCATGCAAAGCAATGAACAATCTGGCAAAGACCAGACAGAGGAGAGCAGGTTAAATAGGCCACACGTAATGGGCCACACCTGTCACCCGCCAGGTGTGCAGAGTTGGCCTGATTACTTGGTGGGAAGAGTAATTGACAGGAGAGATAGAACAAGCGAGGGGGAGAGACCGAACAGAGACATGACAAATTTACTCCAAACTTGGCACATACATAGAGAAGAACTTGATATGATGACATCAGCACATGCATAGACATGATGACATCAGCTGGATCGATCCTAAAATAAGATGCATTATGTGCGAGGGGCGGGGTTTGTTGTGCCTGACACCACTTGTTTTTTTGTTTTTTTTTTCCACTTTTGGTTTCTTTAAAAGTTCCAATACACACTCAAAAAACCCTCCTCATATACATTTGATGAACCAGAGGAAAAACCATTAGTTCATGACAGTAAACGTCAAGTAGAAGCTGTTTTAGTAAATGAAATAGTGAGAACATGTTTAGATGTTTCCAAAGGCTCCGTTCAGGTTTAGTTCAAGGGTTTTTTTTCTGCTCGTACACGATCGTACATGGATTAAACTGGACTCATAATGATATTTAACAACGGTCAAAGACAAACACTGTCCCTGTTTGGCTGTGAATCTCAAGTGGACATCGTGTTAATTATCACTGTCAACACGGTGGATTTAATTTCTCTTAATGAGCCATAAAGTCACACCTTAAACCTGATGATTAAAACATGAGGAGCCTGTTTCTGAATCCGCTGGTTAAAATTCCCATCATGCCTCACCTGTCGGACACCTGTGGGAAGGTTAAAGGAGTTAATAATTTAACATGAACTGAAGATGATGCTCCTTCATCAT
This sequence comes from Ostorhinchus rueppellii, assembly GCA_030068375.1. NCBI lineage: Eukaryota > Metazoa > Chordata > Actinopteri > Kurtiformes > Apogonidae > Ostorhinchus > Ostorhinchus rueppellii. Next base: position 21,132,210 of record JAQQZY010000028.1, on the reverse strand, counting down.
GGTCCAGGATTTTCTGATGAGGGTTTTTTTTTTTTCACAAGGGGGACAAAAGAAAAGGAGGTGACAAAGGTTTGATTTGTAGTTTTAAAGCTTGATTTATTCATATGGGATTAAATTAGGACTTAATTAGTTAATACTTGGTTTTTAGCCTGAAATGTCCTTAAAATCTCCTTCACTAAATATTAAAATGAAGCCGCTCAGCACACCTATAATACAAATAAAACAGCTATAACATCTGTTTAGCTCCAACATACAAATAAAAATCAACCAAATAAACTGCAAATAATAAAAACTGATCAAACTAATTAAAAGAGTCAATTATAGAAATAAATTTTAAAAATTGCAAGTTTCAAAAAAATTCAACACAATGAACCAGTAACAACAGAAAAATTTAAAAAATGAGGAAAATAATCAACAAATTATGATGATAATAATAATAATAACAGCAATAATACATCATCAACAAAATGGGAAAAAATAAACAAAACTAAAGAAAATAAACAAAAAAGATTTTTAAAAATGATCAAGAAAATGCTAAAAAATAATACTGGAGAAAGTTTTCAAAATAAACCAAAGCAAGAAAAAATAATCAAGTGGAAAAACTATATAATCAGCAAAATCAATAAACTAAATAATATCAAGATAAATAAAAATCACCAAATCTCCAAAATATGGTAATAAGTAAGTATTAACAATATTTTGAAAAATTAAAATTCTCTATTTATAGAAATATTAAATTTCTCATTTTCTGTTATATTTCATTTCTCACTTATGTTTTTTTTTCTGTCTTTCTTTACACTTGTGTGTTGTATGTTCCTGCTGTTAACTGTGAAATTTCCCCAACGTGGGATCAGTCTTGTCTTATTTTAAAATGAACAAAACTTAAGAGAATGCCTTTGACAGATTTATTGTGTAGTTACTGTAGTTTCTTCTTCTTCTTAAATTCTTATTCATTAAATTGTTAAATGTGCCTGATGTCTTTTTTTTTTTTTTGCACTTATAAATGGTTCCAAACTGTACAAAGTTATCTGACACTATAATTATTTTAGTCTTTATTTTGTCATGTCTGCGTTGATGTCACACACATACTGTTACGTCCGAACACAGATCAGAAACGACAGGTGGATTGAGTTAAGGAAGAACAGTTTATTAGATGGATTAGACAAAAAAAATACAATAACTGAATCTTCTGTGGTCTGAGTGGGGAGAATCCAGAATCGGTGTCCAGGCTGGGCCAAGGTTTATTAACCGGGGAGAGCAGTAATGACGGTACCGAGGGATAAAACAGGCTCTAGTGAGGGACAGGCAAGAGGTCAAAAACACAGGTAAGCAGGCGGTGAGGCAGATATCGAAAAGGAGCAGGTTTAGACAGTACCGTAGCAGGCAAGTGTTCCAGAATCCAGGTGGTCTGTCCGAGTAAGGCCACAGTATCAAAAGGAGCTAGGCAAGCTCAGGTCCAAAAACACAAACAACGGGTCCAGGAGGAGACAGGCAAACATGCTCAGAGGTCAAAGGCAGAAAAGGGTCAAGAACAAGACAGGCAGAACAGGACAGAATCACTGGTAGGTTTGACTCACACGGAGTACAAAACGAACTGGCAAAATATCACACAAAGACAGGGGTTTCTATACACAGAAGGGGAGGAGAGACAGTTAGACACAGCTGGGTAACAAGAGACCGGTGCAGGTAATCACAGGAGCGGGAAAACACGGGGAACAGGAAGTAAAGACGGAGGACATGACACAGGAGAGAGATTAACAAAATAAAATGGGAAATGACGAGACAAGAAACATGAAACAGACTAAAGTCTGTTCCCAGACATGACACATACAAGTTTTTCATGAATAATTTATGATGATTTTATTCAGTGGTTAAAATATGAAACATCCATGCATCCATTTTCTGAACCCACTTTATGCTCACGAGGGAAAATTTGAAAAATATGGAAGGAAATCTAACATCATTTATGGTTTTTCTCTGCTGTAAATTATAGTTTCTGGTCATTTTTGAGTTTTAAAAGTTCAGTTTGTGTTGTCTCTGTCGACCCACAACACCAAAAACCATGTTGTTTTATTTATCTGTTGTGGAATTTTTTAATGTGGTACATGACATCATGTTGGATGTAAAATAGAAACCGTTAAATCTGAGCAGCTGCAGAAACATTCAACACAAACCTGGTGCATCTCTCAGAGGACCAGGGGTTAAACCTGTCAGATAAAGGTCGTCTGTGCGGTGTGTGTTCTGGTCAGAGTCGATCCACTGGGATTCCGTGATGGATCCAGACTGACGTGATGTGACACTGGGATCACAGAGTTGGGATGATGTCGGATTAAAGCTGCCGATGATGTTGGAACAGCAGATGTTGGGTCTGTAGTGACACTCTGTGACCACCAGGAGAGTGAAGTCTCTGAAAAGACTTTAACCTTCAGGTGAGCTTATTATGCACTTTGCACTTCATGACATAAGACACAGGTATCAAACATGCGGCCCGGGGACCAAATCCGGCCCGCCAAAGGGTCCAGTCCGGCCCTAGGGATGAATTTGTGAAATGCAAAAATATATATGAAGGTAAGGTTCCACATTCAGACCAATTCAATCTGAAATGGGTCAGAAAAGTAAAATACAGTTGTAATAATCTATAAATACTCAACTCCAAATTTTCTCTTTGTAAAAGTAGATATTTTCATATATTTACACTAAAACAAAGTATAAATAATTTCACAAAAAATGTAAATAATCTGAACAAATATGAAGAACCTGAAATGTCTTAAGTCTTATGTCTTAAGTGCACTTTTACTAATATTCTTCCTGTTACTAAATATTTCGTGTATTTGCAGATCCACTGTGATCTGTAAGTTGTAATGAGCATGTCAAAATGATCAACTGAAGCATAATATTGTTAAAATTACACTTTCATTTTGGGGTTGTTCATGTTATTTGCATTATTTGAAAGGATAGCTTGTAGATGTAAACATTTAGATTTTTTTAATTTTACTTTTTTTCCTCTAAAACATAGAGAAAAGTTTTGAGTTGACATTATTTATGTATTATTATGTAGTTATTTCACTGGTTCGGCCCACTTCAGATCAAAGTTAGCTGAATGCGGCCCCTGAACTAAAAGGAGCTTGACACCCCTGTCATTAGAGATCATATTATTTTTCACAATTTGTTTAAAGGTTGTTGATTTTTGCATGATTTTTTTTTATATTCTGACCTCTGACAGTAAAACCCATGTAGTTTGACAAATGACAGTGGATGAAGAAACAGATTTTATGTTCAGCTGATGGTATATTTTGCTGAAAAAGTAGCCCTTTCCTCAGTTTTCTCTTTTTTGATAGAATAACCTTTGAATTTATTATGAGCTTTTATGACATTTTTACATAATGAGAAAGTTAAATTGGGAAAAATACCTGATTTTCACTGAAAAATGCAGAGGATTGCAATAAATGGAGATAAAACACTTAATACAGGTTAGAACTTTAGAGAAAATTTAATTTGGACATCACCGGAAAACTACTTCTAGGTCTTTAAGGGTTAAGATATTCAATATTTCACTTTCAAGAGCTGTAATTATGACAGTTAAAGCAAAAAGGCATGACATGTTTCATTTTATGTGTAAGGAATGTTTATAAGGTATAGGGGAAAAAAAACCCTACAATATCCTACTCCCCTCCCCCAGTCTAAAAAAACCCCCAAAACATCTGTGCATGTACTTGAGCTGGTTTTGATTCAGTGCAGTTTTCATGACTTATTTCAGGTGTTTATGTTGTTCTTAACCCATAAAGCCCCAGCTCTACTTTTGTTTCAGCTCCCAAATGAATTTTTCTCATTAACTTTTCTTAAGTGGTTTATCACCATTGGTTACAATATTATCCTCTGTATTTTGCATTTTCTATGAAAATCATATTTTCCTATATTTTATTTAGATGTTTATGAAAACTTAGAGTAAATTCAAAGGTTATTATGTTTTTAAAAATCTGAAAAACTGACTTTTTCAGCAATGATATTATTAACTGAACATAAACCCAGTGTCTCCATCCACTGTCATTAATCCATCTCCATAAATTTTACTGATGAATCAATGTTGTTTAGGACATGACAGTGTTTCCATGGTAACTACAGAGCCTCTGAACATCCAACTGCATCATATCTGATGACCATGTAAAGATGACAAAGTGTATTTTATACCAATTATTTACATGTATTGATAGGATTAATGGATCAGAAGTTATTAAGGGTAAGGGGTATTGTTTTTGATTTGGTTTGTTTGTTTGTTTGTTTGTTTAACATTCTGTTGGTTGAATTCATACTACATTGGGTTTATAGACTGCCAGTTATCCAAAATAAATGTCATTACATTTTGGGAAAAGTAGGTCAAAGTTCAAATTTTGGATGAATTTTAAAAATCTTCCCCTTTACTTAAAATGGGTGAAATATGTGTGAGGGGCGGGGCTTGTTGTGCCTGGCACCACTTGTTAAACAGATCAGCAGATGTCTTTGGTTGACAGTGTATGTTTGGGTCTTTATGGGTTAACGTCCTTGGTGTTTAAATCAGATTGTTTTGTTTTTCTTTGCAGACACACGTAATTACATCTCTGCAGTCGATCTTGAATCCTGTCGTTCTGCTCCTTGTGTCATTCATTTGTTTCTTTCATACGTGGTTTTTGTGTGTGTTTTGATTTCCACCTTCCTCTTCAGGTGTGTGTTAAGGGTTTACACTTGACTGAACTGAAGAGATTCCTCAGATCCTGCAGCTTATCCCGGGGTCGTGCTGTTCGTCAGAGCAGATTAAGACATCCTGTACTGTATCACTTGTATAACTTTTGACTTCCCAGCATCCCCCTGGAGGACGATCTCCTCTGCTCTGCAAATCCAAGGCCTCGGGTCCCCTCTCAAACTGCTGACGAGGCATCGAATATTGATTCCCGGTCTCGATGGCAGAGCTGGCAAAGACAGAAGAGACGCCTCTGCAAATCTGTCACCTTTAATTTTATGAAGCTTTTAAGTGAATGTGCGCTATCACAAAATTACTTTTTTCAGTTTCATTGTTAACGAGAGCTTTTGTCATTTTTATGAGATCCTTTTCTTGGAATAAGGCGCCAATTTAATCATTTCCTCTTGATGCTAAACCAAATGAACATGTCTGGTCCAATCAAGAAGCACTAGAATGTGCACTATCTCAATAAAAGGAGATTTTCTCTTATATTTCCTCGGAGGAACAAAAGAAATGTACGAGCAAATGTGGTTTACTCTGTTCTGATGAAGGTCCAGTGTGGATTTAAGTGGATCTGATTGGATAAATAGTGCAGAATCACACACACAAACACAAAGAATCATAATGTTTTCATCTCTGAATGAGCTTTTTATATCTACAGAGGGAGTTGTTTTCCTTTCTCCACTATCCTCTTTATTTTGTATTTTTAAGGGCTGGTATTTTCCTGCATTTAATTCACTGATCATGTAGATGTTCATAAATCTTCAGCGCAAAGTTGAGGGTTGTTATATCAAAAACAATAATAAAAGAAAATATGGATATATACATCATCCCATGTAATAAATTAGATGATCATCAGTGAATTGATGGAGTATAAAACAGTCTGAGTAAACACTGAAGCTCTGAAGTTACAGGCAAGAAAACCAGATAATTCAACCAATTTTAACCTTTAAATGGCTCATGTTTTGCTAAACCCATTTTTATTAGTCTTTGGTACATTTATTTGTGTAATTGGACCCTAATTGCTCATAAAGTTAAGTTAGTTGAATTATCTTCATATTAATTTTGGCAAAAATTGAGTGGATTTCTACAACCTGTTTTAATTCCTGCTCAATTTGTTGTGTCTATAACTACTTACGTCACAACATTTACACATATAAGGTTAAGACTTCTGATGAAAATTTGTCTGAGTACAGAGAGACGGGACAGAGCAGTACAGTCAACAGCCTGGAGGGGGTGGGGCATGAAGTGGCTCATTTGCATTTAAAGGGCCAGCATTCAAAACCACCTTTCTCCTGTCATTACAAACAGGGTGGCAAATGGACCTGTGGAGTTAAATTAATGAAGAACTCACACCCGAGCAGAGTTTATGTAGAGCACAAGGAAATGTCTGAAAATGCATAATTCCATTTAACCCTTTCATGCAGGAATTATGAGAACCTTAGTCAAGATATAATTCCTGAGTGTTTTTATTCCACTTTATGCATGGAAAAAAACAAACAAACAATGTTTTTTGTTCAAAAAAACAAGGTTTTTTTGTTTGTTTGTTTTGTTTTTGTCCACTCAGCTGGACACTATGCATTTAATTTTTGAACCAAAGAAACATGTAGTTAAAACCTAATATCAGAAAGTGATGTGGAAAAACTATGCAATAGAAACATTTGTATGCTGCTATGACCTTGCAACACTAACAAGTCACATGACACTGGGGAGGGAAAATGACTGTGCTCAATTTGGACATTTTCACTTAGGGGTGTACTCACTTTGGTTGTCAGTGATTTAGACATTAATGGTTGTATTTTGCGTTATTTTGAGGGAACAATAAATTTATACTGACTACTTTCCATTGTGTCAAATTGTCATTTCTTCAGTGTTGTCCCATGAAAAGATATAATTAAATATCTGCAGAAATGTGCGTTTTGTACTCACTTTTCTGAGATTGAAGACATCAAAACTCCTGATGTTTGCGACTCAATTACTGCTTATATAAATACAAGATAAATTCATATATAAATGTGCACTATATTGCTACAGGTTCAGTTCTTCATAAACATTTCTTAACCTGTTTTAAGCAGTAGCAGGGTTCTAACAGTAGGAGGCAGTGTAATATGCTTTGCCACAGATAATAGATGACTGCGCATGTCCCACCAGTTTTCCTCATAAATGCGGAAGACTTAACAGAAGCAAGCTGTGTTTACCTGTCTCATCCTGCTTTTCAGGTCAGTATGGTGTTTAGACTCCACAGAAACTGCTATAAAAGTTCAGTAAATGTTTAGAGACTGTTTTGTTCAAGTGCAAGTGTAAATGTTAGTCATTTGTTTGCAGAGGAAAACACCCGCCGAGAGTTATAGTAATGGCGGCGCTGTACTCAGTTACTCTGTTAGCTAACATCTGGTTTAATGTAATATATCGTCATTCTCTTAAAATAATTGCCTAAGTAATTTTGGCATGTTCAAAAAAATTGCTTAAGTTATTTCATTCTCTCATGTTCCATGTTTGACTGACCTTGTTGTTCGTATGTCAGTAGACATCTGTTGTTATAACTGTTTGGATTAAAATTGGTAGTAAATATTTATTCAACAAATGCTTCATTTTTTTGTGTTTCCTGAAAAAATGACTGGGGCGATTATTTTAAGGTGTCAGTATTAGTTTGGGCCACATGGCTCTCAATATTTTAGTTAAGAGTATTTTTCATTCGACTCCTTGATTAATTTGATCAGATTTGATGGTTAAAGTGATGTCTGAAATGTATTAAAAATCTAGCAGAATCAGTTTAAATACAGAACTTGATAGATGTAATGTGTGGAGTTAAAATGTGTATTAAGAGTTTATCTACAAGTTAAAAGGGTTATAAAGTGTTTATTTGCTGACAACTGTGTAAGCTAAAGTCTGAATGATACCAAATGGTATTGAGTCTATGCATTAAAGGTGCAGCATTATGACCACAGGGTTATTTTAAAGGATGAATATGGAGATATTAATGTGCTACAGAGTCAAAATGTGTGTGATTGAATGCGATATGTTGGTCTTATATTTGTTTTATTAACATGAAAATATGTCTAAGGAAAAATTAAAATACAGTGACATAAACTGATTTAAAATGTAAAACAGACAATGCTCACATTGTTCAGTAAAAGAATGTTATTAGATAAATGCGGAAGACTTAGCAGAAGTAAGCCACGTTTGCCTGTCTCATCCTTCTTTTCCTGTATTTCAGGATACTTATAGCTGTTAGCAGGTGCTGTAGCCCGGTACGCGTTACACAGACAAGATAAAGATGTAAGATACGCGACCAAATTTCACATGTAAAAAGAAATAACTGTAAAAGTGTATCATGAAAACCTTAGTTCACTGCTGTGTTGTTTGCAGATATGTAGATTGTGTCAGCTGTGGTCAGGGTGAACTTTTCCTCAGAGTTTGGCAGCTCCTGCCACCATCTGAAAAACACAGGTTTGTAGTAATTGAGGCCGCTGTGGATTTGCACGTCTGCGCTCCCAATTAAACTCTGGCCAGTGGATTTTCTCATGTGCTCGGCGTTCAATCTGCCGCTGTGTCTTTGAAATGGTACAGGAGCTTCATCTGGGATTCAGGCAGCAGTTCAGATGAATCTGTGACATACTGTAACCCCCCAAGCCCCCCCTCCCCATTCGTCTGAAGCCATCTGTCTACTCGGCTGTTACAGAGCAACCGTTGTGGATGTGGTTGGAAACACCAGGGTTTGTCAAAGGGTTAGGACTTAGAAAAATCCCATATTAGATTTTTTTTTTTTTTTAACCGTATGATGGGATATGGTCATAGAGTAGATGGAAGGATTTTGTGGTTTTTGATTAATTTAGTCTAAATTTAACTGGAAAAAAACAATAGAGGATTATTCATCAGACTAACTGTTGATCAATTTCATGTAAACTCTCTGAAGTTCTCAGTGTGGACAAGATCAATGTTAACAATTTCAAAGAAGCCCATAAATACACAAAAATTCCAAGTTTATGGCAACAATAACATATGTTCAGCATAGTATCGTTTCACTAAACTCAATGTTAAAACATTTATTTCTATCCATAGTTGCATTAATTTTCATCTAGATCTTGTATTGATGATGTCGAGTTGGACCAGTGTATAAAGTCCAAAGATCAAATTTTCTCTAAGTGGTTCAAGTCTCTGTGGCATTTGATACATGATCCACTATTTAACAATCTGATCCTGATGAGTCCTGGTGTTTTTGTCTCTAAATATGTAAATATAATGAGCATAGTATGAAATCCACTGACGTTCAGACCTGATAATTCACTATATTCAATGTTGTGAACCAAGATCTGACCAACTGAATAAATCCCAGATCACTGCACTGCTCCCACAGGTTTGTACTGTCAGCACAAGGCGTGATGGGTAATCGCTCTGGAGGCGCCCATGTGAACTTTTTCTTTGGATACACAACCCAGTCTTTGCTCTTGTTTACAGAACTGAAACATACAGTTGCGGAAAAAATTATTAGACCACCCCTTCTTTTCTTTAATTTCTTGTTCATTTTAATGCCTGGTACAACTGAAGGTACATTTGTTTGGACAAAAATAATGATAATAACAAAAATAGCTCATAGTAGTTTAATTTCAGAGCTGATATCTATCCATTTTCCATGTTTTCTTGATAAAAA
>JAQQZY010000028.1:21071524-21085793 GCA_030068375.1 Ostorhinchus rueppellii | reverse complement strand
ATTAGTGGAATCACCAGTGTTAAGTGAACAGGTAGAACCAACACATGGCAGGGCTTTTACTTTATGGAACTGGGATTCTCCACCACTGCCTTAAACTGTGTTTAACCCTGAACAAAACCTACACTTTGGGCAGGTTTACAGAATTGTTTTTGTGACAATGAAAATAAAAAATATCAGTTTTTCAAATACCTGAACAGGTGTTTAAATGTCACAAATATCACACATTTAATCTCTAATCCATTTCCAACCCTTCCACACCCCTGGCCCCTCCCCCTTTTGGCTCTGACTCTGCCCATAGTCACATGTTTCCTCTCAGTAATCAAAGTGTACCTACAGTCCTGTACTGTATGTATGTCTCACCTTCCCTTTGCGTCCATTTTGTCCTGTTCATCCTTGTGTTTTTGTTGTTTCTGATTCATCTCAGTTTGACTCCCTGATTTCTATGAACTCCTCAGGATCTTCTGTGTTTCATCCATGTGTAGAAGTACTTTAGTTTGGAATAGATTATAATTTAGTTAAAAATTAATAAGTCCATTGTGAGTCATTTTATCATCACATATTTGTAGGTTTTCTTCGTTGTCTGATGAGAGAGTGAGGGTAAACTGGTTTAGTATTTAGTCACTCAGTTTTCCCTCCATAGACAGGAGGAGGGAGTGGAAGGTGGATTTACAAAATTCTGGACTTTGCCTCCAGAGAGTTGGTTTTACATTCACTGTGAGCTAAGTCGCAGCTCTGGTGAGAGGAAATGTATTCAGTGAGTGCTGAAAAAAGAACAGACAGATGCATGTAAAATATAAAGTGTGCATAATGCGGTGGTCTGGAACAGCCTGAGGGAAAGAAAAAATGGGCAGTTTGATTAAAATTCATTGTCAAAATAATGAAATAGAGAATGAAGTTGATTGCAATTACAATAAGCAACCAGACGGATGCGTTCACATCCTGACTCGTGTAGATTTTAAGTTCAGGCTGTGCTTTGGTCATGGTTGAAGCATATTTTATTTATTACATTGGGCAGACTTTTTCTGTACTAAACCATGGTGTTGCCGGTTCCAAAACCTAAAGTGCTTTAATTTCTGAGCTTAGTCTCACCTGGATGAGGGTGTTTATGTGAGAATTACTACTGATTTTTCAAGGGCGTTCAACACAATACATCTCTCTAGCCTCAGAGGCAAGCTCTGAGGGATGGATGAAGATCCATATTTTGTTTCCTGGATTTCAGACCGCCTGACAGGAAGAACACCATTGTCAGGCTGGGGAACTGTGTATCTGGGACAGTAATGAGCACCACTGGTGTTCCTCAAGGGACAGTTCTAGCTCTCTTCCTGTTCACAGTGTACACAGCAGACTTTAAGTACAACTCTGAGTCCTGTCAGCAAAATAACTGATGAACCTCTTGTCATACTAATGTGAAATTTACCTGCTTTTTTGTCTTAACATTTAACAGATATGTCTTTCTGTCTGTCTGCATTAGTTTAGTTGATGATGTAATGCTTTTTTGGACACGTGGTCTTGGTTATCTAATCAATTGGAAATAAAAAACCTGAAACACACCAACAACAATGTTAAGATGAAGGACTTTAAGTTGCTAGGTAAAAGTTTGATGTAGAAAATTAAAGCAATGTGAAAATCAAAAACAGTGACTTTCTTTAGTATTTCATTTTCAGTTTTAATGTCAGTAAAATGATCCATTCTCAGCTGAATAAAATGGAAAATCAGATCAAATTTTGGCTTCTTCTAAATCAAAAATAACTGGTGCAAACTGATAGAATTGTAGAAAAACTAAATAAATATAGGCAAGGAAGAGGTCTGAAGCAATGAGGATCACAGGCAGAGAAGATAAGGTAAAAATACATTTGGGATTCACTCATCTGTTTTAAGTTCAATTAATTGTTGGTCACATTTTTGGATGAATTGAACATGTATTGAAATGAACTGAGAAATTCAGAAGGAAAAAACAGTTTTTAGCAGAGCTATTTCCAACCCTAAGACATCTGAAATCGGAGTTGTTGGGGTTTTTTTTTGTTATGTTTTGTTTTTTTGCAGAGCAGCAGAAGTGACACCTAAAACATTTAGATGAAGGCGTTGTCCTCTGATCCAACTTTCAGCTGTCACATCAAAAAGTCTGGAGGAGTTACACCCATTCAATTTGCATGTTCACCCTGATGGCAAACGCATCATCGCCGTCATCAAAATGCGTGTGCGAACAGCAGGTCTCTGGTTTGCACGTCTGGACCAGATGGTACAATGCGGTGGAAAAAGTGAATGATTAAAGGGTAACTTTAAGGGGGGAGGCCATATGGTGTGGGGTGTCATCAAATTTTCACAGGCACAAATGTCATATACCACAGAAAAGGTGAACTACCAAGAAAAAAAACTGTAAATAAATTGGATTTTAAGGTTATTGTGTGCAGATTTGTGTTTTCATTTTTCAAACGTTGCACAGTTACATCACTAATACAGGTAAAAAGGGGGAGGGCTTTTTTAAATAGGGGCTGGAAACCCATTAAAATGCTTAAAAAATAAAGTGTAATGTCTTAAAAGCAGTTGAAAGGTTTAATACTGCAAAGTGAAGATGGGATTCCAAGTCCAGGTACTGTTGAAGAGATGACAAACGGTAAATGGGTGATAGTGCCCAAGTGTTTTAACACCACATGCACCTCAAATAATGTATTCCCTCATTTAGTGTTTTAATGGGGGTGGTGGAGGGAGCTGCCTAATCTCTCAGAGACGCTGACTGTTAAGGTCATAGGATGTGATTCTCATCATCTTCATACATCAAACTGCTGAGGTAAAGCTCCTTCTTCTGGATTTGTTATGTCGCTCCTCTCTATAACTCAGGTCGACACTTTAATTGGCCGCTTTGCATATCAAGGTCACAAAGAGGAAGATTGGGTTTGTCTTTATCTGCGCATGATACACAATGGAAATTTAATACTCACAGTAAAAATAAAACTGATGCACACCAAGAAACTTTCAGGATTCAAAGCTGAGACAGAAACAAAGTGTAGGTGTGGTTACCTTCCACATGTTATACTGTATATAAGGCAACACTTAGTATTCTGCTTTTCTACGTTTGTACTTTAAAGGTGGGGTCTGAGATGTTTTTCTGGAGCATTTTTTACTATATCGCTAAAAAATCTCTGTAATACCCCGATTGCAAAAAAATAATTAAATGCTCTGACACAAAAATGAAAAGTTTTAGTCACGTGTGGAACGCACAGGACTGAAAAAACAATATCCAATCATTTTGAGCGCCCACTCGAAATGATTGAACGGTGATATGTGTATCAAATTCAAGTGCCATTTGTCCCGCCCTGCCCCAAGCATTGCACGTTCCGCTAGGCTGGAGGTGTGGCTTTGGGGGAGGAGTCTGAAGAAAGGAGTTGGGAATTGTGTCTTTTCAAAATGTAGCCTGCTCCTGCTGTTTTTCTAACATCTCAGACCCCACCTTTATCTGTGAAGAGAATGTCATGTCTCTACTCTTTACTCTGTTTTTTTCTCTACACTTTTTCTCTCCTCTCTTTTCTCTCTCTCTTGCCAATCTTCTCTTCCAGCCCTGGCTGATTAGTCAACTGGTTACACCTGGTGAGTGGCTTGTTAGGTGTGACCTATAATCTGTTCTCTTCCGCCTGTTCCTTGCCAGATCGTCCACTGCTCTGCATGACTTTCCAGCATTACTCTCCGTTTGCTTCTCTGCCTGTTATGACACGTTCCTGCCAGTCTCCTTGTTTGACCCGTTGCTCCGTTTGACCCAGTTCGCTGCCTGTTCCCGTTGCTACGACCTGCCTTTGTTTGGACCTCATCTCTGTGCCTTTCCTGGTAACCCGGACCACCTTCTGACCTGACTATGCCTGTTGCGTGCTCTACACTGAATCGATTAGTGCCTGAACCCCGGACCGTCCCCAACCACCCCCACCGTCTGCCCCGCTGGATTCTGGACACCATGGACTTCAGGGTTTGTACCAGTGGTACATTTCCAAAGAGGATACAGTTCGGACTTTATTACTTGTTTGGACTTTTGAACTGTGTTGTTGTACAGTGATACAATAAATTACTAGTGACTTTTATTCTGTATTCAGTCTTGCTTTAGGGTTCATTCTTAGATCATTACAGAGAAATTATCCTATTTCTTCTCTACATACAAATGACTGTTTCTTGCTTTCTATTCTATTCGTCTGTGCAGAACTGGGTTAAAGGGCTTTTGTTTACTCACCGTATTTGCGGAATCATCTGCAGAAAGACTGGAAACTGAGTTAACCCATAAAGACCCAAATACCCACTGGTGACACAAACCATCTACAGGAGAAGATTGGTGATAAATCAGTTAAACAAGGTAAAGATGGAGAAAAATTCAATTGGGAAGTGCCACAAAAGTAGCACTGGGTCTTTATGGGTTAATTTCTTTGAGCTCCTCTAACCCATAAAGACCCAAACATCTACCATCTACCAAAATCATCCCTGTTGATCCACTAATCCATGTAAATAATCGGTGTAAAATGCAGTTTGTAGTTGTTTCACAGGTATCAGATATGACCCATTTGGGCGTTCATACTGTGTTTCAACATGAAAACACCGTCATCTTCTACAACATTAGAAGCTTTTCCATTGGACATCTGTGCAAAACTTTACCAATATTTACTAAATGTGGAAAAAACAAGTGTGTAATATCAGTTTTTCCATGACTTTACAAATGCGATGATTTGTTTATTTATTGCTGTAAGATGACACAAGAAGTCATTCCATAAACATGTCACATTGATTTACAGATATATTCATTATTACCAATCTATCCCATACTAAATTAAAAAAGCACTCAGAGAGCACAGACCTCCGCCAAAGTAGTGTTTGAGCTTCACCAAAATGTAATCGATTGGTCCTTGTATCATTCCCAAGCTATCCTGAAAATTTCATCAAAATCCGTCCATAACTTTGTGAGTTATTTTGTACACAGACAGACAGACAGACAGACAGATAAACGCCGGTAAAAACATAACCTCCTTGGTGGAGGTAATAAAAAAAAATATTCAGTGTGCTGGTGTGTCCACACATACTGTACTCAGTTTCTTTTCCTTCTTTGCTTGTTGTAACGTCCGTCAACACCTGGTTTTTTTTGTTGTTTTTTTTTTTTTAATTCTCGTGACTCTAGTTGTGGAAAAAATTCTTTCCTTTCCAATTTTGCCTGATACACCAATTTCACTACACCCAAAAATCCACCTCCTGCCAATACATAAACTTTTCATTGAAAAATGAGAATTTTGGTATTTTTCCATTAGGCAAACTTTTATGAGCAAGTTATATTTGCGTAATTTGAGGGTCAATGGAAAAGTGACACCAGTAAAACTCATGGAGTTGGATCAATGCCAGTGGATGGACACACGTGGTTTATATTCAGTTAATGATAGATTTTGCTGAAAAAGTTGCTTTTTCTTCAGTGTCCTCTATTTTTTAATATAATTATGCTCAACTTTACTCTAATTAACATCTCCATGATTAGTAAATTAAATGTAGGAAAATGCCTGATTTTCACGGGAGAAAAAAACCCACAAAAAACACACAAAATCCAGAAGACAATATTACAATAAATGTTGATAAATCACTTAATGACAGTTAAATGTAGAGAAAAATTCATTTGGGAACTGCCACAAATGTCACACTGGTTCGTTAAGGGTTAAGTCCAAACAGAGCTCTTGAGGCTGACTCCATAACTTCCACTTGTTTTATTTAATCTGCTTGTAAATGTTACTTTTTACTAACTATTTATTTTTAAATGTGTCTGTTATGTGTTTTAACGATGTAATCTTGTAACTGTTTTGTATTTGCTGCTGTGTATCTTGGCCAGGACTCCCTTGTAAAAGAGGTTCTTAATATCAATGGGTTTTTTTTTTTTCCTTGGCCACAAAATTAAAAAAAAAAAAAAAGACTTTGTATGAACAGTGGGGGAAGTATCACTTCAGGCCACATCGTTTTAATGCCACAAACCCTGCAATCCTAAAAATATGATCCTGTACAGATCAATTTACTGCTGCTTATAATAGATTTTAACAATGTTGAAGATTGATGTGAAAGGTGCAAGTCATCTTTTACATTTTAATATATATTTTTAATGATAATAGAATAGTATTACTTTTTTTGTTTTGTTTTTTTTTTTTGTTTTGTTTTTTTACTTTGACTTACCAATAAAATATAATGTGACTTTTTGTAAGTAAATTTCACTTTGTATTTATCTTGTCTCTAAAACTGGTGAAAATACAGTGAATCATGTAGGTACTTTTGGTTTATCTATGGATGAATATGTGGAATATAATAATACTATAAAGTTCTAAAATACACAGTGGGTACAATAATAGATTTCTGACTGGATTTTGTTTTTTTCCTGCCAAAAAATAAATCAAAATTAATGCAATGAAACACCTTTTTAATTCCTTGGGAAGCAAATATTCTTTTATGGTGATGGGTTAATATTTTTCATTAAAAAATGGAGAAAAAAAGAATAGTGTACTATTTTCTATGGCCTCTGTCAGTCATGAATCCTCACCACTTTTCTCCTGTGTATAAATGTATGTTCATAACAGTATGAGGCTTATATAGAAATAAAAAAGCAACACAGTGAAGGACTCCAAACTAAAATACACAGAAGATGTTATTCAGGGACTTAGTGTTTGGTGATATAATGGTTGTAATTTCCTGTACAAAGCTAAAGCAACAGCTGTAATGATTCAATAGGCAGTAAATTATAGAATAATGGGATGTTGGTTTGGAGTGATTCGCAGAATGTCTTGAGAGGAGACCAATCAGATGTGGCATTTATCTGATTATAGCAGTGGAGGCACAAGAGAATCGAAACACTATATTTTTCATGTTTCAGTCGCTGATAATGAGTGTGTTGGCATCATAGTCTTTGAAGATGATGTTTGAATAAACTCTAAGCCTGTATATTTGTGTTTTCTGCTCTATACTTTTAGTACTTTTTACATTACTGGTGATGTTTTATTACAGTATATGTATGTTTTTAGTTTGGTGTTTTACATATACAGTAGTTTTTGACCTATGTGGTTATGAGTGTTTTTAATATGGTTAAAATTTCTCTTTCTCTCAATGAGTCCTTTTTTCCTTGTTAAATCAATGTTAATAATTAAGTAAATATATAAATAAATAAAAGTTCACACAATTTAAACATAAATATACAACAATATCATGTTGTTATGATTGACTAATATATCTGAACATATATAATACAGACCCACAACAACTAATAATTGTGCTAAAGTATCTAAAAATAACCCGTCAGCTCAACAATCGGCATATAAAAGATAAAACTGAGCAGAACCAGAGTAAACCACAGGGTTTTGTTTCCTTTGTTCATGTGTCACACGGGGCTTTGGGGATCAGTCAGGTAATCCAGGTACAATTATTCATCTGTATATTTTTGATGATTACACACAAATAAAAAAGTCACTGTTCAGCCGTTCTTTGTGGGTGTAATGCGGTTTAATGCCTCCAAATCCGAACATTAATCATGACTGGTTTTACATAAAGCCTGGTCTCTCAGCAGCCAATTTAATGCCAGACAATTTTGTTACTCAAACAGATGACATGAGCTGAACCCCACATACAGTAAGCACTTTTCCTGTTGCATCATCTTATTGCTGTGCTCTCCTGGCACCGCAGACCCTCACATGTGGCCCGCCACCTTTTCCTGAGCGGTTCAGAGGAAGCCCTGTGGGACTCTGACTTATCTGCAGGTCTTGGATAATGGATGATGGAAATCAGGCTCCATCATGGCCACCAATCTGCTCCACTGAGGGCTTCTGGCTCGGCCCAGGAGTCTGCTGTTCGTTTGGCGCCAGCATTCGCTGATGGGTGCTTACTAACCCTGAGCCCAGATGCCAAGGCATCTGCCTACGAATGACGTTGATGCCTTATGGGCCAGGATGACTGGATGGATGCCTGCAGACCGGACCTTCAATGTCCTCAGTCTGACAGTCATCTACAGAGTGAAGCACCAACACCATTTACAGTCTGGATTTGGGAACATTTGTGAATGGTGTAGCAGCATCATTTCTGCAGATCGATAAGATGGAAAGGATCTCTTCATAATGTCTTTGGACATTTTAGATCTCATGGTGAGTCCTCAAGCTAGAAGCCTTTAGAACCTTTTAGTTTTGCTTATTTATACTGATGCCCAAAAAGTTGGAATAATTGTTTTCAGTCACATTCCTCTTTTTAATCCTATTTATGCACATCAGATCACCATCACTGAGCAGGTGTAATGATCACATACTGAGTCCCAATTACACTTTATCTATCAAGAATGAATCAGATTGAGCCTGTTCACATGCACAGTCACTCTTCAATCATTATCCCATTTCTGGAGTGATCAGATTATTCCAATAATCATGTAAACAGTGCTGTCTGATATGTTTTATCAGACAACAGCAGTAATCTGATTACAAGAACTCACCTAGATTTGTCTCCAAAAGTCTGATGTCTTCATGATGTAGATGGGTTAATCCAGTTTATTTTATAAGAAACTGTAGAAAACAGAGGCAATGCAGTCAAATGTGAGTGGATGACTATAACAGGACGTTTGGTTCTACCATCATAATTTACAAATATTCTATGAAAGAAATCAAACAACGGACTGAAACATCATCAGATCACATTATTACAATTATCTAATTCCCCCCAGTTATCAGATTTATATGGTCATACAAACATCCTCAGTGTCACAATCACTTCATGAGAGGAGGTAAAAAAAAATTTTCCCCGACGTTATGTACAACTGTATATTTTGTGAGAGTCATTGAGTATGTTTTCATGCTCACTAATAATGATTCGGAATGGGACTGTATTGTGCATTTGACAGGTGTCGTGTAAACAGCAGATTCTGTTTGGATATTCAGAATTAGGCATTTTCTCTGAAACATTTTCCAGTTGAGACATGTGGGATATGCTGATATTATTCCAGTTTTATGAGGACTCTTTGGAAGTGACAGAAAATGATTTGCTGTTGTTGAGAAGAGACAAAGATCCACTCTGTGAAAGATGGATACGCTAAAGAAAAAATTTTCTTTAGCACCTACTGTTCAACATTATGACAGATAAAAGCTTTATGGGTATGAGCTACTATCAAAAAGCTGACCTCTACTGAAAAATATTTGAAGAACTACCCAAATTTATGATACTTTCCATGACTGCATGTGAATAGTAACATATGTAAAAGTTTGTAGACAGTAATGGAGAACACAGCATCATCCATCAGTCACTATGGTACTTTAGCATTTTTTGTAAAAATAAAACAGCATTAACCTGAAAATGTCAGTGTAACAACAAAAAATAGAAAAACAGTGAATATTTGATCCACATCAGATATAATTTCTTTGCTTTAAATTTCTGATGAAAACATATTTTAGAAGAATTATCTCTAACTTTGCTTTTTTTTGTAATATTGTTCTGAAATCATATAGACTTTTCTAAATCTTCTTTGACAAATATTGTAACAAAAGTATTGCAATAGAGAAACACATTGTATTCTTCAGAAATGTTTCCATTCTGTATCATAAGCAGTACTGTTTAGATATTTTATGAGGGTATTACATTAGATATATTATGGACAAACTAAAATGACACATTTCCTTCTGCAGTTCCCCCTCTCAGTCCAAATCAGAAGATCAGAGCAATGATAAAGGAGCTGATGTTGTGTCGTGTTTTTATGGAAAAATAAAGTCACTTTTCAGATCCTCTGTGTAGCATCACAGTAGAATCACATCCAAGTCAAATCTGACAGAATTAGAATTACAATTAGTTGATGGGTAGTTACGTTTTAATGTCAAATGATGTTAAAAATCTATAAAAGCACAACAGCCTGAACTGATTTAAAATAAAAATTACTGTTTTCCAAAACAAAAACAAACAAACAAAAAAAGCAACACCAGTAATACAGCAATAAATCATCTTTTTTTTTTTTTTTTTTGCTTCAGAATAAGTTTTATTTGTGATTTATGTCTGATTCAAACTATTGGCGTTCTACTGTGGGTCAACTATGCCAGCGTAGATGAATAAAAAAGAAAATTTACACTATAAGACCCATATTTGATGTTGTGCATTACCAAAACATACCTTTTTCAGTTCAAATAAATCAGCGTGTTCCTCATAAAGATTTAAATTCTGTTAAAAAAAATAAGCTAATTCTTGTAAATAAACATGATATAAAAACATTTCATGCATAAAAGGTAAACTGAAATAACAAAACAAACAGAAAAATTGAATGAAAATAGAAAACTAATGAACATTTCAATTCAATGCTTCCTGTTATAGATTAGAAAATGGATCGTCCTCCTCTGCATATCGGGATTAGCTCCATCAGGAGGTCACAGTGCTTCTTGGATCCATACCAATCTGCATTACTGCATTATTTTAACTTGCATTAGCTTAATCTGCTGCACCCACTGACCTCATGTAAACACTCCGCTGCCTCCCCTGGGCTTCATACAATTAATAACATAAAACACATCCTGATTAAATGGATCCGGTCCATTCATCAGCGCTAAATTGACATGACAGGACCGGTGCTCAGACCAGATGGAAACCTATCTGGCATTAATAGAAAGCAAATTTCATCAGCAAAATAAAAATGTGGTTGTGTTAATGAGAAAAATAGAGTTAAAGCAGTTTTTACTCTTGAGACAGTGTAAGCTGAAGGTTGCACATATTGTTTAGTATGTTCAGATTGATTTCATCCCTTAAACTTACACTCCATTTAAGAGCAGGAGATTAAAATGCAGTCTGTGGAGTACCTGTCAAGCTGTTCTGCCACTTTTCCTATTATTTTCATCTTAAAACTGGTGTTTTTGCCAGATCTGGAGACAACTTAGTTATGCAATTTCTTTATAAATGCATCTATTTGTGAAGAAAATGTCCAGTTTTACTTCAACAGGCTGTCACCACATAAAGACATTAAATATCCTGTCTCTATGACTCCACTGATGTGAATCTTTCATTTCTTCCTTTAAATGTTGATCAGGCTGGTAACCTGTGATGCAAGTGAGCGCTCAGTGTTATTCAAAGGTCAAAGGTCAGGGGGGAATGACGATGCAGTACCAAAGACAAAGCTGTAGAGTCGAGACGCAAAGAGGTAAAACTGACAAAATACTTTCAGGTTAGCCCATAAAGACCCAGTGCTACTTATGGCAGTTCCCAAATGTTTATTTTTCAATATTTAACCTTTCTTAAGTGATTTATCACAATTTATTGAAAAATGATCCTATTTATTTTTGTGTTTTTTCAGTGAAAATCAGGTATTTTCCTAAATTTAATTCACTGATCATGTGTGTTCATAAAAGCTCGTAGTAAATTCAGAGGTTACTGGGAAAAAATCTGAACTTTTTTGGGGAAAAAGTGACTTTTCCAACAAACTCTCTCGTGAACTGAATATAAACCCAGTGTGTCCATCCACTGCCATTGATTCAACTCCATGGGTTTTGCTGGTCAGTCAGTGTTGTAGAAGATGATGGTGTTTCCATGGTAACTACAGAGCCTCTGAACATCCAAATGGGTCCTATCTGAAAATATGAAAACCTGCATTTTACACCAATTATTACATGTATTGATTGGATTAGTGGATCAACAGGTATTAAACAGTTTAGATCAGTAGATACTTTGGGTCTTAATGGGTTAATCCGATATGTCACGAATGCATGTGTTGAACAAAAACTTTTTTTCAACAGCGTATTGAGTTGCTGAGATCCTGTGATTCAAGCAGGTTTGATCAAAATCTGATCAAGTTGCAAATTAATTTTAATACCTGGTGTAAAGGGGGTCTTCTGTTTTACTATGGGTTATTTTTTTTCTTCATTGCTGTGATTATATTCTAATCTATGTTCAGAGCTGCTCTTAGCCTCCACTGTGTGTCTTTGACTGATGCTCTTGCATTACAACACCCGCTGTTTGCTCTTTCAATTGGTGTTGCATCATTTAATACAGACAACACTTAAAGCTGACACAGACAACTCCTGCCTCATAGATGTGATTATATTTAGATAAAAGTTGCAGGTCTCTTTCTCATGTGATGTTTGTGCTATCCCATCATCCCTGCAGTAGAAGGGGAGTTCAAGGATTCATCAAACAAACAGCAGGCCTCGGTCTCTGCTGAAACCTGCCCGGCCCTGGTCCACACATCACGCCAGAGCTAATGAGGAGGGTTTCAACGGGTCAGGGTGTGTGAGTGAAGTCTGGATGGCAGCCAGATCCAGCCCATCCAGGAGGTTTGATTAAACACAACGCTAACACATTGTCTGTGGGTTACACACAGAGGTTTGGGAGAAGACGTGAAGGGTAAATTCCAGGAGAGGAAGTACAGCCAAACCACAGCGGACAGCTGGAGTCAGTAAGCCAGGGGTGTCAAACATATGGCCCGCAGGCCACAACCGGCTCGACAGAGGGTCCAGTGTGGCCCGTGGGGTGAATTTGTGAGATGTAAAAATTACAAAGATATTAACAATCAAGGATGTCAAAATCATTGTATTTCAGGGGACACACACAGACCAATATGATCTCAAGTCGAATCCTACCATAATATCCGATAAATGGGAGCAGGTCTTTTCGGACCCTGGACATTTAGCATGAGACAGTTTACACCCAGCCTGGATGTTTTGAACCCTGGCATAAAGACTTTTTGGCCCAGACTTAGCACACTTATATACACGTAAATACGCAAAATATGTAAATGTGTACAACATACCAGACTTAGTGTATCATGATTGAAATCCAACCTCAATTTGTTGATAAGATGAATGGTTTCATTCATTTGTCTCCCAATAACTTTGAAAGTAGCATTTCAGAGAGCGTGGAACATGTAATTTGTGATGTGGATCTCATGATTATGAACAGAATAAAATTTATTTTATGCATATTTAGAATATCTTCTTCTAAACTTATTAATGTAAACATTAATGTACTGGGGGCATTTCAAATGTGCTATGCCACGAATGAAACATCAAAATCACTGTAAAACTGTACAGCTGACTGACAGAGTTTTGGGGGAGGGCTTACAGAGATTACCCCTTACCACGCTCACCAGATGATAAGGAACCAGGCTAATTATGCCCAGTAGGTTTGTGAGGTGAAACGTCTTGACCGGGAGGGTGAACCGTTCAGACTTCAGGTGTGAAACGGAGGAGGCAAAACACCTGGGTGCGAAACATCTGGCAACCCCAATTAATGATGACAACTCCAAATTTTTGTCTTTGTTTTTGTGTAAAAAGTTAACATTGTATGAAAATGTTTACACTCACAAACTATCCTTCACAAAAAATACAAATAAACTGAGTATACAATATTATAATACAGTATTCTGCCTGTTATTAAATGTTTGTGTGTCTTTATAGATCCACTGTGATCTGTAAGTTTTAATTTACATGTGTTAATGTTAAACCAAGGCATAATATTGCTAAAATTGCTTTTATTTTCTCAAGAAATTTCTGGTTGCTCATGCTATTCACATTTTAAAGGGTACTTTGAAGGCACAATCACGTTAATAATGCCATTTTACTATTATCACTGCTATTATTTTACTGGTCTAACCCACTTGAGGTCATATGTGATGAATTCAGTTTTAAAAGAGGATTCCAGTGATTTTCTGGACTTATTGTCTGTGTGTCTGTGTTTAAAACTCCTTAAGTAAAAACACATCACTGAGCCTCATCGTGTCGTTTGAGTTTAATAAACTCAAACAGTTATGTTCCCTAAAATATCACTAACTAATAATGTGTTTTCTATTTCCATTCATGTTTGAATCCATATACTTGGAAAAAGAGAACTATGGGATAACAAATTCACGGGATAAATATCTATTCAGAATATTGTCGGGTGCAGGTAAGAAAGCCATCACTAGGAAGTGGCTAAAAAAGGATGCACCAAAAATAGAGGAGTGGATAGAGGTGATAGGTGACATCTATAGGATGGAGAAGTTGATTTTCTCAGTCAGACTTTAGAAAAATTCACCAGTTATTGGAAAAACGAGGTGGATTTTAAAACACTATGAAGAGCTGATTTTACTTAATAAGAGTACCATGGATATAGACCCATATAAACCCTTGGTTCATGCTACACACTTTAAATGTTTAGTTTTAATCTTATACAGGGAAAAGGGTTTCTGAAAGGAAAGAATGGAATGGGAAAAATATTTATTTTCCATTAACTCTATTTTAGGTCACTGTTTATATTTTTGCTATTTCTGTTATTGCTCCCCTGTATGTTTTTAAAAAAAAAA
>JAQQZY010000028.1:21042618-21054607 GCA_030068375.1 Ostorhinchus rueppellii | reverse complement strand
CCTGTGTACGAAGTTTAGCTTGAATGGTTCGCTAGTTGTACAGCAGCACAGAGTTACGTGATGTGAGTACAGCACAGAAGTAGAAAAAAAACAATCTTAGGATGGAAATCAAATTAGCGTTTTTCCTCGATTATGTGAATTTTGAGATTGTCTGGAGCCAAAATCATAATCACGATTAAAATTCGATTAATTGAGCAGCCCTAATGCACATACAGTATACATTACAATGTACAGACGTGTCTTTCAATACTAGGGGTGTAAGAAAATATTGGTTCTGCAATATATCGCAATATTTCATTTCACAATACGGTATCGATATTAAAAAGTTGTGTATCGATACTTTTAAGTATTTATTCAAAAGCAGATATGGCTGAGGTTCATTTTTTAAACATTTTTCTTTGTTTCTATTTTATTTCTTATTATTTAACACTATTTTATTAAATAACGGTTATTTGAAGCATCCTAAAACCCCTTTTACTGTCCGAGAGGCAAATGTTAGTTCCTGTGTTGGGATTGCATAAAAATAATGTTGTGATGTTAGTTATGAATTAATAGAATATGAACATTTGAGCAGGATCTTAAACTCTAATGACTGTAAAACATAATTTAAGTTTTAACACGCGAACATTCTGTGATGTAGCATCAGATCCTGTTGTGATCAAATAAAATGGGTTTAGTATTTGTATTTTGAGTGTAATTCCATTCTTCAAGGAAATAATTACTAAAAAAACAAACAAACAATAAATTGCCTTTTTTAACAGTACATTGTGATATATCGTATCATGATTCTAGTATTGTGATTTGTATCGTATTGCCAGATTCTTGCCAATACACAGCCCGATTCAATACTGACACTTAAGTCATATTTTTACCCTCAGACTCAGACCAGTGCTTTTTTTTTTTAGTCTGTCCCATTTATTACTCTTTGGGTTTGTTGTAAACAGGCAAATATAAACTATCATGTGCAATAAAACCCATCTGTCTGGTGTGTGTCCATACATACAGTACATGAATATTTTACCATCAGCCAGGAACTGCAGCAGGGCCAGGTCGATGGGTCGTTTCCAGCGTGAATCCTTCTGCAGGGCGATGCCGTAACCAGTGGTAGCAAACACTTTCCCGCTGCCAATGGTCACGAGCTTACAACCCTCGTCTTTGCCAGCCATATAATTCAGCACAGCAGCATCATAGATAAATGCATCCAGTTTCCTAGCAGGGAAAAGAAAAAGATTTGTACTTAAATGCCCATTATGTAATTGTTTGGCTCCTCACCGGCTTCTAGTTCTGCTGTATACATTATTTTTATGATCTTTGGCAGACACTTACCCTGTTTTGAGGCTGTTAAGGGCATCCTCTACTCCCTTCTGGTTGTATTTGACCATGTGGGAGTGCATCTCTGGGTAGTTACTCCTTATGTTCCGCTCTGTGCTGCCATTTGGGACCGTACCAAAGCGGAACGGAGGGTACTGCTCCTGTGGCTTCTGAAACTGTAGAGAGGAGGACAAGACATGAACAACTGCTGATACTGACGGAGCAGATTCAGAGGAATTTCATCATGTTATTCAGCAGAAGAATAACATGACTATACAAAATGAAAACAGTGTCGGAAATATGACCTTTGGGTTTCATCCAGTTGTATTTTATTTGAGAAGGGACAGGATTTTGATAATTACACTGAATAATTGCAGTTAACTCCAATATTTGCTATAAGGTGATTTGATGATAAAGGCTTTGGTGCGTGTAAGTGTATTACAAATGTGGAAGGCAATTGGAAGCACACACCACTCTGCATTAAACAGATAAAATGAAAAATACTTCTTTCATTGTTCAAGTGTCCATGTCTCAGTCCTTTTGTAAAGGTGGGACTTTCCTCAGTTTTTCAGAGTTGTCAGGTGGTGTCTGGGTTAAACTATTTTCCCAGAGTTTGAGAAGGACAACAAAATGCCACATTTTCAAGTTAAGAAAATATAAATTCACCTCATTTTGGACAGGAATAGCTGGAGTAGACATAAAATAAACACGCAAAAAGCTTAAAATCTAACTGAATAACTACACGGAGAAGCAACTGCAAATATTAGACCTGGGAAAATGTAGCCAGGCAGTTGATGCTCTACACATTGATTTTTACATTAAATTGGTTTAAGTGTTGCTCTAAATGGCTGGGGTGCACCTTTACTTTAAAATATCAGGGAGAAATTCAGATCTGTGACTGCTCAGTGTTTGTTCCTGCTGGGTATTTCTTCTCCAATATCAAGCAATTTGGAGCTTTTCCATAAATGGTTTTAATCCACATTTTGACCTTGTCTTTTGAGCTTTTCCTGTACATAACAGGAAACAGAATCATGTAAGTAGATAAGTACTGACAATGCAAACATTTAGCCATTATGACTGAATATTCGCATAAAAAAACCTGAACAGATGAGAACAGACTCAGCCTCATCCTTTAGGGAAAGTAATCAGCCTTTTTTAGATGGGCAGTGGGAACAGAATGCTCTACTTTACTCAGCCTGTATCACCACCTTCTGATGACATTATGCAGCCATGCTTATTCACTACAAGCCTGTTTATGGAAACACAATTAAACTTCAGTTTGCCTCAAATTTTCTTGACATTTTATAGAAGCGCAACTATTGTCTTGGCCTTAGGGCATCGCATTTAATTCTTTATTACCTTTGCAGATGGAAGGATTCACATTTTAACCAAATGTCTTTCTTTTTGATTATATCACTATCTGAACAATCCATGGAACGTAAGATCTACTCCAGTGTCTGAACATCTCCTGTATTCCAGTCTCAGCTTTTTATGTAACAAATTTGGATTTTTGCAAATTGTTATACAATTTAGAAACTACATTTTAGGGGATTTACTTAAAAACACATGCCAAATTTTTAATGCTCCCCTCTAGTGATGTTGCAGAACATGCTGAAAATGCTCTGTATGGAATATTGAGCAGTTAAATGTTTTTACAAAAAGTTGACGACATAGATGTCCTCTCTTAAACTCTAGTATATTTTAATGTCCATATGTTCATACACACCTCACCCTTTCCTGGCTAAACATCCTCTTTACCATGGTGCCTTCAGGTACCAACATCACACCTGTAAAAGCTGCTACAAGGTCATGGTTGTTTATGATGATGTGATGTTACAAATCTAACTGGTAGGTTGGATCTGCAAATGTTCATTAACTGGTTTCTTCCACCTAATTAGTGTTAATTTTCTCCTATTTACCCAGTTTCAAAGCTTATAACTGAAGAACTAAGGACAAAATTAACTAACTAGGAACAGTCAAAGTTAATCAGTGCCACCTCATTTGAAAGAAAATCTCTTTTTATATGTGGCTACAAGATGATGTGAACTACATCAGGTTTTTTTTCCCCAAACTATTTTTGAACAGAAATATAATTAATGATGAAAGGACCAATCATGTGACTCTATGACCAATAAACACGTAGGAAGTCCAATTAGCTTTGATTGTTAACAAAGTTATTCTTTCACTTATTACATTGCGTTGCTTAGGAATACTTTAAAATAAAGAATCCAAGCTTTCTAACAATATAGCATGTCTATTTTAACAAAAGTTCTATTGTAGAAACTAATATACTCCAACTTTATTTAATCTAAAATGGCGGCTGGATCTGGTGGGTTTGGGGAGGTTAAAGATTACAGTGGACAAGCATTGAAATGTAGGCCTTGTCCTTGTGTAGAAGGCAACTGTAATCACTTCACTTCTCCTGTAAATATCAGAACAAATCCCTGTTTTTCTGTAGTCTGAATGTTTTTTTGCCTCAGTGACTGTATAGACATTTGTTTTTCTGCTTTCCTTCTTATGAATGTCCTGTCTGACTCACCGGGGCTGAACCCGGGTGACTGAAGGCCATTCAGGACATTGCTATCGACCTCTTTGTGATTTAGAAAAGTTCTAGTTGCTGTAACAGCTCTGAGAAACTAATACAATGACACTGACTAACGTGGGCATCGTTGTGATTCCTGCTGTAACTTCAAAGTGACTTCGCGTCAGTCGTTCCGCTAGCCTCCTGCTCTGCTCATTTATACATCTATATGCTGCATCCGAGAGGCACACCAATCAGAAGTGAACTCCAGGTCCAGGACACAGTTTCCCGAGGGATACAAATTTGCCTTAGCCCTCCCTTGTCTGCAGTTAGAAATGAACTGCTCGTTTTATCCTTTCGCTTTTGGCAGTGCTATATGCATTTAATTAGCTCCGAGGACAGGACAAGGGAGGGGGAGGAAATACAATTGGCAAAATTGCACTTTTTCATTAACCTTATGCAAATACGTGCACAGTACATTAGTAAAGGGGAAATTTGAGCTTGTCTTTGTGTTTGGAAAAAGGAGCAATATAATATCAGGGAGTTTTGAAACCAAACCGGACTTCGTCTGCATATTTATATGAAACTGTATTTCTGGAGGTCAAGTTTGTGTGTATGTTTAACCCGGAGGAGTTTTTCAATCTGTACTGCTGTTGACCCCTCAGTATGAACAGAAACGGAAAAATTACCTCATGTTTTTCATTGAGGTGTTATAGTAGGATTTGTTGTCAGAACCACTACAGTGAATGAAGAGGAAATTCCTAACCAGTTTTAATGGTTTGATCACACGCGGTTCATTACAACATATGTTCAATACAAATACCTGGATGATGTCATCTGATATTACTATATATATGTAGTTTGTTTAATATTAAGGCCCACAACCCTTTGCTACAGTTGTATGAGGTAGAGGTTCAGAGTTGTTCATAGTTGTTATGATGAACTACTGTATCTAAATGTATGTGTACATGCAAAAATGTACTTTGTAAGGGCAGTTTATTGTACAAGTAGAAAATAAATATAGTCACTGCAACGTGAGGTGAAGCCAAGAGGATTTTTAAAATTACATTTTACAGAGTTATGGACATGCATATTTTCAGTAATTTTACAGTTTTTAACTACTGTCTTGTTATGAACCATTTCAATGTCAGCTAATATTAGACAAACCAATTAGAAATCTCTATCTTTATACATGAATTAATTTTTTTTTTTTTCTATAGCTGACGTAAAACTGATTAAACTCTAAAGTGCAACAGCAGAAATGTGGCTCAGTTTCAGGTCACTGTCCTTAAAACCATGGTCGCATCCTGTTATCGCATAGTGTCTCTACTTTCTTTTTTTACTTTAGGAATTGGATGGTTTTAGTTTAGACCAAACTAAAACAATATTGAAATGAAAACAAACTACACTGGTCTACCTTTTTTTATTTAAATTTTTTAAAATTTAATTATTTATTTAGAACTGATCAGTCATGAACTGGAAAACAAATGACTAAAGTGCTGGTTATATGATGTTTTTAATGCGTGTGATTAAAGTGTTACCACGTATGCATATTACTTTATGTCCATTTATACAATAGATTTATAAATATTCCAGTAAAAAGAACCTGTGAAGGGAATTGTAATGTACAGACCGTGTTTTGCTCTGGGACAAACATTCCTTTGGACTAAAGCCCATTCTCTCATTCATTCTCACAATTTTACATTTTGAGCCAAGACTGTATTTTGGAAAGTACAGCCAACCAGTATTTGGACTGAATTTCTCTTTATTAGTGACTCAATCTTGGTAAAGTTTGCCTATTTTTATCCTGGAACTATTTTACTTGTAGCCCAGTGCTATTAACTAAATGAACCAGAAGTTATATTTTAGGTGTCCTTGGTCTGCGTGACAGCTGAAGTGTGTTTCAGTGCAGGACATTGTGCAGTATTTTCATTGTGAAAATAGAAGAGGATTCAACCTTGACTTTATTTTAAAGTGGTCATATTTTGCTAAACCCACTTTTAGTAGTCTTTGGTTCATTTATTTGTTTATGTTGACCCTAATAGTTCAAAAACTTTGAATTTGAACCCTCCAGGTGCTGCAAAGCTATCTTTATAGGCTATCTTATCTTATAAGCTATCTTTATATTCATTCCAGCAAAAATTGAGTGGATTTCTACAACCTGTTTTAATTCCTGCTTAATTTGCTCCAATTTATAACTAGTTGTATCATGACATTTGCACACATTAAGTCAAGACTACCACCAAAAATTTCTCTGAGTATGACATAAAGGTTTATCAGCAGCAGAGGTTGTAATAAAAACTGAAAATATGTCCAAACTTTGAGCTGATTACCTAAAATGTTCAATTGTTGGTTGTATTAACAAGTGGTTGAAAGGGACAGAGCAGCACAGCCAACAACCTAGAGGGGGCGGGACATGAAGGGGCTCGTGCATTTAAAGGGCCAGCGCTCAAAATGACCTGTCTGGTGTCATTACTCAGAAATAGGGTTGAAGATGGACCTGTGGAGTTGAATTAATGAAGAATTCAGACCCAAGCAGAGGATTTACAGTTTATGTAGACCACAGGGAAATGTTTTAAAATGCATAATTCCATTTACAAAATAAACTATCACTTGTTTAATGCAGTAGCTGTAATCAGTGTTGAAAACTGTTGAGGTTAGATTTGTTTTTAGAAGGTTTCATTTTTATTGCCCAGTGTGGTGTTGTTGTAAATGTTGGGTTTCAGTTGTTTTCACATGGAAACAGATGTAACCTGTAAACCTGTTTCATTTTAGAGGTAAGCTTGTGGACACTGCAGATGTCTGTGCTTTGTTGGAATACTTGTCAGACACATTGAAGGAGGTTGGGTGATGTCAGAGTTAACATGATATGTTGCCACATCACAAGGACTTTTCCTTGTAAGTGAAGTGTCTTTTAAAGGGATGAAGTAATGATGTGCCTTAACACAGTGGAGTAGGGCAGCTCTCCTCTTCTTCATCACTCTTTTCTGATCCAAGGTCACAGTCTGTGGCTTCATCTTCTACCTCATTTGCATTTACTTAACCTGAGGGGTTCAACACAGCTGGACTAACAGCAGTCCGGCTCTTCATTCCCTCTATGCAGGCGCTAGAGAATGTATAGACTCGCTGTTATCGTGGCTCTGTTTCCTTTTCTTCTCAGCAGAGTTGACGTATAATGAGATGAGAATGGTAAATGACTTTGCCAGGATTGTAATGAGCAGTGGACAGCTTGGTCTTTCCTCAAATGCCTCTTTAATCCCTTCAGTTGGCTTCGAGCAAAGAGTCTACAAATCATTTCTTGTGCTGACGGTTTAACATGGATTTCCTTGTCAATACTCCTATAAAACACATCCTCAGGCCAGACAAATATGCATAAGATAATACCAGAAATTGTAATCACCGTCTACCCAGAAAATCCACTTGTGTATTACATCTCGCAGGCTTTTCACCGACATCCTAATCTAAACAGTCTAGAGATGTAATTCAATTTCACCACTTACTCTATAAACCCTTTGTATTTTACTGCAAAAGGGAAAAATTCTGAAGCCATGACATTGTCACTCGTGGTTATTTACCTTTTCACAGCTTCACCACACACTGTTTACTCATCCAAAATAGAGCACTTTGTGTTTTTCTAAGCAGTACATCAAACACAACAACACACAGGAGTGTCAATGACAGTGAGTCCTGTACCTTTTTGTCGCTCAGTCCGGACACGGTGTCAATGTACTGCTCCTGGATCATGAACGCTGCCAGGTTGGCCGTGTAGGAAGCAAGGAAGATGACAGCGAAGAAGGCCCAGACCAGGACCATGATCTTACTAGTGGTGCCTTTGGGGTTTTCAATGGGGACCGAGTTGTTGAATACGATTCCCCACAGCAGCCACACCGACTTCCCAATGGTGAAGGTGGGCCCTCCGGGGTCTGAAGGGGATGAAGCCAACACAACAAGACCCGGTTTAAGAGGATATAATATTTTAACGTCCAGTTTAGTCCTACTGAATAAATGGCTTCCTGTAGAGAGTCTGGCTGCAACTAATGATTATATTTAGAGCTGATTATTTTCTCAATTTTAATTGTTTGGTTCAGAAAATGTCTCAAGTCATCATAAGGTCCATGTATATTTTCCAACAAGCCAAACACATTGAGTTTAATGTCATAAGAAGAAAGAAACTAAGAATATCCACATTTAAATGCTTTATGGGACAATGATGCTACAAATATAAGATGATCTTAAAGCAGGGCTGTCAAACACTGGGCCAAAACCAGCCCTTCAAAGGATTTCATCCTGTGCATAGGATGAATTTGCGAAGTCCAAAAGTTACACAGAAGACATCAACAGTAAAATTAAATAATATATTTTTCAGTTTCAAATGGCTTTTACTAGATGTTTTGTGTATTTGTTTATCTGTTGTGATGTGCATGTCTAAATGATAAACTGACACATAATATTGTTGAAATTCACTTATTGTTCATAAGAAATTTTCAGATTATTAAAGGTTGTTCAGTTTTGTTTTGTTTGAAAATATAAACATATTCATACTGCAGTTTTCCTTTTTGGACTAAAACAAATACAAAAAAGTTATGCTATTATTTTACTGGTCTGGCCCTGAACGAAATGAAATTAAAGAATATGATGTATTAATGTAGGAAAATTAGGATCATTTTATTGCAGCAGTTTTCGCACTTTGCTGGAAATACTGTTTTACAACTATGGTTTAGATGCAGTGTGTGTCATTTCAATGGGAGGAGTTGGTGGAATGTAGGTCAGAAGAGGTTAATGTGAAGTTTGTGTTGGAGTCAATAGTTTTAGTTTGTGGTGTTCTATTGTCGTGTCTATCAAATCTTTGGTGAGTTCATTCTGACTCGTAGGTTATGTTATTGCTTACTGTCCGCAATAGTGGTGTAAAATCAATAAAAAACATCTGAGAGAGAGGGGAGAGTCCCAGTAATTAACCATTCACTATGCAATGAGATACAACCATAATAAATCACTGCCCTGGCCCATAGAATAAAAGAGCTTAAAATGTGGCTGGTGTTTTTGTTTTGCAGGAGGAGGACTCACCTTTGGCAGTGACCAGGCTGCGGTTGTACCCGACCGGACTGCAGTATTCGAAGACGAACACTGTAATGGCCACGACGGTCAGACACATCACAAACATCATGACCCAGACGGCTGGGCTATATGGTTCTGCACGGACCAACAGTGAAGGTAAGGATTAGAACAACATGGAAGTTTTAAGAAAATATACTGAGCCCGTTTACATGCACACTAAATCTCTGATCAGCACCTGATTTCTGGAGTTATCAAATAATTCATTCATCATATAAACAGCTTAATGGACAAGATTATCAGATTATGAGGATTCGGTTTAACACACCTACAGTCGTAGAAAAACTTATTAGACCACCCTTGTGTTCTTCAATTTCTTGTTCATTTTAATGTCTGGTACAAATAAAGTATATTTGTTTGGACAAATATGAGAACAACAAAAATAGATGATAATAGTTTAATTTCAGAGCTGATATCGACCCATTTTCCATGTTTTCTTGATAATAACCAAAATCACTTCAGTTCTTACATTCATATCTATGGCATTGTACTGACAAAAACAGTGCTTTTAGACATTCCATGTTTTCTTCTCTGTCTGTTTTAGTCATGTGATACACACAGGAGTTAGTAGTTGATTGCGTAACCATTTCTTCTGATGACCTTTGATGGTCTAAATTTTTTCCATGACTGTAGATGTCTCCAATGTCTTCCTGCATTTACATTGGATGAACTGATTTATTTCAGTTTTCTACTTTTTTTTGTTTGTTTCCACATGTTAAGATGTAAAATAATGAAGTGATGTAGTCACAATTTGAGTCGAATGCAATATCAAGAAGTTCAAGAAATCCAATAATGAGCTGAAACATGTGACCCATAGCATAGTTGAACTCATATCTGATTATTACAATTATCTGATTCCTCCCAGTTATCACATTTTTATGGTCATGTAAACATGCTTGGTGCTAAACAAGTTTTTATTTTTCAATAATTTGGTATAAGTAAATAAATCAAAGAACTGTAAATAAGCTTTAAGGTAAATGGATAAAGTACATAATACAAACATGTCAAATAACACTTTGAAGGAGATGGCAATTCAAGTAGAGATATAAAACCCAGTCAAGACAAGCTTTTTAGAACTTCAGAGGTGAGGTTTGCAGCGGTGTGAACTGATCCGTCTCGAACTGACTGATGGTGTTGCCACAGACTCAGTTTGTCAAACAGTCAGTGGCAGGTGTTAAAATGTACTGTTGTAGTGTATTCTGTCTCAGTGGTTATGTACTGGAGCTCATCTGTTACTAGAAGTGCAGTCTCTTTATCAGCTGTGGTTTTTCTGCTTATTACCCTAAACAGCAGAACTGCTCCAGTTCTCAACCCTCTCAGTTCATCCATGTAGTTGTATAAGTTTAGTCATTATGATAGACCCCTAGAGATAAAGCAGCTCATTTTCAAGGGGGAAATGAGATGAACTGCAGCTGCAGTAAATTACTCACAATGACTGTCCTCATTCATATTTTAAAATGTACATCCAACTACAAAACATCAAAAGTGTCATTAACCCATAAAGACCCAGTACTACTTCTGTGGTAGTTCCCAAATAAATTTTTCCCTATTTCTACCTTTCTTAATTGATTTATCACCAATTTTTAAAAGTTAAATTATCCTCTGTATTTAGCAATTTTTTGGTGTAAATCATGTATTTTCCTGTTTGATTCACAGATCATGTAGATGTTAATAAAAATGCTGAGCAAATTAAAAGTTAACTATATCAAAACAGAGAAAAATGGAGAAAACGTTGCTCTTTCAGCAAAGATATCGCTAACTAAATGTAAAATCATGTCTCCATCCACTGTCATTGATCCAACCCCATGGGTTTTACTGGTGAATCAATGTTGTAGGAGATGATGGTGTTTCCATGTTCACTACAGAGCCTCTGAACGTCCAAATGGGTCATATCTGATGACCTTGAAAAGATGACAAACTGTATTTTACACCAATTATTTACTGATGGGATTAGTGGAACAACAGGTGTCAAACAGCTTATATCTGCAGATGATTTGGGTCTGTATGGATTAAGATGGAGGCAACACGACTCATATTGTTGTGTTGCACTGGTTTTAATAGGTAGTTTCTGTCCAGCTGAACTTGTCATGAATCTTTGGTTTAATTTGGGTCAAATGGGTGAAAATGTTTTTGCACGCTGTTACATCTACCTAATCTATATACATGCACTCAAATCACTGTCACGCAGGTTACTTATATTTTAAAAATAAAATATACATACAGTACAATGCGAAAGTCCAAGCCCACGTATAGCTTTGTTGTTTTTCACAGTTAAGTGATCATGCATATTTGTTTCTCATTCTCTTTTCTTCACATGTAACAAGACAGTACAGGCAATATGTGAACAGCCTTAAGACACACAAAACACTGATCTAAATGTGTTGTAAAGGTTAAAGTCACTATTTACTGTAACCTCTGACCCCATGACAAGTAGTAGCACAAACAATTAGAAACAGCCAACATGTTGAATGAAACCTGGTATAAAACATTAGAAAATTAATGCCATAAATCTCATATTGTCTGAACTACAGGGTTAAAAACATGTTAAGTGCAAAGGGAGTTCACATTAAATATGACCACTTTGGTTTATAGAAGCTGTTTTTAACTAGAAACTTTGTTTTTTCCTTTTGTACATACCTATCATATATGTAGATTTGATCTAAATACAGAGACAAATGCATATGTTTGGACATTGGAACATTACTAAACCAACAAATTTAATGTTGGAATAGGACTTTTGCACTGTAATGAATATATCTAAATAGTATGGTGCAATAGTAGGAAAAATACAGTTCAAAATGCTGCTAATGCTACTACTAATACATTCATTCATCTTTTATACCCGCTTTATCCTCACTAGGGTCACGGGGGTCACATTGGAGCCTATCCCAGCTACTTAACCCTATAACAGACGCCCTTTCACTCATGAATTGCAGGAGGAGTCATACATAGAAGAACCATTTACTGATGGCATTGTAAAGAGTGTTGTTTTTCATGGTTGGTCTCAAATGAAAGCTGACGGTCTCCGCTTTCAAACGGTATGTG
>JAQQZY010000028.1:20994806-21015543 GCA_030068375.1 Ostorhinchus rueppellii | reverse complement strand
AGTAGCTGGGATAGGCTCCATGCGACCTCCGTGACCCTAGTGAGGATAAAGCGGGTATAGAAAATGAATGAATGAATATTTTCTCCCTGAGTTTTTTTTCTCTATTACATAAACTAAGCAAAAATATGAGAAATATGGAGATACTTAACAATGACAAGTGTGAAAAGATGCACTTCCAGCTGGACACTTGTACTGGAATAGGATGGATGCTAATGCAAAAACGTGTGGACACAGTGTTATGTTTCCTTTTACATAGCATCCGGTGTTTTAACAGGAAGGGGAACAATCCTGTCTGATCACACTGCCACAGTGAAACAAAAAAAAAAAAACAGAACGAGGAGGGAAATGCTCCTGTTAGTCATGTTAATCAATTCTGATGTGGATCCATAACTCCACTCCTCGTGTTTTTAGTCAAGTCCATCAGAATTTCAGATTGTAGGAAAATAGACTGAGATGAGAAAATATCATGTCCCTGTGGCTGCAAAGATCTTTAACTGTTCCAAGTGGTGTCACTAGTCTGTGACTGAAAAACAGAAGAAAACCATTAGCGTGCAGCTGTTTCTGATGCTGTTTAATTCTACAGATCCCTGTTAGAAGAGGTAAAACAAACACCAGCTGTCACTCCCATAGCACATTACACAACAACCCCTGCAAATACGGCTTCAATTACATTTTTTCCTTTCACTTTACAAACCTCATTTCAGCTACTATGAGTGTGAGTTAAAGGTTTGTGTGTGTTGCAGACACACAGCCAACGAATGGCAGCTTTTCAGTCCGTGTATAAATATATATATCAGCCATGCCAGATAACAGCAGTGACAGGAACACTTCCCATCCTCCTCCGGGGCGTCTCTGCTCTGTCACCTCCCTTTTGTCACGCTTGTCCTGAGTTACCTTGACTTTTGGATCTGAGACGACGTCAAGAGTGGCTCTGAAAGCTGCGAATTACAGTAATTCAGTGACGAGAGCTTTAAGCGATTTAATGTAACTGAATAAAAAACAGTCCCAGAAGTGGACAGGAATGTGTTCTATTTACGTTTTTCCCATAAAATTTAGTTTTGCTTTCAGAAGTTTTATTGTATTCTTTTAACACTTTTAAGACAAATTGCGGTAAATCATGAAGTATTTGCACTAGTGACAAAAGTCAAATGGCAAAGCTGAGATTTGGCGCTTTCAATTGGTTTATAATATTACAGTGGAGGTCTGCATTGGCTGGGTGGGAGGGGTGGAAGTGAGTGGACCCGAGAGCAGTCAGTGAGAGAGAGATGGAAGATTTTCATTCCTTTTAGCAGCATTTTAGTAAGGTTTTAGCTGTACCCAGCCTTCACCCATAAGTAGCTGGGATAGGCTCCAGCGACCCCTGTGACCCTAGTGAGGATAAAGATTGTTCAAATAATGAGTAATTGCATATAATAGTGATTGTGCTGTTTGGGAGTGTTCTACCAGTGTGATTTTCTTTTTATCAGGTTTTGCTTTTTTTCTCAACTTTTTCTTCCTTTTTTTTTTTTTTAAATTGTTCCGGTTTGTATAGTTCATTGAATAGGTGCAAATATTATATAAGTATACTTATTTATTTTTATATATATATATGGAAATATAGACAGAGCAGAACAACATGCACTGTTTGCAAAAGAAGCAGATCATGGATGTTTTTCTGTGAAATGAGGGGCTCTGCCTACAACTAGACAAAAAGTGAACAGAGACTAAGACAAAGGCTAAAAATGACTAGATATAAATAAAAATAAGAAGCTGTAA
The DNA here is from genome assembly GCA_030068375.1 of Ostorhinchus rueppellii. Taxonomy (NCBI): domain Eukaryota; kingdom Metazoa; phylum Chordata; class Actinopteri; order Kurtiformes; family Apogonidae; genus Ostorhinchus; species Ostorhinchus rueppellii. The sequence continues at coordinate 21,013,788 of JAQQZY010000028.1, read as the reverse complement.
CATGGACACGATGATCTAGTCAAACAAAAATGTTTGAGCACATGTGAAACAGTTTAAAGTTTATTTCTGTAAATGTAAAATTTAATGTTTTTATTACCTCTGCCAGGAGGTTATGTTTTACAGTGCGTTTGTTTGTTACCATCCATCCAACTTTGTTAGCAACATAACTCAAAAAGTTATGGATGGATTTTGATTAAATTTTCAGGGTATGTCCACTCTGGGTCAAGGAAGAGATGGTTAAATTTAGGAGGCATTTTGAATCACCGTCTTTATCCGGGAACTTTTTAAAAGATTCTTTATCATTGTGATATAGGGCATGGTGGCACAGATTTGCATGATTCACCGCCATCTAGTGGAGGAAAGTACTAACACTACTTTAAAAAAAAAAAATACAAACACTACCTTAAAAAAAAAAAATACAGACACTACCTTTAAAAAAAAGTAAAAAGACTACCTTAAGAAAAAATACAAAGACTACCTTAAAAAAAAAAAAAAGTACAAACACTATCTTGGGAGAGGTCTGCGCTCTCTGAGTGCTTTTCTAGTTAATTTATGTTTTTAGTATCACACTGTTTTAAACATTTGTTACAAATGATGAGGACCATTAATGGACAGATATTGAAAGTTAAATCTTCTTGAAAAAAGCTGCAAATGAATTGACAAAAGACATTTTCTGACATTTTTATTGGAAAAACAACAAAGACTTCTAGGCAACTTGTAAAAATGATAGTCTTAACTAAAACAAAAAATAACTGACTGGTTTACATTTAGTCTCACTTTATGCGTTATTGTCTCATCACCAAAATAGGTTGTTGTTGCTTTACGGGTGTGGGACTTGGATGTGCTATCACTTAGGACAGCATCATCAATTCCACCTTTGTTGTCTTTGTCAGATCCTGGGAACAAAGGGCGTCCAACCAAGATGTACTTGGATGTGCCAAGTTTCCAGGAATCAAGGTGATAATGACTGCACAGTTCGGACATGTAGCCACGTAAGTAGAAAGCATCGACAACCGCCTTTCAATACAGATCCTCTGTTCTGAACTGATGTAGTCTGGGTGGTGTAAAGATATCCTCACGTCTTCACTCTGATCAGACACCCTGTATCCAACTGGGCTGCAGTACCTGGACAGGAGTCATTCTGAAGGGAGCGAAGGGCTTTGAAGCAAATCAGCTTGATTACCTCGATATAAAGTGATATGTGCGGAAAGACACAAGGCCGTGTCCACCTTAAACTACCCTTTTTTAAACCAACCTCCGCCTTTTTTAAAAAATCATTAGAATATAATGTCAATCATGACTGCAGTGGTGAGGGTGGTCTTAGTACAAGAGATGCTTGACATGGTTTTATTTTAAGTCTAATCAAGACCCTAGAAAAAGGGGTATGGGGAGTAATTCCTTTATCTGTGTTTATATTATTACTGTCATTGAAAAAAAGAAAAGGGCTTTAAAACACAAATTTTAGGTGTAAAATTTGCTCATTCATTAATCTAGCATGGTGTGGATCTAGTCTGGGCACAGTCTTGAATTGTCTTAATCTTGGCTTTGGTTTCAACTTGGTCTTGACTTCTCAAGTCTTGGTGTTGTCTTGGTCATGATCTGCTTTGGCCATTACTTGGTCTTGATTTATCCCAGTCTTGACTACAACTCTAGTGGATGATGCGTTTTGCATTTACTTTTCTCTGTAATGTTGTCATGACTAGATTTTATCTTAAAAATGCAGCTTTCATGGAGTGGATATTGTGATTTCCTTGACAGTCTTGTTTCATCAGTGATTATTTGAAACTGTAACCTGTTACTCACTGCTCAAGCTTTTTATTCACTACTTTCTCATTCATGTAATTATTTTGGTCTTTTCCTGAAGGAGCTGTTCTTTTATTCAGGTACAGTTTGTGGTTCCTCTTCACGCCTCTGATCAGTGTCAGGCTCAGGCTGCTTTTGCATTAGTGATGTATGAATGTGACTGACTGGCTGCTCTGGAAACAGCACAATGAGAAGGCAGGCAAAAAGGCAATCAAAAGGTGGAATTGATTTTCAGCTCCTGGAGAAAAGACGCCAGAGGCAACAGAAAGTTAAGCACATCAGAGGAATTGCCTCACACTTCTGAACCAAAATTTAGTGAAATGAGCACAATGCGGAGCTCTCAACGAATGGGGAAAATGTTTTCTTCTGTTAGGTTTATATAAGGGTCGATGTGGGGGAAAAAAGTAGAGCTGGAGTGAATGAGAGGCCACATCCAACTTTAAAAACGTTTTTAACCCTTTCATGCCAAGTGGTCACTGCAGTGGACAGCTATTCAAAGCTGTTGTCTTGTACAGTAGATTCAGGGGTTTTGTTGTTTTAGTTGCATATCAGCCAACACAGTGGATACTGGGGCATCAACTCGTACACTGCCACCTATTGGCCAGTCATGGGAAGTTCTCTTTATAACTCATATGGCCAACAGGAAGTCAGAAATTCTGAACATCCCAGGAATATCTTGTAAATCTTTCTATAACAGGACACCCCTGAAGTTAGAAAAAAATGCTAGCATTAAATAACATCTAAGGATTTATTATCATTAATTCAACACGATTATTTTATATTGGAAGAAATTTGCAATTGATCCCATGTCCACTAAATTGGACGCCATGCATCTCTGGCTGTATTTCAACTGCAATTCCAGCAATATCATTACTGTAACTTGACTGTTCTTGCTAAATTTGATTTCTAGTAACAGGTTGTAAAAGTTTTTTTTTTTGTTTGTTTTTACATATCTCCATAATGTAGCAACTATTATGAGAATATGAAAACATCAGATTAGCAGCATAAAAAATGTATTTCATAGTTTTCACCCAGTATATCCTTTTCTGATCTTGGTTTGTTAAATACATATATCTTTGCTTCAAAAGTTAAAAGCATGGTGTCCAGCTGAATGAACATTTTTGTAACTCTAAAAATAGATTCATAAAAATAAATTCAATTGCATAGTTTTTTTCATGCGTAAAGAGGAATAAAAACACTCAGGAAAAAATATCTTGACTAAGGTTCCCATAAATTGGTGCATGAAAAGGTTAGAATTCCTTTGCACTGAGGTTTTTTTAATGGAGTTTTGATGGAATACAACAGAAACGTAACCTCAGTCACAAAAATGTCCATTGACAAGGATAAACCTTGTCATGAGACAGTGACTTATTCACTTCATGCGTCGCTGAATTGAATTGAACTGCAGTCTTTTACAGTCTGTGTTCAGCTCCTAATATTAGAGGAGACTGTTGGAGTTTTAGGATGTTTCCAGAGCTGCCTTTACTGTTTGTCTTTGATGGCACAGAGGACGTGGGTCTCCATTCTTCTCCTAATCTACAGGGAGTGTAGCCATAGAGAAGACTGCCCTTCAACATGTTGAGACTCAAGGCCCAAAGAAAAATGAAAGACACTACTCTTTTGTCTGCGCTTGAATTGTCAGTGGAGCAGAGTTGGCATAAAATATATTTATTTTTCATCTTGTGCTGAATATCTGACTGAAAGCTCATTCTTTGAGACACTAAATGGAAAACTTCAAAACCCGAGCCGTTAAATGTCAGACCAGACCCCTGATTTTCCTGATTTCAACTCCGTCAGCTTTCATGTGACTTTGTGATCTAACATATCCGGACCTATCTCCACACCTCGTTAGCACTGTGTCGGGGCTGTAGATGGGTCTGGCACCCTCTGATATCATTCTGGAACACAGATAAAAGTTCTCTGGCATGTTCCATTTGTTTTTGGATGCACTTAGCACAGGTCGGTGCAACGGTGCATCTGTAAATTAGTGTCCGTAAATGTTGTTTCGATGGAACATGAAGAAGCATGATCAAATCGTTATATAAATAAAACACCACAAAAAAAGCAGACACTTGTCATCTTCAGTGTATAGCTGCAAAGAGATAATCCACCGCTACTAGAATTTAGGAGAGTAGCAATCCTGCAGCTGCACAACGGAAATATTGAGTATCTGAGCTTGACTAATGACTTGGTAATGAATGAATAAATGAAGTAAACTGCTGGCTACATAAGTGCTTACCTCTGAGAAAAGAATCACCTCTGTTAGTGTGCATCCATTATGAATGAGCTGAGTTAGAGCTCAATTCAACTGAGAAATTAACAAGTTTTTTCAGGGTGTGATTCCTTTCTATTTGTTCTTTTCAATAAGTCATTTGTGAACAGCCCCAGCAGAATGAGTGAATAGAATCAGGAGTGAAATGGTATTTGTTTTCAGTAGTTTCTATTCAGAATCTTTTGGTCTGCATCATATTCTCAAGGTGCTAGATATTACATTTCACTGGCTTGTTGGGTTAATATAGAAATAAAAATGTGATCGGTTTGGTAAATAGAACTAAGGAAAAAAGTTGCTGCAAATTATATTGATTAGCACAATAAATGTCAAATAATTCTAGTTTAAACACTGATTTTTGGTCAATAGTTGTTCATGGTCTTGAATTATTTGTAAAATGTAAAAGAATAAAAAACAAACAAAAACAAATCGATTGCATAGTGTTTAAATAATCCAGTTAGAACATGTTTGTTCATTAATTAAATAAACCCTCAATGACAAATTTAACAAGATTTCAAGCAACTGAAAACTTGTTAAAATGTCTATGAAATCTGCACAATTTTTTTTACCAAAAGAAAGACTGAATGCACCTGAAATTGTCATATGTAACAACTAAACAATAACAAAAATAAGTGAGAAAAATAGATAATAGTAAATGAAGTTAGAGAAGATTACATCAAACCAGATATGGTATTTTACAGCGAATCACCTGTTTATGCAGATTTATTTAGTACAATTTTTCAGTTTTATCAGACTTAGGTTTTTGCTGTTATTCCCAAATACTCTGTCAAAATTGATTAAAACCACAAAGCTTGGACTGGAAACCTTTTATATGTCCATTTTTTGTTTCGTTAAAAGTATCTTTTGCATAGAATTTGCATATCACGCAGGGAAACGCAACATTTGTATGAACCAACTGTTTGTATGAAGTGGACGTCATGTTCATGGTATTATGACGTTAGAATGACATTTTAAAGACGAAATAAAAAATGTACAGTATTATAAATGTAATTGTAATGATATAAAACTGTATCGTGATAATAATTATCAATATATCACCTGCGAGATTTAACCTCGGTCTCGCTGCTTATTGAAACACCACAGTTCCAGCTCCAAACAAACTCTCCCAAATGTAAATTAATGTATGTTTTACTGGATCGAGCTGCCGCATCGATCTGTACTTGATATTTATCCTCTCTGCTTTTATATTTAAATGGCTTTTACCGTCACAGCTTCTCATTAGCTCAACATGTCGGAAAGGAATAAGAAGACACAACTGAAAAAAATCAATGGAGCATAATTACCTGAGGAACGCCTGAGGCTGTTTACTTTGAGTGTGAAGTTTAACTAAACCTGCTCTGTTCAACCGGTGGGTGAAGCCTGGCCTCCACATCGTGTCCGCCCCCTGAGCTTTCATTAACGTTCAGATCAGCTAATGAGATGGAGCTGCTGAAGAACTACACCACAAAACTGTGTGGGTTTTCTTTTAATGTCTTTTTCAGGCATAGAGGGTGGGAGTAAGACGCGCCTGTGAGTTTGATGGGAAATGATCCTTCATTAAGTGGTTCATTGGTGTCTGTAGAGCTCCGACTCCTCTAACTAGTCCACAAAGAGACCAGTGATGTATGAAATCACTTTGCTTTTAGCATTCAGATACAAGCGTCAGTGAGCGACGCATTACAGCTGGAATGGCTCTACTTTTGTCTGATTTTATGACTTCAGTTATGGTTTTGTGCAGCCAGTAATGAATAAATTGTGTCAAAAGAAGCAGGTTCTGTTTCCGTCACCGTACCTTGTCCCACTGCCTTTCTCGGTCCAGTGTGATGACGATCATGGCTGGATTCACCAGGTATCCATTACTGTTGAAGGAGAAGTCGTTGTGTTCCCAGGTTACATTCAGCATGTGTCTGCAAATAGAAAAACAGCAAAAGCTGAAACGTGACACTGAGATAAATTGAAAAAGGAAACTCAGTCCTACAATGAAGATAAAAAAACAAAACTATAAAGAAAATGTAATATCAAGAGAATGTTGTCTTTCTAGTGACTTCCAAACCAATTTTTTTTAACCTACATTTAACCTTTCGTAAGTGATTTATCAACATTTATTATAAGGTTGTCCTCTGCATTTTTCTGTGAAAAGCATGTATTTCTCATATTTATTTTACTGTTTATGTAAATATTAATAAAAGCTTAGAGTAAATACAAAGATTATTAGATTAAAACAGTAAAAAAACAAACAAACTCATATCTCTAACTGAATATGAACCAAGTTTCTCTGTCCACTGTCATTTATCAAACTACATGGATTTTACTGGTGTTGATATATTGATAGAATTAGAGGATCAACAATTAAACATTATGTTAGTAGATGCACAATGGTGGATGTTCAGGTCTTTGAATGTTAAATGAGCAATTCCATTCACAGTTGGTACAATTGCTTTTACGCAACACTATCAAAACAATACAGTCCTTTTTCTTGTAAAACAGAAAATGCCAAAAAGTGTTTATATGGAACAAGGGTGTGATTTTTACATTGAAAGAATCTCCAAAAGCCCTTAAAATCACTTCTCTACATGATTTATTCAGAATATAGCCATGCTTCAAACTCAATTACATGTAAATCACAAGGAAAATTGGCTTTTTGAGCAGAATTTAGTCATTAACTGAACATAAACCAAGTATGTCCATCCACTGTCATTTCTCAAACTCCATGGATTTTACTGGTGAATCAAAGTTGTAGGAGATGACAGTACTTCCACGTTCACTACAGAGCCTTTGAACGTGTGAATGGGTCATATCTGATGACCCATTTGTAAACTTGAGAACAACACAGCTAAGCACACTATTAGAATACTAATTATTTAGACGAATTCTTAATGTTTGTGAAACTGAAACAATTCAATTTTAAATGAAATAAACCTTTACGTAATAGTTTTTGGTCTCTTTTCTCTGGATCGTTGAACATTTCTGTGGTGTGTAATTATCAGTTGGCGTTTATCTTGTTTTCTATTTTAAACCAATAACATCACAGGAGCATTGTCATGGAGCTAAAACGCAGCCTCTTTCCTCACTTTGTTAAGAAGTTGACAAAGCAGAGACTGCAGACGTCCAGACAGCTGCTGCTCTGTCAAAGCGTCATCCGCCTCCTGCAAATCCTTGGTTTCATCACTCACATCCGTGGTTATATCAGACCTGTGGCGCCACTCATCACCTCAGCCGACGCTCCAGCCGAGGTGATGAAAGCCTGCTGGGGCGAGAATAGCCTTCAGACCGGCCCGTGTGAAAAGCCTGTTTAATCTGGTAATCTGTGATAATCCCATTAACAGGTGAGTCGAGTCATTATCAAAAGCTCCTGTTGAAAGAGATCTGGAATTGTGGGAACAGAGGGCGATGCAAATGTTTAATCTGGCAGAAAAAGGAGATTAAAAAAGCTAATATAAAGAGCCCTGTTCTTCATCATCGACCTTGGTTTTATTAAGACGGGACGTAGCTGTTCGTTCATACCTGCTGGGTGTAGAGCAGGGGTGTCAAACATACAGCCATTAAAAATACAGCCCTTTGGCAGACCAATTTTTGCCTGCGTGTTTGACACCCCTGGTTTAGAACAGGTCCACCAAATGCACCAGACTCTGCAAATGTTTAGCCTTAAGGCCCATTTATGCTGTCTTTACAGAAGTAAATAGATTTGTCCTTTTCAAACGTCATCGGGCATCACTTCCTTTATACTTCCAGGCTGGGGCGCCGTAAAGGGGGGGTAAACATGACAAATTCATGGGGGCCAGCATTTGTAGGGGGCCCAGTAGATATAAGTTAGAAGTAGGTGCCGTGGGAAAGGGAAGGCATCGAAGCCAGGAGTTGGACGTTAAAAGTTAAGTTTTACTTTCATTTTCACACCTGTTGCAGTTATTACAGCACTTATGAAACGCACTCCTATACCTCCAGTTGTTACAGTACGTTCATTACCCCCCCCCCCCCCACACACACACACACACACACACACACACACACTTCGATGACAGATTTACTATAATAATAATTTGTCTTCTGAAGGGCCCACAACGTTTACCTTCCATGGGGTCCACAGTTGATTGTGACACCCCAGCCTCCAGGCATTTATTGCATTGGAGTGACCATTTATCAGTCAGTCCACCAGAGTACGCCGCTCTGAATAAACATACTGGCTGAATACCACGAAGACTAATATACCTGGCAACGACAGAGGAGGTATTTCTAATGTTGATATTGGGAAGATTAGTTGTCACAAATAACTTGCACAGTCACTCTGCCATTTCTTGAAATGTTTCTCTTCAAGTTTCAACGCTGCCCCCTGTGGTTCCTGGTGGTACTGCTCTGTATTCTCCAATTGAGTTTGCATCAGTAAGCTCCCCGAGGACAGACAGAAATACGGACATAATGAATGCGAAGGACAGGACAAAAAGCTCCATCTGTTTATGCATGCATCTTTAACACATGAGTCTTCATGTTATATTTGTTATTTCTCCAGTAGCCTGTAGGTTGCTGATCAATCAGTTGCATAGACATGAACACAGTAGAGGAAGGAAGCTCTTCTATTACATTACACATTGTTATCACCCTTCAGCGGGCCTAAAGAGTCCAAAATGATGGGTTTGTGCAGTGTCAGAGGCTGATGTTATGTGTCACCACTTCACACATTTTATGGACATTTGGATTACAGAAGGGAATCTGTCCCCCTGCAGCTCAGCAGGCGGAAAGAAAAATGACTTGTGACATAAAAAAGCAGAGAGTGATGTTTCATAATGTAACAAAAGTGTCTGAAGACGCTTGTGTCTCCATACACTAAACACAAACGTACAATCTCCCCGCATGACCTTGTCTAATGTGAGCCGGAGCTTGTGTGTCTGGCTCTGATGAAAACATTTTTTCTGGCAAAATAGGATTCGCCCTGTGTTTTCCGTGGCACAGATGGCGTCAGATTGCTCTTTTGGGCTCGGCTTTAATAACGAGAGCCTCCTCCGTTCGCCGTCGACACACTCCCCACCCCTTTACTTGATTACCTCTTGGGCTGTGAGACGTTCAGGACAACACATGAGGAGACGAGGGAAGAAAGATGGCGACAGGGCAGAGGGCGGTTGAGAATTCAGAGACGGTGCTCTGAAACACTGGGGCAGATGGGTAGTTATGAATAAATAAAAGACTGCCGACCTATTACTTTTTTTTTCTTTTTCCACAGCCTCACAGATGTAAATACTGTAAACCCTCTGGAGTCGTAACTGTTTTGTTCTTATCAGATGACAGCAAATGAATTTGATGAGCTGCTCTTCACCAGTTACAAGGTCACCTACTCAGTTCAGTTCATTTGTCCACTGTTTGTTTTGAACTGCCTGTGCTGACTTGTCAGTACGTTTTTCTGTTTTTGTGTAGTTTTCTAGTTGTTGAGCTGTGTTTTTAATAACTCACTGCCCAAATTTATCTAGCTTCATCTTCATCGATGTTAGCAATAGTTCTTTTTACTAACTCTTTCAGTTTCTTCATCTGTTGCTAATTGATTCCATATCGATTGATTTAATTCATCAATTTAAAAAAATTATCCAGTGGCCGTTGGTCAAAAACTGGCGATGACAAATTGCCAAGTGTATTTTGAACCCACTGCGGCACTTGACAAGTGGAAATGGCAATAGGTCTAACCCTTAGTATCTCTCTTTTCTGTCCATCTATGAATATTGTAATTCGAAAATTACAAAATTTGATAAAGATTTTCTACAGGTATTTCAATATAGTACAACTTTGTCATAGGTAATTGTGTTTTGCACCTGTCGGTCTATTTTATGTTTAAAACCAACTTTGTACTCTGTGTTTAATTTTATTAGTGTGTTGTCTTGCATTTAAACGTCAACATTTTAAACAGAACTTCAGATTACTACATTACTACGTTTGTTCATGGTCTAATATGGCTTCTGTTCTGTCTTCTTACAGTAGCAGTGTCTTGTCTCGTTCAGAAGTTCAATAGACTCAGCAATTTGTGAATGATTCAGCATTGATTCAGTGACTCGTCCCAACTCGACTGCTCTCGTTTTTTCATTCAGTGGTTCACTACCTTGGCTTGGTCCATTTGTCACCAGCATCTAATCTCGAGATGCAATCAGAGATCTTGCTGTGGAGACTACCTGCTGCAGAGTGTGTCACAAAGCTTTACAACTTAATGAATGATTCTGACTGGTTTGTGATAATAAACAAAATATTAGCAAAATGCTGCTGATCAATTAGTTGCGTTTGCGAATTGATTCAACTCGTTCACTTAAATGAATCAGTTCTTTTGAAACGCACATCACTTGTTGGCAAAGTCTTCAAACATCTCAAATGAAACTACTGGTCAGATTCATTTCAAATTTTATATATACCTTGGGACAATGTCTACAAAGTTCGTTCAGTTTTGAGAAATGTAGAGTTTTGAAGTTTTGAGGAATTTCAAAATTAAAATATAATGGGCCATATTTTATGGCATATAACATGGAAATGGTTACAGATATCAATATAGTTACTATTGAGCACTGATGGGAAGTCAAATATGGACTTTCATTTGTGTCCATGACCTTTGACCTTGAGTGATCTTGAAGGGTTATACTCAAGGTCACCAATGTTTATCTTTCAACTATCTTCTCTTATGAAACTACCAGTCAGACTAATTTCAAAATTTGTTATGTAACTTCTTTGGGGCAATGTCTGCAAATGTTCAGTTTTCAGAAGTTTGGATTTTTACATTTTTGACAAATTTTCAAATGATTAAAAATTTTCCTGTATTTATATTGGGTCTTATTTTAGTGGCTTAAATTTAATTTGAATTTGTTGAGTTATCTTTAAGTGAAAATATCACCCACTTCTGTTGGGAGATTTATTTCCTGCATCAAGTAGATACACCTCTAACACAGCAGCAGAACCTGACAACCTCACAAATTCAGCTTGTCATTGATTCTTGATGGAACATGCTGGTGAGATACAGGGACATTGGTCCTATTTTAGTATTTTATTTTTAAATTTTGGCTCCTGCTTAGCTCTTGTCTTTTTTGTGTTATGTACATTTTTGTTAGGTACAAACTTCTCAGCAAAGTGGTTGAACTGTTTTATGTATGAAACTTGTTCTGTTGAGGTGTTTTAATTGTTTTCCAGTTGTGTATTTCAGTGTCAGGGATGATTTCAGATGAATATGATTCAAAGGTCCTTTTCTTTACTAAAACTATACCCTATATGTCTAATATCAATAAACAACATTAAGAAAAATCAGTTCTTGCGAAAGTGATATGATGCATTATTTGTCAAAGTTAAATAAAGCATCTGTGATATGCACAGACTACAGAAGTACATCACAATCAGTATGATACAACAAATAAGTATGTGTCTGTTGAACCTGCAAATCCTCTTTAAAATATGCTAATCTGTAGTTTGCAATTTAGGATTTGCCATAGTTTTCTGAAAGCTTTGTATTACAGTAATTCAGTATGATGCACAGCGTCTACTCAGTCTGTTTCTAAAACTTAAACTAACCACGCTGCTGCATTTTGGACAATGCTCACATGGATGGGTCATGTTGCATTCATGGTCATTAAATGCAGATTCATAGAGTTTAGGTGAGAAGTTTGCATTATATGTCATTTAATTTCAATATGCAGCGGTGCTACTGTTTAATACTTGACAGAAGTTATGTTAGATCAATGAACCATGTGATACATATCAACCAATCAGTAACTACTATAAACCTGTTAAACTGTGTCATATCACTTGAACACTGAATATTTATCAGTGAAGATTCTAAAGCCATTAATCCAATTTATGGAAACTTAGAGGCTTTATAAAGATATTGTAATCTTTTTAGTCTCAGAGAAATTTTACTTGTAGTGATCGTTTTTATGCTTATTTTTAGGCAGAAAAACTACAGTTCTATAAATTCCCACCTCTTATCTTTTATGTCTTGATTGGTTGAACTTTTATTTAGTCATATCATGTCATGGTTTCATGTTCTGTGTCAATGAGCCTGTTACATTCAAACTAATACTGTGCTCATTATCCGATTTCTGGAGTTATAGAGTGACTGTAAACAGCATAATCTGATATAATTTATCAGATAATATGAAAATCAGATTAAAACACCCTGATTTCTCCTCAATACTCTGATTTATTTACTTCTTTTGCATCTGAACATCTGGAAAAACTATTCAAAATCATAGAAAACAGAAGTGACATAGCCCAATGTTAGACAAAAATAAGAAGTTTGATTTTTACCATCACTACAAAAATATATACTCCAAAAGAAATCTGATAATGGACTGAAATGTCTAATCTTGAGTTCGATTTTCGTATTACTGAAGTGCATGTAAATGTGTCATATCTGATTATTACAAGTATCTGACTACTAACAGTTATGGGGTTTTATGGTCATGTTAACAGGCTCAATGTGTTTTGAGAAATGGCAAAAAGATGTCATCTGTAAAATAGATCTACCTGTGGGTAAATAAAGAAACCTGAACCTGAAGAAATGAGCATCTTATTTGACTGATGTGAATTCTAGAACCTTACCTGAACAGTGTGTCGTTATTGGCCGATGGTTTGACTGGGTTGTGGCAGTCACTGTGACCCTCAGGAATGAAGCCCCTCTGTTTTCGGAAGCTTTGCACGCCTTTGACCACAATAGCCACGCCGTCCCGCACCCTCTTCCTCAGACTCATCCTCCAGCGGTCGGTGATGATGCTGATGAGCCCCACAGGAAAGCTGTCGGGCGGGGGAATGTCGGGGTTCCCCACTGCCAGGCTAGGGATAATCCAGATGTATCCGGGCCCCACCAGTCCAGCCTCGGCGGCCAGCGTGAACAGGTACTGGGCCTCTTCGTGGGAGCAGTAGACAAGCAGCACCTGGGCGTCTATCTGCTGCAGCAGCCGCCGAGCTCGGATGTCGTTGAGGCCATCGAAGGACATGTCGAAGGTCAGCACGTCCTGCAGGTCCCATATGAAGTAGCTGGTGTCTGTGAAGGACTTGATGTAGTCCACATAGGCCTCATAGCCCGGATACAGGCTGGTTATAACCACAAAGCTGTCCCAGTTGTACTCCTCCATTACCTTGAACATGCCGTTGATCTGCTGCTCGATGGAGGCACCCAGCTGGAGGAAGTTGGAGCCCTCACCCTGTTGGTGGAAAAGCACATTGTGAGGATATGGAGAAGGCTTGTAAAATCCTGTACAGGAGCGGAATCAGGAAGGATTTAGGGCTGGATTTACTGAGGTGGGATACGTTTACAGGGCTGTATTCAAGAAACAGAGAGTCAGTTTTACAGGTGATGTTCTTATCTTAAGTGAATAAGATGAGTTACAAGGACGTCTAGTCAGTTCAGGCAAACTTCAGCTCATTTGTCCACAGACAGATTGAGGATTTATTTGTTTTGAATCATCTGTGCTCACTTTTTTTGGCATGTCTTTCTGTTTTTGTTTGCTTTCCTAGTAGTTGAGTAGTGTTTGTTTGTTTATTTTATTTTTTTTATTGATGGTGGCTGTTTTAAATCTTATGTACATTTGTTAGGTTCAAAAATCAAAGTAAAATGGTTGAATTGTACTGTATGATATGTATGATATGAGTTCTATTGAGGCGTTTTTGTTGTTTTTCAGTGGTTTATTTCAGTGTCATGGATTATTCAAGACAAAAAATGATTCAAAGGTTGTTCACGTTACAAAAACACCCTATATGTTACAGAAACGCAGTCTTTTGGGATGGATGGATAGATGGATGGATGAATTTTTATGACTGAATACTTTCTCTGAGGTTTTAGACAGTTGTGCCAACTCTGTATCATTAACACCAAAATAAAAACTCAACTTTAACTTAGCATTTTACAACAACTCCAAGCTCAATCAGATGCATTTACTTTTTCTTTCATTACTCAATGAAATCTAATCAGTTCCTCAAGTGTTTTAAGGTATTGTTGTAATTGGGACTGGACATATAGCCTATTAGAAAAAATGCACAATGGAGAAATTGAAACAAAAAAATATAACTAATCTTCTGAACCTGCATAAAAATATTAACTGAATAAAAAGCCAAAACTGAATTAAAAACTAAGAACAAATCTAAATCTAGTTCTATTTTTAACAGTAAAATTCATATACTCGATAAAAGCAGAATGCCCAGTGTGGTATTAGTATATCTAACCATCTCTTCTGTCTCTGTGGATCACACATGAACACCTGTATGGTTCATTAACCTGCTGCTGGATAATGAGTAGCATGAGCTCACGTTGGTTTAGTTTGTGCGATATACAGTGAGATCTCCATCCTTGTACCTGGGAGAATACACACCAGAGATAATTTCAAATCGGATAAATCGCACGCAGAGGAGTGCGTTGTCCAACCAGTAGGGTCTGCAGTGCAGCTTTGACAAGAGCTAAGTGGTTCTGCTTTATTTTGCTCTTCCAGGAGCTGCAGACCCATTCATCACTTAAACTCACATGTCTTGGTTTTGCCGTGCAAACACTGGCCGTCATCCGCACTTGCAAATTCAGAGGGATGGCACTATCGTTGTGGCCAGAGGCTGCATTGCATTTCATCTGTCTTTTCTGTAAATGCTGTGACCTTGAGAGACAAACGAGGATAGTGTTTGTGTTAACTTTATTAAAATGAGAAGCAGGAAAAGTCATGAGGTTTTTGTGTAGTGGGATCTTTTCTTCATAACGTGTGTTGTAAGACTTCAGAGTGGGTTTAATATCAGCTCTAGAAGTTTAAAAGTGTCCTGCCATACAAAACCATTTGTACTTGTACTTTTTGAAATATGCTAGGTCCACAGGTGTTTGTGATAATGTAGTGAATTTGAAAATGAACCACTACCTCCTCTGTCTGCTATTGCCACTGAAAAGAAGGAAGTGGAGAAATCAGGTCAATTATTCAAGCTGGTCAGTGTGATATGTTAATGACTGAGCTCATTACTATTCATGATCTCACCAGGGTGAGACCACGCCCACAGAATTCATCAACTCAGTGATCGTTTTCATATACAGCAAGCTGGGACACTGTAAGGGGGGCTGCACATGACAAATTCATGAGGCTCAGTATTCCTGGGGGGTCCATAGAGCAGTGGAGGGGGCCCAGTGGATACAGTTTAGAAGTTTTAAAAATTCTGTGTAAGGTCTGCCGTACAAGAGAGGCATACAAGCCAGGAGTCAGAGGTTCAAGTTTCATTTTTGGTTTCCACCAGTTCCTCTACTTGTTGAGCAGGGTAAAGGATACTGAAAAGCCAGGCTTTCATTGGCTAACTGTTAGCCAATCAGAGTCAAGCAGATCATGATGTTGAATATTCATGAGAACTGGTGCAATTCAAGCCAAGTCTTCCAGCAATTTTTCTACATCACGTTAGAATGGCTTGAAACTTGGTAACAAAGGTTTTTTTCCACAAAAATGTTACAGAGTCCTTGGTAGAACTTACTACAGACATTACCACGAAAGTAATGAAATACGTGTGGCAGGGTACATTTAACACCTGGATAACAAGATTTTAGGTCAGAGCTGATACACTTTATTCATTCAGATGATGCATTGATTGTTTGGCCCATCACAAGAATCGACTGGTTTTCATCCTGACTGATGGGCTGATCAGTATCAGATGTTTGATTCTGTGTAGATTTACGATAGTCAACTCCAGGTTTCAGGTCATGTATGCAACTCAGGCTGTAACATCATAACATGGAAGTCAGTAAGTCCATTTCCACTGGAGTATATTCATATAGATGTGATGGAAAAGCTTTGTTGGAATAAGCTCTGAAGCTGCTGTCAAAAGGGGTGTCAAAGTCATTTAATTCAAGGTCCACATTCAGCCCAATATGATCTCAAGTGGATCAGACCCATGAAAAAACATAATAACCTATAAATAATGACAACTTAAAACTTTTCTGTATTTTTTAGAGTGAAAAATATAAAACTACATTATGAAAGTATTTATAAACTGTCCTTTAAAAAAAAGTGAATAACATGAACAACCTGAAATTTCTTAGGAAAAATGAGTAAAATTTTTTAACAATATTATGTCTTGGTTTGTCATTTATACATGTGCTTTACAACATACAGATCACAGTGAATCTACAAATACACAGTACAAGTAACATGCAGAATTTTGTTAAAATTTTAGTAATTTTTTAAAAGAAATTTCCGGTTGCTCAGGTTATTTTCATTTTTTGTGAAAGAGTGATTTGTAGATTTAAATAGATGAATGTAATTGTACTTTTTTACATTAAAACAAAGAGAAACATTTGGAGTTGTGATTATTTGTAGGTTTTTATGATAATACTTAACTGGTCTTATCCACTTGAGATCACATTTTTCTGTATGTGGAACCTGAACTAAAATAAGGTTGACATCCCTGATTAATAATATCTTATATATATTACATTTCACAAATTCATCCCATGGGTCAGATTGGACCCTTTTGTTGATGGTTTTGGCCCACAGGCCATATGTTTAACATCCTGGTCTAAGATATGCCTAGTTTCCGTGTCTGCTGGTGATGTATCACGTCCAAAATAGTTTATGAAAAACACATAATTAACACTTTCCTTTGTTAGTAACTTTTCAGATTTTCACTTCACATTCCCTTGACTTTTCAGAGAAACACAGCCAATGGAAAGAGACATCCAGTTTTGTTGTTAATCACACATATCTTTGTCAGTTTAAAGTAAAATTAGGCAATCCAGTAAAACCTGAATGTGGTGAAACTACTGAAGAAACTGTGGAGGTAAATAGAATGATAACGCACCACAGTCTGTGCAGAGTCACTGAAGATGTGTTTCCATGTGAAGAGACTGAAGGGATTTTCACGTCTTATACTTTGTCACATGCACAGTGAGTCCAGGCACATGGAATTAATGGTCTTTTAGATGTTAAAATGATACATGAATTTAATGGCACAGTTGATTTGTCTCTCATCACTGACTGCCCTTCATAGTTTTTCTGAAACATGGTCCAATAGGGAACAGCATGGGGGGGGGTCTTCACGTGTTGTAGTAATTAGATGGTTTTCGTAATGAATGTAACATTGATGGGCTGATGCTCCTGTACATGGATCCTCATTCTGTCTGGTGTGGATTATTGATTTTTCATCAGGTTTCAGTCCCGCAGCCTCATTTTTACTGTCCAACATCACTTTACAACAAACATCATTAGGTCCTGAGACCCTCATGACATTAATGTGTGTGTTGATGAAAGTTAAGAGGTTTTGATTTATTGGCTGTTTTAATTTTTCTCAGTGCCTTAAAATGAATCTGCCAAACACATTTTCTTGATTTAACCCATAAAGACCCAGTGCTACTTTTCGGGCAGTTCCCAAATAGATTTTTCTCTATTTAACCTTTCTTAAATTATTTATCACCATTTATTGTATTATCACCTGTATTTTGCATTGTTTTCAATGAAAATCATGTATTTTTCTTCATTTAATTTACTGATCATTTTGATGTTCATTTAAGCTTAAAGTAAATTCCAGTGTTATTATATCAGAAACAGGAAAAAAAACTGAAGGAAAAGTGATTTTTTCAGCAAAGATCTCAATAACTGAACATAAAACCAGGTGTCTCCATGTACTGTCATTTGTCAAACTACAGTACATGGGTTTTGCTGATGAATCAGTGTTGTAGAAGATGACAGTGTTTCCACATTCACTACAGAGCCTCTGAATGTCCAAATGGGTTATATCTGATGACCATGAAAAGATGACAAACTGTATTTTACCAGAGTTATTTCAACATATTGATGGATTTAATGGTTCCACAGGTATTAAACCTTTTAGATCAATAGATGATTTTGTTTGCCTGTAGCTGTTTGGGTCTTTGAGGGTTAAACCCCATGCGTTGGTGTAGTGTTGGGTTCTATTTAAAGCTGCTTGCGGTGTCTGGCTGATAGGTAGGTGGCCCCCTCCTGACCCTGTCCCCCTCCAGGGAACAACCACTCCATCCCCTGTAGAGCCAGGGAACAGAGGGTCAGGTATCCCGGGACTGAAACCAGGCCTGATCTGATTCAGCCTGTCTCTTTGTTGTCCTTGGGAGAAGTTCAGCGGTCCTGTGATGTATGAGCGCTTTACTATTTCAGACATCACGGCTAAATCCACTGACTTTGTGCCTCCAACTGTACCATGTTCAGCCGACTGAAAATATTTTCTTTTTCTGACGCCTTGTTTCATTGCTCTCCTTGTCTCAGATTGTGCTGTTTCTATCCCTTTTATTCCTACACAAACCTAATGATTTGCAGCAAAACAGCCCATCTTTGATTAATGGTTTCCACTTCTCCTGTTATTATCAACAATATGTTAATTTAATTTTACTCAGAGCTCCCCAGAAGCCAAAGAACAGATATATTCCTTCTGCATTCAGGTATAATAAGTTATAAAGGATAACCAGATAAATAAGAAATTTCACAGTTTACAGCAGAAAAAATACAACAAGCAAGTGCAGAGAAGACGGGTATAAAACACGTACAAAAGTGAAGCATAAAATACAAAGGGGGAAAAAGAAGGAAACCTGCTATTTATATAAATATTTACATTTACATATGTTAAATATTGAGCTAAAAGGTTGAGCTCATTTCACTGACTTGATAAACAGCTGTTGGTTTAATCTACAGCAGTACATCATTATGTTTGGAACATCACTGTCGTATGAGAATCACGTTTTTCTAACTAGTCTCAGCTGTTTCCAGCTTTATAATGATGCATTTTCCAGATAACACAGGGTTTAGATTTGATTAAGAAACAAAAAAGGAGACACGGTGGTGCAGTGGATAGCACACGTGCCTCACAGCAAGAAGGACCCGGGTTCGATTCCCGGGCGATCCTTGGGACCTTTCTGTGTGGCGTTTGCATGTTCTCCCCGTGTCTGCGTGGGTTTTCTCCGGGTACTCCGGTTTCCTCCCACAA
>JAQQZY010000028.1:20969925-20979962 GCA_030068375.1 Ostorhinchus rueppellii | reverse complement strand
CCATATTTCCTGGGTTGTTTAACACATTTTGATTTAAAAACCACCAAATAAAAGCTAGAATTCTGAACTTTTGTGTCGTATTCATCATTTTATCTGAAACCCAAATGTCTTCAGTATGCAAGAAAAACAAAGGATTTGAACTTGCTGTTCCAATACTTTTGGAGGTGATTGTACATTGTCATTTAATATTTTCCCATTAAACCACTCATAAACTACTCAAATAAGTCAACATCCTACCAAGTTTTCATCACTTTTAAGGGACATGTCATTCTCTGATGGCTCTAGTACTGTATATGTTGATATGTGGAGGCCTCCAATGTTAAAGTGCATCACTAATATCTAGGGCCCAAAATGGGAGAAAACACTGGCTCTACTCAGGGATTTCCATATTTTTACATGAGAATCGAACACTGACTTTTCCCAGATGTAGGTGTATGAGAATTAAAGGCTTGGGGAGTATGAAGTTGGTTGCTATCTGTAATTTCAGCCCTAAATGTCATTAAATATAAGACACTGATTCACTTGGTGTTTTATTTCTTGCTTAAAGTTTCCAGCAGTGTCAACACATTGACATTTTTGTTTTATATCACAAAAACATGCTACAATCAATCAAATAAATTGATTGAACTGTGTAATTACAGCGGAAGTGACTGTTCCAAGGTTGCACCTGATGTGATATTTTTGTCATTTCTGCAGCAGCAGCATGCATGGGTTAGCTCAGGGAAGGATGCTCTTGTATTGCATCACAGATTATCAACCTTATCTTTTAAAGGTACTAAATCTACAAATGTAATGGATTGTTTCTGAATGTACAGCAGGAAAATACAACATAAAATTATCCCAGTGAACTAGATTTGCTTGAATTACCTTCCATAAGTAGGTCTGGTATTATCTCTATACAAGTCCTTATTGAAGTTCTGTTCTAAATGTTGACTTTCAGTTACAAGGGTTGTTTATAAGTAATGATATTGTCATTCATGATGGTATGTGAAGTTCTTAAATGACAAAGCTGAGTCCCTGTAATCACACAAAACCTTTCTACCAAAGACTTGATCTTCTTCAAAAAGGTCAAATGCTGCCATGAATCCAAACAGAGAGTCGAGATAAGCAACACTCAGGATATGGTTGTTCATGTTGTAGTAATAGAATTGTAGTTAAAGAGCTGAAATGCTCAAATCACATTCAGAACACATACATAATGGTTACGTGTCTTAAAAATCTAATTATCCGGAGATGTACATGTCAGTCAGAGCCTGGTCCCTCAGTGGGTTGCAGAAGATTACAGTTGGTTTCCAACTGGGTCTGTCTGTATGAATAATAAATGCACTCTGTTGTAAGATGTTTTACTGCATTCAGTCCATGGCATACATTAATGGACTTATCTTCATTTTACAGGGTAATTACCAAGGAAGAGCGGTCATCTATTTTAAGAGCTGACAGCCCTTGTCATTGAGTGCATTTCTTCTTATACATGTTTATTTGAGGTTTTGTTATGGACAAGTTTCTGTTACTGTCTTGAAGTGATATCTTGACTGTTGCCAATGAGAAGCCAAGGCTGATGACAAGATAACCCAGTATGTTTTCAGAGATGGCTGCGAACCTTGTGAATTAATGACAGTGCTGTAGCCTCACCTGCATCATCTTCTTTCATTCAAAAGAGAACACACAGCAGTATTCAGAACGGAGCCCTCTGAAAAGTGAATGTGCTGATATATTATATGTGGCTTGAAGCATAACCGTACATGAGCAGAATACAGCCTGAAAGCTGAAACTGGCCTGTGGATGTTCACGCTTACAAGTAATAACAGAACAGAAATTAAGTTAATCTAGCATATGAATGTGTTGGTATCATTATCAATATTATTCATTGATGATAATTGTGAAACAGTTTTAAATTTGGTTCATATCAGATGTGTATGTGATGCATCTTTACGAGAAGAAATACCAGGAGTGGCTTGTGGAATATCGCCATATTTAGCAGAAATGTTTGCAACATTTTCTGTTGGCCAGAGGTCAAAGGTTTCTGTGAGCTTATGTCAGTTATTATGAGTACGATATCTCTGGAATGCCATGACAGAATTTCTTTAGGCTCTATTCACTGACTCCAGGATGAACTGGTTATGTTTTGGTAAGCAAAGGTTAAGGTCGTGAACAGCGTGTACATCTCATTCATTTTGTGGTTCTTGTTTTTTTATTTTTTGATACTGCATTTGTGTCGTGTGATAAAACTGATCTTCCAGGTATAATGAGTACTGTTCTGTCTACTAAGTGCATATACGTTAACATAAACTAGGGCTTTCATATGTCTTTAACCATGTTGGTATGGCAATTAAGATTAATACTTTTTCCCAAGGTATTTTTTCCCTTTCGTTTATAGCTAAATTAAGAAAGTCAAAATTAATGAAAGCAATACACTGATGATGAAGTAAGGCTTATATTGATAACTTAAACACAATTCTTCAATAGTCAAATCTCTTTTCATTTAGCAGCAATGACAGAGTAGGAAGCAAAAAAAAAAGGTAAAATTGTTTTTAAAAACCTATTGTCGTTGGGTCAGAATACATAAATTTGAGATTTTAAAGGCAAGAATTTCACTATGTAGACATGTGGTAAATTTACATTTTCTTAGTACTTAAAAATATCTCTTGTCATGACATAGAGATGCACATATGTAGTAATGCAGCATGAGTTCTAGACTTTGTGTTTGACTAAAAGGAAAGTGGTGGTAGTTGGAGGGGCCACTTGCCATGCTTCCGTCAATCTGCCCCATGGCAGTGAATGGCTACAAACGTACAAATGTTTTTCACCACCGGAATATGAATGTGAGAGTGAATGAATAATGGATCAATACTATAAAGTGCTTTCTGTGCCTTGAAAAACGCTATCGAAACCTAATCCATTATTATTAAAGTATTATTAAAACACATCACCTATGTTTGATGAACACCTACTGCCAGCAGTGCTTATAAACTACAAATATGCTAGATATGCTTCAATTATCAGTCATGTGGTGTGCCTCATGGGTCTATTCTTAGACCCTTTTAATTTATCTGAATAGTGACAATCTCCAGTGGTTTTCTATATGCCACTTCTAGATGGTTTAAATCACACACATCTGTAAATGAACCCATATGAACTATGTGTTCAAAGTGTATTTTATTCCTTGATCAAATCAATAGATGTTTCTCTAAAGGAATGATAGACACCCAACTATTTCCGTCTGAGTGATAGGTTATGCCATATTCTATTAATCACTGTCATTAAAGTCCAAAGTTACCTGATGCTTCTTGGGTGTGTTTGATTGTGGTTACAGGTGTACTGAACTGTGTTTGTCAGCATGTGATATATCTATGTGATTGTATTTTCCATTGCTGTAGGCACTGAAATGTCATCAGAAAAAAAGCCATTTTGATAGGATTATAGCTGGTTTCTGTGGCTGAGACTTGTGGTAAATGATTGTGCTCTTATAGATGGATAATTGCTGTGAAGTCTTCTAGCTTTACCTCTAAAGCAGTTTAATAGCGCCCTGTGTCATGAGCATCTCAACATTGATCTCAGGACTGATAATGATCCAAAACAGGCTTTAGAATCTACAAATTACTTCCTTTATGTGACCCTTTACATCCTGATCTCAGCAGATCAAACAGAATTGACATATTAGAGATTCATATCATATGTCCAACCTTGGTAAAGTTTCCCTTATTGCTTCTTGAACCTGATGAAACTCTGATGCAACTTCAGCCAATCTGGACAAAATGAGAATTTCTGATATTAAGTAAAGGTTTGCCACCTGTCCATCCATCGAATGCTCATAATGACTGAAGTAATTAGAGCCTAAATTACAGTAAGAGTGTGATTGTTTGACCGCTCCCAGGAAAATAAATCGACACTAGACTGTTTAAGTTAATGAACATGTCAAATTCCAGTAAAACCGTCCATCTATGAGCTTTTTTATTTTTGTCTACGTTTTTTTTTTCCTACCACCAAAAGAGAGAGTTATAAAATAGTACTCGTCCCTATTTCAAGCCGTATATTTACATCAGATTGTTTCAGGTAAACTACAGGCCCTGCTTTATAATCATGATTTATTGGTGAACATAAAAAATACTGTTTCTCTTAGCTTTAAGCTGTGAATCAGACACCTGTCCATGTCTGCAGCAGTTCTATCCCTTAAAGTGGTAACAAATCAAGGTGATGTTGAGAACAAATGAAAATCCATTGGCTTTCTGCTGTTAGGGTATGAATCTGTGAGCCTGCTATTTAGCCCGTAACATTTGGAAATTACCTCTGATTTCTGATTTACAGTGTAACTTGGCACTACCTCTGGCAGTGTCTGTGCTGCTCCTGTTTACTACCTGTTAATCTTTATTTATGTAGCATCATTTTCCCATTGTGCAGTTTTATTACGCCTTTAGTGATGACTATGACATTGGTGTGTGCAAAACATTTAATAATTACTGAACTGTTTATGATAGAGGTGAGGTTCAGTTCATATCCTCAAAACTCCATTTTGAGGAATGGTTTTACTCTGAACATCGCCGCTGGATATCCTTTGTGTGAATTCAATAACTAGACAGATTTGGTTGGATTTCTTATCTGTTGATAACCAACATAGAGGACCCCTAGTGGAAGAACATTATCCATTTCAGCTTTTCTGTGAGTATTATAAGTCACCTGAATGGAGGCCCTTTAGTTGAAAATCCAGTTTTTTGATGTAAATCAAACAATAATTGGCCCATTGAGGTAAAGTTTGGTTCATGTTGGTCATCTTGCAAATGTCCATATTTTTGCTACCATCCAGAGTTCATATGGAGTCATTTTCATTCACTAGGTGGAGTTTTGTGGGGAAAAATTGGTTCTCTGACCATTATTGTGCCACTATCAGGCTGATGTAGCTCAAATTGAGTTCATATCGATTGTCTAACAATTGTCTTTTTAAATGCCACTACTTCGACTTTACTTGATGTCATATTTTGACACCAGGTGGTGTGTTTTTTCCAAGTGGTTGGGGGAGAAGAGGATTGGGGGGATTTCAGTGATATACCGTTGCTGCTGGCCATATGTACAGCATATGTAAGCCTTGTTTATTTACTGGAGTAAGTTGTGTGTTTTCCAGTCATATACACTTCTGTAAGACCCAAAGTCTTACTGACACACTTTGCAATTAAATATGCATGTTTAATACACTGTGAGTGTCTTATCAGTAAGACTTTTAAGTAATGATTGATTTTCACGAAAATATTTACATTTTCTCTTCATTTTATGTCAGTGGTATAGTATAAGCCTGAAAATATCCATAGAATACACTTAATGAAGAGGAAGAACACTAGAGACAACAGGCAGACTGCATCTGTTTTTTCATTTTAGATTTTGTAACAAAATGTCAAAGGGCAGATTTGACTTGTATAGCTCTTATATACAAAGCCTGTTACTGAAAATATAGAAAAACATACAGATCCTCACAGTAAACAGTAGAGGTGAAGCAGCTCAAGATGAAGAAGGTGCAGCCAGGCATCATTAAAAGGATGCAAAGAACATCTGAATCAGTCTTAAACAATATGGAAACAATGATGGTTTGTGATTATTGTTGAAGCTCAGTAAGGTGATTATTTAATAATTGTATCATATTCAGTGTATGTAATAGTGTGTATTCACATCGAATTTCACACAGAGCTCATAACAATAAGAAATAATTCCTTTGTTGAAAATGGGCTTTAACAGAGTTTTTCCAAGTTAGACATGTTTTACCCTTAAAGACCTACAAGCCATCAGCAACCAACTCACACCACTGAACCATTAATTCTATCAATCCCTGTAAATAATTAGTGTAAATGCAATTAGTCATCTTTTTATGGTCATCAGATATGACCCATTTGACGTTCGGAGTCTCTGTCGTGAACATGGAAGCACATGTATCTTCTACAATGTCGACTAATCAATAATACCTGTGTAGAAGCTGGTTTTTAGTTCAATTAATATATTTTGTTGAAATACACTTTTTCTTCAGTTTTCTCTGTTGATATAATAACTTGAATTTACTCAGAGATTTGACAAACATCTATATGATCATAAAATTAATTGCGTGGAAATATAAAGTTTTGGGATGAAAATTTCAAACTAAATGGACTGAACTTATATAGTGCATTTTATACACCTTGATGGTGCCCAAAGCGCTTTACAGGGCCTAACATTCACCCATTCACACACATGCTCATACACCAGTAGGCGGCTGTCGCCATGTAAGGCACTGCCAGGCTCTACTGGGAGCAATTCAGGATTCAGTGTCTTGCCCAAAGACACTTCAACATGAGAACAGTCGGATCCGCCAACCCTTTGGTCATTGGATGACCTGCTCTACCATCTGAGCCATAGCCACCCATAACATTGGATAATATTATCATAAATGCCAATAATTTACTTAGGTTTTTCTCTGTATACAACCTTTCCTATTTGAAAATGATCACCTTCAAAGATTAAACAAAGGTAATGGGCAACAGTGACTGTTAGAGAGTATTAAATTAACTGGGAGTGAATAATTAATTTAAGTAATTTTTAAGAAAATGTCTTGCATTCAGTCTTCTTAAATATCAATATTTTCTGGTTTTCTTCCAGCCTTTATGATAGTAAGCTTATTTCGTGGAGAATGCTATGTTTTATAGAAAACAGATTAATGGAAAAAGAAAATAATTATTTGTTACAGAGCCCTGTGATGAACTGGCGACTTGCCCAGGGTGTATCCCGCCTTCGCCCTAAGTAGCTGGGATAGGCTCCATGCGATCCCCGTGACCCTAATGAGGATTAAGCGGGTATAGAAGATGAATGAATGAATGTTACAGAATTTTTAAAAAGTTTGTTACTTGTTAAACACAAGGTGTATTTAAAAATAAAGTTGTCCCCCGAAGAATGGTGGTGGTGGGTTAAAAAAAAAAAGCTTAGCTTCCCCTTGATACATATTTGTCAGGACCAAAGTTGTGGTTAAACCAGTGTGTGACCCCACACTGACCTTGTATGGCAGGACGACAGCAGATCCTCCGCTGATGCCCACGATGGGCACCGCTGTCTGTGTGGAAATAAAGTCCAAGATCTGAGCCACGGCCTCTGATCCCACGTTGTCCTCAAACACCACGCCATGCACGCGGTTGGTGGAGAGGGTGTCGCAGATGCGTGTGAGCAGCGCCCGCGGGTTGGTGTTGTTGACCAGCACAGTGATGGGGTTCACCTCCAGAGGCAGGTCCATGAAGTTCTCCCGACTCAAACGGCCCTTAATTTCCGTCTGGTAGGCCGAGCCGCTGAAAACCACCGCTACGTTCACGGATGGCGCGGGGATCCCGAACGGCCGGCCTGAACAGGGGTGAACGGTGCAGAAGAGCAGCAGCAGCAGTGGCGGCGGCGGCCACCACGGGGAGTCGCTCAAGCAGCCTAGACGAACGCCCATCTCAGTCACCTACTGCCTGGAGGAGGTTCAGAGAGGAGGGAAAAGGGTCGACATGTTAGACACAACAAGCCTTTCTCTGAAATGTTGTTATAATTCTCAGTAATCCAAAACCATAGTGCCTTTTGTTTAGAGTTGGCTTATTGGGTTTAATGACCTTTTAGCTGGGTCTCTGCAGTGAGCGGCCTGCCCTCCATAACCACAGACACTGAAGCAGCCCATTAACTGAGGCTACAGCAGTATTTTTAGAGTGTGACAGCATGCGACACGAGGCCGTGGCCAGGCTGTTGCATCTTAGGGAGGCAGCTGCCACCCTGCTGCTGTTGTATTTTACCATCCAACCGAACAGATGGTGTCCAGTGTTTAATGCAACAAATGGAGAACAAGAGGATTTATCATTTTTCTCTCGTGATAGTACTTTTGAAGCTGTTGCTTAATTTTTACATCAGTCCAAAGCATTTAGATGTAATCTGTCAAAGGTCCACATGCACAGTTTGGACTCTACTGTTGATTTGACATCTACTGGTGTTTTATTACTATTATCCTAAACAGTTTTTATTTTGTTGACATTTGTAGTTTATAGTGATTACATCAGTTCAAGTCAAATATATTTATCACAACAAAATGTTTGTCTTTATTTCTTTTGCAAATTTCTGTTTATAGTAACTGACAATTTCACCAGCTCTATTTGTAAAGTGTCATGAGATAACTTTGTTATGATTTGGCGCTATATAAATAAACTTTGATTTGATTTGAATTTACGTGGATATAAAGTAATGAAACATCACACTATATACTGAATAGTTATAAAATACTGTACATCTTTTTCAATAACTTATTGATTTGTCAGTTTCATGTGAAAATCATTGAAAAACAGAACTTTTTTTCAATCACTCCCCCAAGACCCAATTATGTTTTTTTCTTTTTTAGTATCTTATATTTTACCATGAAGATCCTTTAACTGTTCACTGAGGTGAACTTTGCCTGTTTAGTGGAGTATTATCAGATAACTTTTTTCTACATGTTATGTATGGAAAATTTTTTAAATGAAACTAGTGACACTAAATATCAGTAAAGTGTTGCACAGATGTCCAAGGGAAAAGTGACTACTGTGACATTGATATAATGTATTTGCATATGACAAGTCTGCAGATGAAATGATAAAAATGTAGGTAAAGGTACAAGAACAGAATGTCATCTTTCAGTATTTTGTCAGCTTTAATTATAATAGAGAACTTGTAAAATATAAAGAAAATGAATTGCAGTAAGTTTTTTTCTGAATGTTATTTTATGGAAAGACTTTAAGCTTACAATTAGTTCACTGTATGTCACTTGTTCAGGCATGATATGATTTGATTGCCGTATCCGTGATCCCTATAAATGCTTTCCACTGTAATTCCAACAACAGAGACTGTTTACAGGGGGGTTTAGTCCCATGTTGGCCTTTGAACAAATCCGAGTTCTTTGTGCAGCATTGCATCACTAATGGACTGGATTGCAACCAGTAACTCTTGGCCAAACAAACATAACTTCCTCCAAAAAGCTAATTGCTGTGCCTTGTGCCCTCAGGAAGGTAATGGAGGAGAAACGCCGTGGCAGAGCTCAGCGAAGTCCAAGCCTGTAGCATTAGTTTAACATTCACATTGTAGCCAGACAGCAGTTTGTGTTGAGCTGTCAGACAGATTTAGGCTCTTTGTCAAATCTGTCACAGTGGTGTTGGTGGCCCCGGGGGGGTGTTGCACACTGGTCCCGTCACAGAGATCTGATCCACCATGTGATGGAATCCCAGTGGGGTGAATTTATTGTAATCCCTCAGTAATCCCTGCCAGGCGTCATGGCCTACGGCTTGATTGTAGTGTATAAACTTATCAAGAGATTTGGAGACTGCACGAGGCTCAGTGTAGCTCTGGAGCCGTTGCACTCATGGTTTTACTTCCTGTGTGGGAGTTGAGCAGCACAGTTTAACATTCTGACTCTTCATTTCCATTCAGGCTTTCAGTTTGTTTTTGTTGGTTTCACTGCTGCGTTTGTCATTTGTTTTGAGCAATATGCTAATTTTTTAGTGCTAGCTTTTCAGGTATTATAATGAAGCAGAAAAAGTTAATACATGTCATTAATCATTCCTTAATGGTCCAGTGGTATTTTATTCTCATCATATTTTCACTGCAAATAATAGGGCTGTGGTTAAAACATATTCCACATATCAAAGCTTTAATCCTTTTAATACTCCTGCAGACTGATATTTCAGCTTCTTGTAAGTTTATTGGCAGCAACATTGTGTGATGTGGTGATAATACATTTGTGTCTGAAAAGTCATCAAAACAAATTAAATAAGTGGTGCCAGGCACAACAAACCCCGCCCCTCGCATTTATTGTAGCTTACTTCGACATTGATCCAGCTGATGTCATCATGTGTATGCATGTGGTGATGTCAGCATATCAGTTCCCTCTATATATGTGTCAAGTTTGAAGTAAATTGAAACAAAATTGATGTTTTTATAGACGTGAAATTTCGCCCATTATAAGTAAACTAGTGCAGAGCCCGTAGTACATGTGCCAGAGTATTGTGTATTGTTTGAGAGGCTAATAGCCTATCTGGTGAAAG
>JAQQZY010000028.1:20951112-20969825 GCA_030068375.1 Ostorhinchus rueppellii | reverse complement strand
CCCACGCAGACACGGGGAGAACATGCAAACTCCACACAGAAAGGTCCCAAGGATCGCCTGGGAATCGAACCCGGGTGAGGCACGTGTGCTAACCACTGCACCACCATGTCGCCTCCCCGCAAACCATTGGGAAGATAAATACCAAATTTGAGGTCGATCGAGTAAGTGGTTCGACAGTTATGCGTGGAACAGACAAACAAACAGACACACAGACAGACGTTCCTTGCATTATTAGATAGATGGGAGACAAAAAAAGATTTAAAAAATTTGAACTTTGACGCACTGTTCCCAAAATCTAACCACATCTATTCTGGGTCACTGGCAAGCTATAACTCAATTTGGTATGAATTCAACCAGTAGTTTTGCTGCAAGCGTGTTAACAAACAAACTGAACCCAAAACAATGCTCCTTGCCTTTCCCTCTGGGGGTGGGGTAATAATATTAAATGAATCTCATTCTGCATTGCGCGTAAATGGACAAAAACAAAAGGTTGTCTGAGTATTCCGTGAAACAAGGGGCAAAGATTGTCAGCATCTTTAGTTGTAACACCAATGAAAGTCACATGATGCTGTTACAAAAGTATATACTTAAACTGAATTTCTCCAGTCACTACATTTTCCTAGGAGTCATTCAGATTCATCTGTCTTATTTGGACCTATAACTTACAAAAGATTTGCTTTGTTAAAGTCATAGTCTCCGTCATTTACAGTTGTCAATCATACCGTAAATGTACTTGGTGTTCATTTTTTACTAGCACTAGCTTGGCCACCGAGTTGGACATTTACAGTTCTGGGTTGTTGAATAAAATGCATTGTCCTCCCTGACAGGCAGCTATGTTGTTTAAGGAGTTACACTAGTAATTTCTGCTGTTTGCTGTCGTTTTGCGCTAGGTTTACACATGCACATTTTCTCTTGCACTTTATTCTGTTGCTACATTGACCGGTGAATATTCCTGTTGTTGGATCAGTAAGTGTAATGCAAATCTTTATCTAATCTACTTGGACTAACAGAGGATTCTGTCATGAAGTTTACATAGATTCATTCCAACCAGAGGGACTTAGCATTAGCTTGTGTTAGCATTAATATGTATTGACTTGTATTGTCTGTCAGTTAGACAGCTAATTAGCCCAGGGTGCCATTATTAGTGTGTTTGTACATTTATAGTGTTGTCCATCCTCTTGTTTCCATAAAACTAACATGGCACTGTCATGTCATGCATCCTTACACATTCAAATGTCACAAGGGTTCGTCCAATATTTATATACTGTCCATGAATCAACCACTGGCACATGTCCAAATGTCTCATCACTGATGTGATGTAATCCAAGTCATGCACGATATTATACATAGATATTACCCGTATATCACATAGATTTGCCATCGCTGGTGTTATTTCAGATACAGTCAGTGTTACAGTCATATGCAGGTGCATTATGATGTAAATTGAAGTGTGATGGCATTGTTGTTTAGATATGGGAAAATGTGTATTGTGTGTGTGTGTGTCTATGAATATCTGTAATAGTGTGGACAGGACAATGGGTTGTTTTATTTATTTGACTGCTATAAAACCCCTGCTGGGCAGTGACGTTCTCTCAGAAAACGTTGCACACAAGCAGACTGAGAAGTGAGTATGTCCTCTGAATACTTATGACAGGATTGTTTTTCTAGTCGCGTCACATGCTGAAATCCAAATAAAAGACATGACACATGCGTGGGACACTGTTCCTGCTATGTCCTACGTGTGCTTGTCGAGGTACTGTAGGTGCCTCCTCATAAATCGTTATATAAATTGATTCGTCTTCACCATGAGAGGGCATTTACCACCATCCTGTCAATGACATCAGCCATGTTTAAGCCCTTGGACAGTCAGGGGTTAAAATCTGATGGAGACCAACAGACGTGGGCCAAATACTTAGGAGCCTCATCGTCCTGCGTGTTTAATCAAAGCGGTGAAACAGCTGAGGCAGATATGTGAAGGTCAGATATGGGTGGAGGATATAGAATTAAACCAAGCGGAGAATGAGTCATCGATAACTTTGTATTGTCAACATGACTCTGAACAAAGAGAAATGAATTCACACAACTCTGCTATGGTTTTCAGAGAGAACCGACATCTCTATATTCCAGCAGGTTTCATATCTGCTTTTATTCTTTTACATTTTTACACAATTATCTGCACTTTCTTCTCCTTTCATGTTCAGTTTTTAGAGAATTTTTGCACTTCATGTTATAAAAGTTCAGATTTTTTTTTCACAATTTCTATTAGGTCAGAGTTGGTCATTGTTGCATGATTTTCTGTCTTTATGTTTTCTTTGTCTATTGCTGCTTTTTCTGTCCTTTTTGTTTTTTAAATCACCTTTTACATTCTTTTTGATCTCTTGTCTTTATCTTTTTTTATTTTAAACATTGTTTTAATACTGTGGGATCTCTTGTCTTTCCTGTTGCTTCTGCCTCTTGTCATTAACACTGTTGCGTCTTTCACATCATTTTGCCTTTTCCACAGTTTTTTCCCTGTTGCATCCATTACATTTTCCATGTCGTTTCATTTACATTTTTTATGTTTGACATTGTTTTGATCTTGCTTCGTTTGTGTCATTTCTGTTACTCATGCTGTTTTTGTCTTGCCGCATCTTTTGTGTCATTTTGGTCTTTTTTTTGTCTCCTGTTTCGCAACATCTCTTGTTTATTTTGTCATGATTCTCATACATCTAGAGAGCAACTTTTTGATGAACCCATAAAGACCCAAACAGCCGCTGATGACTAAAATCACGTAGAGATCTAAAATGTCTAATACCTGTTGATCCACTAATTTTATCAATGCATGGAAATAATTGGCATTAAATACAGTTTGTCATCTTTTCATGGTGATCAGATATGACCCATTTGGACATTCAGAGGCTCTGTAGTTACCATGGAAACAAAGTCATCTTCTACAAATTTGATTCGCCAGTAAAACCCATGGAGTTTGATAAATGACTGGAAGGAGGAAGGACACTTGTTTTTATGTTCAATTAATGATATATTTAATTGAAAAAGTCACTTTTTCCTAATTTTCTCTTTAATGAACATCTACGTGATTAGTGAATTAAATATAGGGGAAAAGTACATGATTTAGACTGAAAAATGCAAAATACAAATGATAATATTATAATAAATGGTGATAAAGCACAAAGGTGAAATAGAGAAGAAAAAAACTGGAAACTGCCACAAAAGTAGCACTGGGTCTTTATGGGTGAATCTTATTTGGGGGAAATGACAACACAAAAAATCATATATGATGTTCTTCTGTGTTTCAGAATAACTGATCCTTAGGGGATTGATAAAACCACAAACCACCGGTCAAATGAATGATTCTGAAACGAGCTTCTGTTTAATCCAATATTATAAGTTGTTACTGTTCCATTTAATGTCTGATGTAAAATATTAAAAATGTAGGTGTGAAGTTTTGACTTGAAGCCACTGTGACTTCATTAGCTCATGTTGAGCAGCAGTAATTCATGACATATCTTGAATTAATTTATGCATTACATCGTCATGACTCATGCATTAGATTACTGAAGGATATCATGTGGACTCTCACAGTGAAGTATCTCTCGCAAACATCACATTATGAGGACTGATCCCAGGTCAGTGGACTCAGACGGAGGACCTCAGAGACTCTGCACAATTACAGCTTCTGTGGTCAGGACCTTATAAAAAATAAACACCCTCTAAAAAAAATAAAAAAAGTGCCCTTATCACTGCTCCTTCATAGGAAATGTTATTATGTCATGTAGGACTAATAAATGCAACGACATCCTAATAAAACAGAATGCACAGTCCTTCAGAGGCTGCTCTGTTGTGTAAAAAGTCTATTGTTAACTTGAAATGCTGCGTGTTACAGTGATTTATTGACTGCTGTTACATAAAAATGAACAAAAAGGCACAAAAAGAGGCTTATATCTTATGTCTATATATAGCAGGAGGACAGCAGGGTTTTGGTTGTAACTGACTCCACTCACTGGGTCACCAAGTACAGGATGACGCACGCCCAAGCCCGACCAGAGCGGCGTCATGATGCAAAATGCAACCTGCGACTACAGGATGTGGCTCAGATCAGAGACCACAGACTAGACGGGGTACAGAGTGAATAAAAGAGAGAATAAATGCTAAAATACTCATAGGAGATCTTATCCAAGGTGGCAAAGGCCCTGAGCTCCTCTCAAAACAGGATTTCTTAAATTTTTTTGTTCGTATTCTATGATGGTTGGGCAATAACGAAAATAATTATAAGTGTGATGGGATGGGACCTTTGTGTGGAGTTTACATGTTCTCCCCGTGTCTCCATGGGTTCTCTTCAGGTACTCCGGCTTCCTCTCACCGTCCAAAGCCATGCACTGACAGGTTAATTGGTTAATCTAAATTGCCCATAGGTGTGAATGTGAGAATAGATTGGTTGTTGGACTCTGTGTCAGTGCTTTCACCGTCTTTCACCTCTTTGTATTTTACATCATTTTTACATGATTTTGCATCTTTACCTCCGCCAAGGAGGTTATGTTTTCATCGGCGTTGGTTTGTCTGTCTGTTTGTTTGTTTGTCTGTTAGCAAGATAACTCAAAAAGTTATGAATGGATTTTCATGAAATTTTCAGAGATTGTCAGAAATGGGGTGTGCTAGAGATGATTAGATTTTGGTGGTGATCTGGATCACCGTCTGGATCCAGGAAATTTTTAAAGGTTTCTTTATCATTGGGAGATAGGGCATGAGGTCACCTGTATATTCAGTGCTATCTAATGGATGAAAGTACAATCACTGCCTTGGTGGAGGTCTGCGCTCTCTGAGTGCTTCTCTAGTTTTCTTTTTTTTTTTTGTCTTTCACTGACAATTTTAAGCCACAAATTATTTTCTGTATTCTTCGATTTTAATTTGGGACCAATACTAAGTCTTTAAACTGGAAAGAAGAAAAGGACAATTTTCAATATCAGTTGATAATTTTAACACATCTGTCCATTACATCTCAAGCCTATATTGACCATAAGCCCCTGTTTCCATGACTTATTATTTCTCTGTACTTTTGTTATCTTGTATAAAATAACAGTATTACTGACATATGAGTCACAAATGATGGCCGTTCATCAATAAGAAACTGATGCTTACTCATATTCTAATACAACTAATGATAGGTAATTGATCTGCTCTGATTAGAGTTTAGTTTTTGTTCAGTGTAGGAAACAAACTGGCAACATCCTAATAAAGCACAAGAATCAGATTTTTTTGTTAGAAGTACGAGATGCATAATGTTTCAGAGGGAAAAACAATCTGCTGCAATCTCTCCATATCACATGTTAATTTATCCTCATTAGTGTCTTGGATCAACTAATCATATAATTAAACAGTAAAACATTTGTGTGAGTGACTCCATGCTGAGGAAGTATTAAAGTACTTACACTGTGCTCGAGTGTTGTTACATAAAAAACAAATGAAAAGAGGCTTATATCA
The DNA here is from genome assembly GCA_030068375.1 of Ostorhinchus rueppellii. Classification (NCBI taxonomy): domain Eukaryota; kingdom Metazoa; phylum Chordata; class Actinopteri; order Kurtiformes; family Apogonidae; genus Ostorhinchus; species Ostorhinchus rueppellii. The sequence continues at coordinate 20,964,347 of JAQQZY010000028.1, read as the reverse complement.
ACCAGCAGGACATTCTAACTGATGAATAAAAGCTGAATCACAGACTTTATAACTGTATGTGTTGTTTCCTGTCAACATTTTCAGGAACAAATATTAAAAAAGAATGAAAACAGAGTCGGTGGTGATTTGATTTTCATTGCAGCATCCAGAAATGAAATTGTATTTTTTATTTTCCTGGTCAGAAACAGCAGATTTATGAAAGCCTGACTTTTCCTCCTATCCTTTGTAAAACAGAAAATAGCTTTTTTTTATTGAACATATTTCTGTGTTGTTGTTTTTTTTTTCTTTTTTCTTTTTAATGTTTCTTGTGATTCAGGCTCAGACTCATGTTGCAGTGGTGATGGAAATGCGATTTATCATCTGCACTTTTTTTTATGGTGTTCATGGTTCATCCTATATTGGTTAAAGGTTAAGTGTGTAATACATAGTGACATCTAGTGGTGATATTGCATGTTAAAATCACTGTGGGTGTTTTACGTAACCCTTAGGAATCTGATTTTGGCTGTTTTTGAATACCATAACCCTCTATTTACCATCGGAGCGCCGACACCCTCATTTTACAAGTGCTATTTAAGTTCCTGTAACTCCTCGACCGTTTGGGCTAAAGAGAAAATTCAAACGGTTCCCGAAAGAAGAGAAGACGTGCTTTATGTGGATATTACGGTTATTACGGTACGTTACAGGCAGCCATTTGGAGCAATGGTCACAGACAATCACAGGCCAGAAATGACACAGAGCAGAGCAGAGGGGGGGTGTGGAGATGCTAGCTGGTTTGACCGGTTTTTTGTTGTTGTTTTTTTTCCCCACCATTGCATCTGTCAAAAAACATGTCAAGAAAATCTCTGAGAAAAAAACCTTCTGAAAGGTTGATAGAGGAGGAGAGTGAGCTGGATGAAGGACCAAGTTTGTCTGGAGCAGATCGATCTCAACCAGAGTTAGTAATGCATTTTGGAAAAGCTGCTAAGAGGATGCGCTGCACAGAAAATGCCAACTTTACTAGCTCAGTTTTAGCTTTGTGGGAATCATTTGTTATGCAGACGGACAGTATGGTACTTGGTCAATAAATTTTACTTTTATATTTCTCATTTTAAAACTGTTTACCTTGTCCTGTTTGGTATCATTTTTTTCAGCATAACCTCACTTATGTGACTTTACACTTATTTTTGTCATTTGACGGGCTGTATTAACACAATGAAGCTAAACTCACTCTAAAAACATGAAATCCCAGTAGGAAAAGCAAGATCCTTTGGTGTTTTTCACCAACATGTTTGATGTCACTGAAAACTTAAAGCCACAAATTTTCTGAATTTTTCAACTTTCATTCAAGACAGAAAATGAGCCTTTAAACTGGAAAAAAGTGAAAATTTCCAATATCGTATTGCTGACAAACTGGTGCTGACTAATATTCTTTTTTTTATGTTTTTAAATGTAATTATTATTATTTTTTATTATTTATTTATTTAATTTTTTAACTTGTCTTGTTCAGCGTCCTGACAGCAGGATGGTAGTGTGGCTGCCTTTTGGTGTTAAACAAATTTGCTTTGCCAAAGGAAGCTTCATAAAGTATATGAGGCTTCCCTTGATATTCTACTGTCTTTATTATGAGTTCTGTTGAACCACATTTCAATGCCAGACCTGACACGAGGAGACAGGGGGAGGAGAAGAGAGGGGGTGAAGAGAGAAGAGTCCTCTGCTGACTCACGTTCTAATACGACGAACGATGGGTAATTGATCTACTCTGATCACTCATTTTTGTCATTTTGCATATTTTTCCAATGTTTTTTCCAATTTTTTTCACTGATAATTTAAAACCGTAAGTTATCATCTGGTTTCTGGTTTTTGGAGGTGACTTGTTCACGTGTTTAGGCACTCCTAAAGGTTAACCTCGGTTCCCATTTAAACATAATGGGCATCAGTCGTTATATGTAGTGCTTGATGCCACCTGCTATGAACCACAAAAAATAAAATAAGTGTTTGTTTCTGCCAAGGGTTCATTTTAAGGCCACTAAAACACAACAGATGTTATTTTCAAGAGATTATACACAGACAAAAACATAATGACAACAACATCCTATGTCTGTAATTATTCCCTCCTGAATCTTTCTCACTGGACCTTTAAATGACCTGAGATGCAGAATATTTTACCAGTTAAATTAAAGGAACACACAAAGTAATGTGATTTAAGAAGATCCCTTAAACTAAACTTCACTTCTGTATTGATTGAACAGGTAAGCAGCTGCCAAATTACAAAGAGAGGTCAAAGGTCAGAGTAATCCAGACCAGCACACTGTGATCTCTGGGAGTTGAAGTGAAGACACTTGGACAGCAGGTACTTTGAGTTTATGAAGAAACTCTGCGCACTCAATCACACCGAGTCTCACAAACCTTAAAATAGAGTTTGGGATACACAATATGGACAAAAGTATTGGGACATGTTCAATTCAGGTGTTGCTCTTCTAACAGGGGTCTGGGTTACAAAACAATATTGACAAATCATAATGTAGTTTGATATTGTGATAAATATCCTTACATTGCATTGGTTAGTTTTGTTTAAATTGTTATTTTTGCTTCCAAAATGCCTCAGAATTGGTTTTTACTTTTTCTTATTTTTTTTTTCTTTTAAATTTTTTCTCAACACTGATTTTGTTTTGGTTTTCATCCATGACTATGATTTTAAATGTTGTTTGTGCTCTGGCTGTAAATAATAATTTTCTACCACAACTAACACTCGACTTTCTTCACATCTCACTTGGGAAGAAAAATCTTGCTTTAAACTTTAAGAAAATATTGATGTTTATATCTCAAATCAACATGAGCAGGACATTTTATGTCCTAATATTTTTGTCCATATAGTTTATAAACATCAATTAAGTAAAATTAATAAACAAAATGAAGTAAAAACCATCTCTTAGGCTTTTTGGAATGATATTGCACTGATATTTATGATGAGATAAAACTATATTATGACATTTTTCATTATTGTTCTGCAGCCCAGACCTACATGCATACAATACTGTACACTATATGTGCAGTGTTTCTTTAAGCTGGAGAAAAACAGCTGTACTTTAAGTTCAGTAACAACATCTGTGTGAGATATCAAAGCTGCACAATCCTTTATGTAAATATACAGACTAATAGTTACATGAGGATGAAGAGTTTTCCTCTTTTACTTGTATATTCTACGCAACAAAACCTCCTTTGCTCCAAAAATTAGAGCCACTTTAATGCAACATGACCTCGGATTTGATTAAAACTGGGAAAACGACCCATTTAGTGAAACATTCCTGACTTCACATCCCTGCAGTGTTTGACTAACACACATTAAGGAAGTGCTTATCCCCCTCTAGTGTCTGCTGACACACGGTGGAAGCAGCTTCTTTGCAGAATTAACTGCCATTCAGAAAAGTACAGATAAAGGTAGAATTCAGTATATGTCAGACTGTAATGTTAATCTTATTTCCTCCTTCTGGTTCAGTCTGATGCACCCCCAAACTACTGACATGTGGGTAATAATGCAAACATCCACATCTGCATGTTCGCGCCATATGCTATCTGCTCCTGTAAATTGAATATTGTTGATAAGGTGAATAGAATTTTCTGCACAGCTTGACACTTCCTGCTCAGTATTAATGGCATCCATAGGCATTATAATATAAAACTGGTTTTATACATTATATAATATAATACAACACATGGATTTTCGTTTATATTACAATTTTTTCTTTAATGTGTTTAATGAATTCATACTAGGTCATTTTTCATATATATTTTTTAGTTTCTGCCAATACCAAAGTGACTCTAGTCTTAGAAATACACTGACTTTTTCAGTTATGATCACTTTGAGGATCAGCTGATTCTGATACCAGAGTTTAATTAATACACAATATGCATCACTGTGTGGGAGAGAATGATCATTCTATTATGTCTAAACCGATAACACTGATTTCCAAATTTATAAAACGGAAATGTTACAAACACAGTATTATTGAATAACTTGACCTATGAATTAAAGGTACGACTGCACATTTAACCTTCCAGTATCCGGGTGAGCATATTATGCACACTTTGCTCTTCACCTCATAAAAGATCCTATTATTTTTCGCAATTTGTATTAGGTCAGAATTCAAAAGTTGTTCATTTTTACATGATTTTTAAAATTTTGCCCCAGTCACTAAAGTCAACACATTGTAAACAGTAGAAAAATACTCCATGAGCACCCTTCTGTAAACTGAGAAAAAAATCACATCAATCAATACATTTTAGCTTTTAATATTTGACCTTGCTCAAAAACAAAAAATGCTTATTAACCAATGTTGCTGTTAATCTCTGACACACACCAGGCTGCAAAAATCAAAAATGAGTAAAATTATGTTTATGTAGTATATTGAAAAAAACAAAAAAAACACAAACTTTTTTGTGGTTTTCTGCATAAAAAATATGGTTTGAGTACATTACAGGAATGGCATTTAAGGGTTAAAAATATATGACTTGAGTTCTTGAGTATTTGGTATTTTGGTCATAGCTCATGTGTATTGTTGCTGGTGTTTAGAAAAGGCCTCTATGGATGGGATATCAGAAGAAGCAGTAACTTCCAATAGGAAACAAACACCACTGCATTTGTGTATTTCTACTTTTATTGCTATCTTGCTGTGCCATTGATTTAGATTTTTCCTGTTGTCTTTGTGACTTTTGTTTCCCACCAGCTGCCATAAAGACATAGATGTATGACTGATGGAACAGTCATGCACGGTGAAGATCATTTCTACCCAAACTCTGGAAGAAGTGTTTTACATGCACACAGATCAAATCAACAATCGGCAAAACCCATTCGATCAGATGGAAATTTTGATCCAAAGGGGTGTGATTGAATCAGAATCTTCAGTTTGGTGCATACTGGTGGAGATTCAAGATTCAAGACTTGTATTTGACCCCAGGGTACAATTGTTTCTGCCACAGTAGCAATTATAGTATCAATTATATTATATTCCAGTCAGGTTTCTATCCAGGTACTTGTGTCCATGTAAATAGGTCTAACGAGTTTTTCATTAGTGATTAACTTGCAGCCTCTGAACTAAAGAAACCACTGATCGTATGCTTTATTAACTAATACAAGCCGTCCCCGCCCCCTTTTATGTCTGAGACTGAGCACAGACTAGGAGAGATATAACAAAACGGAAATTATCATGTTGGCCCAAAAACACCACACTGAAAACTGCATCTTGGAATTACAGTAATCTGATATCCTTAAAGACCCAAACAGCCTTTAGCAAACCAAAATCATCTACTGATCTAAAATGTTTAATAACTGTTGATCCACTAATTCTATCAATACATGTAAATAATTTAGGTAAAATGCAATTTCTCAGTTTTTCATATTCATCAGATACTGTATGACCCATTTGGACGTTAAGAGGCTCTGGAGTAAACATGGAAACACTGTCATCTTCTACGACATTGATTGACCAGTAAAACCTATTGAATTGGATCAATGACAGTGAATGGACTTGTTTTTACATTATGTCATCAGTTGCGACCCAAGTACTGTTCCAACTGGCAAGTTTGCAATAAACCAAGAATGCATGCAATACCCAGATGGTCTTCTTGCCAGTTAGCTTAAACCAAGGATACACTGGTTGGTGACTCGTGGAGACTTTGCTGGCAAATAATTCCGAAGATGCAGTATGTGCCGGCCCAGCTGTGAGCCTGCCATTCAGGCGGGAGCCAGGCGATAGTCAGCCCACGGGCTGGGCGATCGTTAGCCTATGGGCTCAACCTGGACCTGGGCGGCCGTGCCTGACTGGACCAACGAAATGTATTACAGTTTTGAAAAATATACAAAATGTATAAATGACATGTAAATTCTAGTACAGATGTATTAAAATCAAATTGAGTGATGCTGTGGTGATATTTGGGAAATGCATTAGCAGGATTGGGGAGTAACGGATAACATGTAACAGCGTTACGGTAAAAGGATACAAACTAAATGTAACTGTAATCTGTTACAGTACAAGGTAAAACAAATTAGTCAGATTACAGTAACATTCAGTGAGAATGGGGATTACTTAACAGGATTACAATTTGTACGAGGTTGCATCTTTGGCCCCTTTTTTTGTTTGCTTCGAGATCTTGCAGCCAGAGACCGTGTCTGCTCGCAGCACTTCGGAACGTCCGTTTCATATCTGCCATCCCTCCTGATGACAGGAGTCTGGAGCCCAAATTACACCGGTTGCGTCTGCGGTCCATCTCCGCACTGCTGCGGAGCAGATACGCAGAGCTTCTATTTTTGCCGGATGACGGACCATGGCGCAGCAATTCCACATACAGCAGATTGTGCGGGACAGGAAGTTCAGCACAAACACAAAATAAAACTTCTGTAGATTTTTCAAAACAAAATAAACTGTGTCAACAATGGAAAAGTACTACCTGGAAAACGTAAAGCACGGAGCCAGACCTGAAGTCAAACGTTCAGTCTTCACCCCAGGTCTTTGTTTGCTACTACTAATCCTCCGAATGGATGGAGTCATCTGTAAATAGTAAACTTCCCCGTCTGCGTATCGCGCGATTATACATTAAATTCCGAGAGCTCATTGTTGCGGAGCCGCAATGCTTCGTACCACAGACGGATCCAGTGAGAGTTGACGTACGTCGGATGACGGAGCGGAGACGGACCGGATACGCATCCGGTGTAATCCAGCAAAGGTCCGACAATGGTCCCACCACTGTCGATCAACATTCTAGGGCGGGCCTTAGCCAAAGATCAATTGCCTCTTGGTAGTCTTTTAAGTTTCACACTGTCAGTTCTCAAAAATGAAATGTTGAACATGGGTCAATACTCATTTAAACCTTGAAGTAATCCAAAAGTAATTAGTTACATTACTTTTTAAAAGTAATCGAAAAAGTTACAGTACAATTACATTTTAAACAAGGTAACTTGTAACTGTAATGGATTACATTTTTAAAGTAACTTACCCAACACTGCATTAGGGAGCAGATGGTTAAAATACAGCAGAGACAGGGAGGAAAGTTCAGAAGTATGCAGTCGTTTCAATTACAGATAGACTTGCATTCTTAGGAAGTGCATTCTCTGAGACCGTTCTTGTCAAGACTGCACTTGCCGAGTTCATAAGACTGTACTTTGCGTTCTTGGTGTTGAGAAATGGCTAAAATTTGACCAAGGGGTATTAAAAGTACACAACACGTTATGTTCTTTGTTTTGTTATTATCTTTGAATTTGAGTTTTCATGAACATCTCCATGATCTGCGAATTAAATATAAAAAAATCCATGGCTTGTATTGAAAAATGGTAAATACATAGGATCAAATTTTTAATAAATGGTGATAAATCCCTTGGGACAGGTTAAACAGAGAGAAAAAATCATTTGGAAACAGCCACAGAAGTAGCACTGGGTCTTAATGTGTTAATCATGAGTGCAAATCCACATCAAGTGAAGATCTCATTGTAAAATGATTGACTCTTTACAAATAGACGTGTTCAAGTTAGATATTGTGATATATATGGCCGAACAAAACTGAATGTAATTTTTTTCCAGTACTGTGCAGCCCAGCTCCAGATCCATTTCTGATTGTACTATTCCCTGAGGCAGAGAAATAAACATAAAACACTGCCATGTGTGGATGAGGTGTGGATGCCTCCAGCTGATTCTGATGCAGCTCTTTACTGTGAGTCTGCAGCCGTAAATACATCTGGCTGAGAAGTGCGGCCTCATCGGCACAGTGTTTAATGAGCGCTTTTATATTCCGGGCATGACGCCACTGCTGCAGCTGTTTAACAATGTGCACCTGTCCCGTCTGCAGCTCTGTGATCAATACAACCCACCCATGTATCTGCATGTGGTGATAAGCTCCTCCCACTCCTCTGTGTCTTTGGCAGTCACATTTCTGACCGTTCAAATACAGCAGCATCAGCTCCCACCAGTGTGACAGCTACTTTTATTGACCTCTACTGAGATAACAGTAGGAAATGTACCAACACTGATCTGATTATCAGCTCCAGTCCCTGTCATCTCTGTAAATATAGAGGCTCTGCGCATGACGTCACTGTTGTTACACGCAGAAACCCAGCAATATTCAGCTCCAAAAACACCAGAACCACATCTAAAACAGGCCAAGACTCATTACAATAAAGTACTTGAAGGGCTGTTGACTTGGATTGAAAAAGAAAAAACTGTCATAGTGTAGGTGATGTGTTTTGTACTATTCACTCACCTTCATGTGGAAAAGCTGTCGAGGCTTTAATATGTGAGTTTTTAGGGTATATTTAATTTATTTCCCCAGTGTTGAAAACCTACACTTTCTAGTGGAGTTTATTCTTTTTAGGGCGGTTCAATTGACTGTAATTCCTGAACTGTTTGCGCTGTCGACAAAATCCTAACCTCATTTGAAAGCTACAATTACGTTCTATTGTTATATAACACAGTAGGGTTGAGAGTGGAAAAGGGCAGATCAGAGAGCAGCAGAGTGCAGTCGGTGAAAGAGAGATGGAAGGTTTTTATTACAGTTAGCATTATAGCACGGTTTTAGCAGTTAATTTTTTTTTTATTTTTTTTTTTTAACAAATAACGGCATATAATAGTGACAGCACTGTTTTGGACTGTTTTGCCATGTTTTTTTGGGGGGTTTTGCTGTTTTGTTTTGTTTTGGGGTTTTTTTTCACAACTTTTTACAGATTTTATTAGCATTTTTTGTCATACAGAACATAACAAAGAATCAGCATCAGATAATAGTGACTATCTAATAGTAATGATAATTTAGGTTACAGTTATGAAATGCAATCAAGTTACCTACTTAATAAAATTTTTAGAGCAGCATAGCATTTCACAGGACTATGACACAAACCACACATTGAGTGTATATAAAGAAACTAAACCATTTGCCCCATTTTATTATGTAAAATTCAGCTTATACGTAGCTTCAGCATAAATTTTTCACAGTTTTTGTATGTATTTTTTAAAAATTGTATAGTTCATTGATAGTTGTTTTTTTAGCCTTAAATATTATATAAATGTATGCATATTTATATAAATAGAATAGATCTTAATTGTCACTGTTACAGGAACAATAAATGAATATATGTAAATATATATGCAGAGAGCTAGCCAGGGCAGAATGAGATGCACTGTCTGTAAAAGAAGCAGATCATGGATGTTTTTCTCAGTGAAATGAGGGGCTCTGTTTACATCTAGAAATAAAGTTAGCGGAGGTTAAAAATAAAGGTTAAAAATGACCTGAAATAACAAAAACTAAAGGACACAGAACAGTCTAGACAAACAAAAATGTAAACTAGTTGAGACCGTATTTCAACTATCAGTTGAAATATAATAATATGCTCTGTTTTTAAGCATTCAGCACACATAATAATTATAATTAATGGCCAGATATTGAAAGTGAAGTTCTTCCCAAAAAATGACTGCAAAAACACCATGAAGACATCTCGGCGGCCTGGTCTAATGGTGGTCTTAAGAGTTGTATCAGATTGTCTAAGGACTCACTGCTTGTATTCAGTCTTGCCCTGTTATGTCATTCCTGTGTTCTTTCTCCCACCTTTCCTGTCATTCTCAATCATCTCTATTAAAGGAGATGCTACACACCACATACTGATGGATGTCCAAGGTATCAAGTTTGTGGACAATGCGGTGGGTAGGTTTGGCTCAGTTTACACATAAATGCATCATGGTTAAGTTTAGGGAAAATAACTGGAGGTCATGACAATAAGAAAAACAAATGGAGAAAATGCAAAAATGACTATCCTGAAAACCACAAACTTTGGTGCTCCACCCCAACCACTGCCTATTGAGGTTTTTCCAAGATGTAAGGACTTAAATTGACTCCTACTGGGTATTCTGGGGTATCCTGAGGTATCTAGGGTGACCCTGGATGCTCAAAACAGATGCCAAAGGATTCTTATCAAAGTGGCAGAATGTGAAATTTAGTCCATATAAATGACAGAATATCCAGGTCCTGATAATGCTCACTTAAATTTTATGGGTTTTATTTTGTGTGCTAATTTTCAAAACCTGCCGTCACATTCTGTTGAAGTTTTTACGGAAATGCAGCTATTGTCCATTTTAATTAATCCATTTTAATAACCTTCTGTTTTACACTGCATTTCTCTGTCCTCCTATAAATTCATGTGTTTTATTTTTGCCTACTCCAGTTGGAAAATTAAATCACAGCTTAAATCCCATTGCCTTAATTAATATATCCTCTAAAAGTAAGAACTGACAATTTGGAACAGTTTTATTAAATGTTTTATTAAAAAGTGCTGTACTCAGTTGGAGAATTGAAGTCTGTGTTTTGTATTTAGTATTTATTTAGATAGTTATGGGACAGTGTGTATTGGCATTAGTTACATAAAACAAGATTTAACGGGGGAGCTACTTTCTATCTGTTGTCCTGTTGTTCTGAAATAATGTGCAGAGTTTAGCAAAGTCTAATTTAAAAACTGAAAATATAGAACTCAGCCCAGGACTGGATGTACATTTTCTGCTTTCTGCATGTGTTTTTATGCCTTGAATATCAGCCACAGGGGTATTAACGTGATTCCTCTTTATGAAATTTGCAACTCTTGGGTGTTGACCTTAACGTTTATTTTGAAGGTAAAATCAGTGATGCATCAAATTTAGCTTTTGCCATTCGTGTCATCACGATTACTCTTCACCATATCGTCCGATCTTCATGTTTGGCATTTAAGTACAACTTGTGAAACCCTTGGATTAGTTCTCTGGCTGTCAACCTTGACCTTCATTTTCAAGGTCAAACCTGGATTAATGTGTCAAATTTGGATGGCAATGTTGACCTACATATGTTGGGGGGGGGGGAGTCATTACAAGTCGCTATTGGTCTGATTAATCCTTTTATCCCCCCTTTTTTGTCATGTTCATGAACATAAAATACAACTAACAGCACAGCAAGGTCAGTTGAGGGTTACAGTATTCAACAAAAGATATCCATAAATAATACAGTAAAAGGAAAATAATGACACCACATTTCCATTTCAGTGCTGATGTCTTTATCTTTAAATCCAACCCATTTGTCCCATTTTCTATCAAACTCGTCTTTTTTTAAGGTTTAAGTCATTTTTCCTAAAATCTTTTTCTAACACCATGCATCTGTTTCTGCACACCAATGACTATAATACAAGAAATGATTTTATGTAGTATTACACCTGAAAGATTTACACTTAACAATAGAACACCATCCCTTTGGGAGGATTTAGAAGAAGCAGAAGGGAATGAGCAGCCTAAAAAGTTCAAACTGTTGCTGCACTAAGGTTTTCCATCCAACTAATCTTTAGGATGGGTCAGTCAGTGTACAGATATACATTAGTTTGAGTAAAAGTTCACTTTTAAATCATCAGAATCCAATATTCATTAAAGTAGGATAGGTAGAATATATTGTTTTAATCAGCAATCATAGCATACATTTGGTTTAGAGTTGAGTTTAGTTATTTCATTCATAAAATGAAAAAAGAAAATGAAAGACACAAAAAGAAAGTCTGCTTTTACATTTTTGCACAACACACATATGAATGAAAACGAGCAGAAAGAAGAACAATCTCATTTTCTGCCCATCTTTGAATATATTTAACTCAGCGCTGATTTAAAAACACATCGCCTCTAATCTCCTTAAATCTACAGCCATTTAACTAATCTGTAGGTTTATTTGGAGCATCATGAGTACAGTTAGAGCAAAAAGAGGTAACAAGCCAAAAAAACCAAAATCTACATCCATAAATATCCTCAGTATGACACGGTTGGCTCGAGTCCACGGGCTTCGGTCAATGTCAGATCAACAGCAGTTTGTGTATTCGGTTGCGGAGGCTGTGCTGGTCCAACTGTGATCCATCTTAAGTATCTGGTGACCCATCGCAGATAAACAGAACAATATCTGGAGCCCAAATCACAGCTGCATCTTCGATTCATCAGGATGTATCTGATGTAAACTGCAGGTCCAGACGCGTCATCAGAGCATCTCCAGTGGACGGAGGCCAAATGTCCACCGCCAGTGAATCTCAGACAGTCGCTCTTATCCCAGTTATCTGATCTACATACGTTTGTTTAAAATCCAGACTTTAAACCGACTGAACCAAACTGTTGCTCTCACAAACACACTGAATCATACAGGAGTAGAACGCTGTATTAGACTAAATGAATAAGGCCAGAGCTGTTTCACTGAGATAAAAATTTTGGCTGAACTTTGCTCCAAGTCCCAGAGAATGTTATTGGTTTCATTCACGTTATAAATTTACTTTTTGGCAACAACAAACTGTTGGCTGTTGTCATCGTCTGTAAACATCTCAAATATTTAACTAACAAATTCTGGGTGCACGTTGGATGAAATCCCATTTAAACCCATGATTCCGGTAAATAAAACCTCTGGGGGTTTTATGTATCTGCACTAGGGCTGCAAGTATTGAGTGTTTTAATAGTCGACTAGTCATCAACTACTGTAACAAGTAGTTAACAAAAAAGAAAAAACTGTGGCTTTTATTTAATTATATTGCAGCAATAATACACATTTTCTGTCTTGTAACAAGAACATTTGGTGCACAACAATTAGAATGCACAGAAAAATTCATTAAACAAATATTCTATTCAATAGTCAACAAATATTACCGTAGCAGTAAAATACTTTCTTCCCCCCTTTAATAAAACTGCAACTTTGTTAGACAACAGTTACAGTGTCTAACAAAGTTTGGTAAACTAATAACTAAATACTCAACAGTTGCAATTGGTAATGAAATAAACCTTTTCCCTTAACCCCTAAATTCCAAACATCCCCCTTTAACATAAACTATCTGTTGATCTAAACTGTGTTATACCTGTTGGTCCAATAATCCTATCAATCCATGTCAATAATTGGTATAAAATACAGTTTGTCATCTCTTCATAGTCATCAGATATGATCCCTTTGGATGTTCAGAGGCTATGTAGTTACCTTGGAAACACAGTCATCTTCTACTATATTGTTTCACCAGTAAAACACATGGAGTTGGATCAGTAACAGTGGATGGAAACACTAGGTTTATGTTCAGTTAATGATAGATTTGATTGAAAAACACACTTTTTCTTAATTTTTCTCAATTTTTGATATAATAGTCCTCAACTTTCCTCCAAGCTTTTACGAACATCTACATGATCAGTGAATTAAACTCAGGAAAATACCAAATTTTCACCCCCCCCCCCAAAAAAAAAGGGATAATATTAAAGTTAAAG
>JAQQZY010000028.1:20933425-20951012 GCA_030068375.1 Ostorhinchus rueppellii | reverse complement strand
CACGCAGACACGGGGAGAACATGCAAACTCCACACAGAAAGGTCCCAAGGTCCTGCCCGGGAATCGAACCCAAGACCCTCTTGCTGTGACGAGTGCTAACCACTGCACCACCGTGTCGCCCTTCTGTGAATTCTGTTTTCTACAATTTTTTGTCCAAATATGGGCACTGTAGTCAACGACTTGATGAAATACAATTTAATGTTAGTAAAAGTGAGACAACATATGCAGTGGATCCCAGAATGGCAATTTTTTTCTTTTGGTCAAGTTACCTTTGTGACTGAAACGCCATAATATTAAATGAGTAAGAATGAATGAATAATGGATCAATAATGTAAAGTGCTTTGGGTGCCTTGAAAAGTGCTATAGAAATCAAATGTATTATTATTATCATTATTACTGTAGTATTATTCTTAAAAATCCCTAACAAAAAATAAAACAGGTGAAATATCCTATTTCTCCTTGAAACAGGTCAAATTGATTTTCATTAGTAATAGTCATGAAATATCCCATCAGGCCACACTTTTTCCTGCCAATATTTTGATCCTTCCAGCTGAAATGTTGGACGAAGTTGTTAAACCTAAACACACCTCAACTTCAACCTAACAGAGATGTCATACTTTTGAACATTATCTGTGTATTTTGGGTCATTTCTTCTGCTGTCTGGGCTAATTCAGTCCTGCCCCTGGCTTTGTGGGTGATGTTAGAGCTGTAGTAGTTGATGTTCTTGGTTTTTTTTTTTAATCTACTTTGTCATACTGGTTGCAGCTCATTATTGGTATTCTTCCTCTCTTTCCATCTTTTATCGTGGTGTAACAGAGAATTTAATTTCTCTAGACAAGAGCTGACGCTGGCTATGCAGGTGATGAAATGTAAAAAATAAGATGTGTCAAAAGGGTCAAATCACTGATTCTTTGCAAGAATATACAACAAGCCCTATTTGATAGTGCTGTCATCACTGTTCATGTCCAGTTACTCTTAAAGATTAAGTATAAAAATGAACAAAAATGATCAAATATATTTAAGAAGCAAAGAGGAATGAATGTAAAACTTAATGATTAGATTGAAAAAGCATACATTCATGTCTTATAAATTTTAATTCTAAGCATATTTTGACGCTTTAAAGGGGTCATTGGGTTTAACTGTGAGGAAGCCATCAATAGTAGACTATGGTTTTGTGATTTCCTGTCTTATGGATGTCTCTGAACCACTCCTGTCTCACACCCCCTGGACTTTCAGATCCTCATCACCTCCATCAGCCTTTTCATGAACATCTAGTCATTTTCAGACTCGTGCAGTGGTTGGATTTAGTCTCAGAACAATGGGACAGTTAATACTTTGGCAGATGGAAAGCTTTAAGAAGTGTTGAGACCTATTTGAAGAATTCAGACCTTTTTTGTTTTCTGGTGGTTATACTTTTGTACATTATGATTTGTCCTCTTGGTAAACATCCATTTATGTAAAACCATAAATAAATGTAATAAATGTGAAAGACAATATTAACTAAGACCAGTGTGTAGAAGCGATTATACATTCCCTAAGGCGGACCCATCCTCAGAGAGGAGCTTTTAATTACAAGTGTTTGATAATATCAAATGTAATTATTGATTAGACGAGAGCTTTACTGTCTATTTTCCATGAGAAGTGAAATTTCATAGAATAAAGCCGTTTCCTTTATGTAGTTAAATTCATTTTTTAATACATAAAGCTTTGAACAGTGTTTGATTAATGACTTTCTGATACATTTAGTTTTACTGTAGAAATAATTTACTGGGTTATAGCCAGAGGTGAACAGTAACATGTCCCATTTACATTCATTTAAGAACTTTTTCATAAAATTCTACTTCTCATGTTTATGAAGGAGCTGCTGTCCATGTCTGGCAGATTGTGTTTGTAATAATGTTCAATAACAACAATAATAGTAATGACTGTATTATGCCTGAACATGGTGGTGAGAGATATTTAATGCATTCATTCATGACTTTATGTCTGCTGTTTATGTATTATTTGTATTACAAGGTATATACAGTTGCAGCAAAAATGATTAGACCACCCTTGTTTTCTTCAGTTTCTTGTTCATTTTAATCCCTGGTACAACTAAAGGAACATTTGTTTGGAGTCATTGGACAAGTATAATGATAACAACAAAAATATCTCATAATAGTGTAATTTCAGAGCTGATATTGATCCATTTTCCATGTTTTCTTGATAATAATCAAAATCACTTCAGTTCTTACATCAATATCTATGGCATTGTACTGACAAAAACAGTGCTTTTAGGCATTGTGTGTTTTCTTTTGTTTGTTTTAGTCACATGATACACACAGGAGTTGGTACTTGATTACATAACCATTGTTTCTGATGACTTTTGATGGTCTAATATTTTTTTTTATGTGACTGTATAGCTGGTTTGCATTTTATTTCTTCAGACAGCAGCTGTTAAGTAGGTAGACTGCTCGAAAGAAGTAATGTTTTTGGTAATTTATTACAAGTTTTTCCTTCTTGTTTTCAGAGGTCTCAATAGTACATGGAGACTGAGAGCCTTCCATGAGATAATGTCAAGTTTTGCTGTCAAAAAACATGTAATTTTTCATCATGTTGGAGTATTTTGTATTATCACTGACAGAGAAAAGTTCTTTTAGTTGGTCTTTATTGATTTGACATTAATTTGGCTCCATTTTAACCCTCATTAATCTTACAGAAGTAACTACAGATTGTCAGATACTTGAATTTATACTTGAGTCATCATTATCATAAAGGGACCTATTTAACAAAGATTTAGTGTCTTGTTAGAATAAAAAAATGAATAAAATTTACTTTCCCCCAGATCTTTCCTTCTCTGTTATGTCACATTTTAAAAGACAAGGTCATTAAGTACATTTATATCCACACTAAAATTCCACTATTATTCCAAATAGTTCCATGTTTTTCTAGACCACTTTTAAAAAGGAGATGCTTTGTTGCAGAATGTGAGTTGATAACAATACTCAATAAGTAATGCAGTATTTTTGGACTGTGTTACTATTTACAAATAGGAAGAAAGTTTTTTTCTTCTTTTTTTTTTTAGTTTCCTCAGAAAAGTGTATTGTTTAAATAGGAAGTTTTGCTCTTTGGCTTTTGACATTTGGATATTCAGCCTTTTTCATGTTATGTTATTCCACTTTTATGAGCAGTCTTTGGACATATATAAAGGAAAATGGAAAACAAATCTGATTGGTACTGTGAGTGAGAAACACATCTACTGTTAAAGATTATGCCACGGATTGAGAGGCTTATGGATCTGAGGAAATGTCGAAAATCGAACCTATTCTAGAAGGCAATGAGGCTGCAGACAGAGGCGCATGTGGAACACTTTAAAAACCTTATTCTTAATCATGATATGCTCGGCTCCATGTGAACAGGAATGTCAGTGGAATATTCATTCTCATTAGTCAAGTAATTTTCTTGCCTTTTTAATATTAAAGCCACCAACAGAACATGTTATTTATGTAAATGTGCATGGTTTCGCTGAATTGTCTGATTTTCCAAACACATAAATTGAAGGCCACCATCTTTGTCTTAATCTCAGTTGAACCTTCATATAGTAACGGCCTAGTTTTCGGTCTCAAAAAGCCTAAATGCCTCATTTTCTTTCACGTCTGGCCTTGCTCCCTTCGGCCATTTCTTAACCTGTCTGTTGATTTACGGCTCTATTCTTTACGCTGTGGTTTTTTGTATTACGGCCATGTGATAAACGACACCCTCACGCTGCTGTATGAAAAATTGTAAGAGCGAGCTTGTTCCTAGCAGCGATCCCCTGGTGAGGTGCACCCAAAGTGAACCCCCCCGGCAGACACCAAACCACCAGTGATTTATCTGTGTAACCCCCACCCCCTCCACCGATGGAGGCTCATCAAACAGATTCGCTCAGCGGTATTACTCCTGTCACCGACCCCCTGCCCTTATGACGCCGCCGACATATTTAAGACGTGTACACCTCTACATCGACTGTACATGACAAGTGATTGGAGGAAAACATGTCTCGGTGGAATCCCAATAAATCTGACATGATCTTTGCTGCTGTCTCTGAGACATCCTGTAAATTTTCACATGCTGCAAAAAGGAATCAATCGATGGGTATTGAGGCTTTAGCTGTGCATTAAAGGATTTAAATATTCAGGAGTGAAGTGGAGCTGAACTGAGCTGCTGAATTTTCTGACTCTATAGAATCAGAGGGGCCACGATCAGCAGGTTTTAAATGCCAAAGCAGATGGAAAGCCATGTAGTTATGCTTTATTACAGTTCTGTCTTTGAAAACCCATCTAGAGCTGGAGCAAAGCTGCCTCACCAGCATGTGTAATATAACCTTCAGCATGTTATTCAGCGGGAAAATATCTGCTGTTTCACGTGAGAACAATGACAAAGACGAAATACAGCACAGCTCAGACCAGGGGTATTACGCTTAGCGAGAAGTTGAGTTAATGGCAGTTAATCTGCACCAATTGGATGTTTTACAAACTATTATACACTATCAGCTGAATTTGGCTCCATTAGAGACTGATGGGTAATATTGAGTTTATCAAGCAGAAATATAGTGCTTTTCCACTGCGAACCCTACTCGGCCCTACTCTGCACGCTTCGGCTCGACACGACTCGGCACGGTTGTGTTTCCACTGCCAGCCGTTACTAGTCGAGACTAGTTGAAGTGGGTGGAGTTGGCGGAGTCAACACAGACGTGCCATTGTTTTCAGGCGACTAATAAAGTGTTACGTCGCGGTCAGTAAAGTAAACAACGACGATGGAGGCACTGGATGCGGTGCTGCTGCTGTTGTTTATTGTTACTGAAAACGCCTAAACAGACGCAGGTCTGTCTGGGGTGATTATTTCAGATCCCCGAGCTTCGTCGCGCGTATGACAACATTTCCTCTGACGAATCGGTGGACAGCACTGTTCACGTGACACTTTAGTGTCGGCTCGGCATGGCTAGACCCACCTCTGAAACAGGTACGAAAAATCGTAACGGGTCCCAGCTCCAACCCCCCGTGGAAAAGGGCCATATTTGGGTAGAGTAGAATTGTGCCGAGTAGAGCCGTTATGAAAACGTGCAGTGGAAAAGGGCCAATACTGACTTTCCGGAAAATATTTGTGACTCGCCGAGCTTTCTGCAGGTAGATCATTACATTTAGTTTGGGACTTAGTGAGAGATTTATTGTGATTGATTTATTCCTTTGGGTATTTATACTTTGACTTAGATGTTCAGTTCAGCAGGTATCTAGTTTTGGAATCAAGAATAGCTCCTCCTCCAACAGATGACTAATACTGACTAATCTGCAGGCATTAAGCTATTGGCCTAATGATTGCTAATGAAATGAAAGAGTAAAAGTGAAAATAGCTGAATGAATGAGTTTAATATGAAAGGTTGGCATGCATTCTGGTACCTAAATATACTTCTTTTGTCCCATTAAACTACCTATTTGAGTATTTAATGGCACATTCATGAAACAAAGTTGGATTTGTTGAATATATTCCTCTGTTAGAAATGAAAAGGAATGGAATTTATGGAAAGGAATGTGGTGTAGTGATTAGTACTTTCACCTCACAGCAGCAAGATTCTGGGTTTGACTCTCAGAAGCATTTCTGTGTTGAGTTTATCTGTTCTCTCCTTACCCTTTAAGTCAGGAATATGTCAGTCACTTCTGCTTTTGTTGCTCCTGACTACAGTACTGGTGAAGCTCAGGAATACCCCAGAATTTGTGCTAATACTAATGCTAATGCTAGGTTTTGGATATGTGTTATGTGTAAAATGCAGAGACTGAATTCCTCTCCAGGAATAATAAAGCAAAAATAACCTTCACCTTAATTCACACATGAATTAGGGGAAAGATGTGAATTGTGAAATTTGTGAAAAGTGGGCGGTGAAGACAAAGGTTGGGAAATGCTGGTGTATAAGAATGACCAAGTTTTTAAAATTAAATGTCTCTAAATGTATCATTTTCACCATCTTCATCTTTTCTTCCTTTGTGCAGTTCCCTCAATTACTTAAGGTTGTGGGCAAAAATGTGTTCCAGCAAAATGTCCTCAGGACATCTTTGACTCTAAAGATTCTGTCAACTGGTATCATGTCCTAAGCAACAGATGCTCAGTTATGGAGATGGATGCACCAAAATTAAGCCATACCTCAAGTAAGCCGTGTCAAATCCCGAAACTAGAAATAAACTTTAACTGAAAATCCAACTGAAAAACTAATGAGAAATCACCTAATGTAAGACCAATAATGAAAATAAAAATAATAAATACTGTACTTTGATAATGCAGTGAATCAATCAGCTCTGTTCAGATAAGATTGTCAAATGCCAAATGGGATTTTTGGTCCCAAGGACACAGGTCCATGTGCAGGCTCGTCATTGGACAGCTGTTAGATATATATCGCTGTGCTTTGTTTTATCACATTTATTGTCAGCGTGGTGCTCCATCTTCGCTTTGTCAGCGGTTGTGTAGCGAAATTGAACAGATTGTACGTGAGTGTTTGGAGGGTATAATCTTTGTGAGGCTGTAGATTACAGTTGTGTTGTGAATGTAATCCATTTTGCCGGAGATTGGGTGGATGTTTACCTGAGGCTGTGGTATTAATATTCCTACTCCGACCTGTGATCTGACCTGGCTGTAAACCCACGGTGGCAGGTGACAGTCGGAGGGGGGAGGAAGACGCTCTGCCGGTCTTTGGCGGTCATATGTATGTGGAGTAGGGATCAGTGTAAGACCCTGGTTAAGCTGAACCCATGGCCGCCCGTGTAGAACCAGACCCCCCCTCCACCCCCACCACCAGTCCAGCTGTCGCCATCCTGCTCTCACAGTTGACTCGGAGACTGCCCACACAGGCATCTGACCCCTGACATGCACACACACACACATGTACACATGCTCTAATCCACGTATGAGCATACCACTTTGCTTTTTAATCTACCGTGCCTTTATGTGTATGAGCTTGTGCTTTAAATTGCACTGTGCTGACTGTGCTGTCTCCTCCTAATGTGTTTAGAGCAGGGATGATACTGTATACTAGACTTGTTTAAAGGACTGGTTCACTCGAGTCACACAATGATAAAAACAAGCAAACAATAGTGGTTTTGAGCCAAACAGATCTGCTTTTATGCCTGAGGTTTAGAATTGCCAGCGTTTTTCTCACATACTGAGCTGTGAGGTTGCTGAGTCTGTTAGTTTTCATACACCTACAGCTCTAAACAAAACTAAAACAAGTAAAATAATGTACGTTTTGGTTAAGGTTCAGGTTACTTTATTTGTACTGTAGATAAATTTGTTTTGGAGTCAGATGATGATGATGACATCCTTTTGACACTTCTCAAAACAAAATCACACATCACATGAGTCCAAGACATGAGTCGACTATAGACATGATCTAATAAAAGTGCTCCAGATTCCACCAATCAAGACAAGAAGCATGGGCCACTAAAAGAATGATTGTGGTAAAAGATAAAAATCAACCTCTGGACTAAGGCCAAGGTTAAAAGAAGTTTGAAGTAGCTAAAAACCCAATAGAAAGAAGTTTCCTTACCTTCATCATGAATAAAAATAACTGCCAATAACTTTATTGAAGGTCTCGAACAATCTCTTTAAACAGTAGATGGTGAGCTAACAGGACCAACAATAAATCTATCCTTGTTTTGTTTGATGATCATAGCAATAAATTCATTTTTTATTGATAATTCCAGTTTGGTTCAATCATAATTATTACTGCCCAGAAAATGGTCTTTGTATTGCACTCAAAGTACAACGTCCTCCTCATTTTAACCCAGGAAAAACTGATTTCCAATATGGAAGTTTTTAATAATGCTTGAAGTAAATACTACAGCCAATACATTCTGGTTTCAGTGTACCCCGATTGAACTTATCTGTTCAAATACAGGCTTGCCGTCCTGGATTCATTCTGATCCTGACTATCTTTAGACCCACTAATAATTGCACTGATGGTTCTTCTCTAATAGAAGGTTTTTGTTGTATTTTCAGTGGCAGCGTGTTCACATTTTTTCTTGGGAGCTTATATTGGTTGAATACATTATTTTTTTCCATATACATTGCACATAAATTGCACTGCATTCTTTTGTCCAAATATAGTCACTGCCAAACAACTAAAATGCAGTAGTGAAAAAAACAAAAAAATACAGTGGGTGAAGTCACAGTGGTTCCATCTATTGCTTCTTTTCAGTCAATGCATTAAACACCTTTGCAGTACACAAAATACTGTATATTTCATGACCAATTTGTACTTTAATGGGTTTTGGTCTTTCTTAAAGGCGAAAACTCCTTGACAATCCCTTCTGTTACCCTCCCTAATACTTTTAGGCCTAAACCCATCCACCCCTTTTGGTTCTACTCCTAGTATTGTAACACAGAACAGAGCTATAACAGTTAGAAGGTACAGTCTTTATCTGGCAAATGGACACCAGTCTTTAGTTTTAGTCAGTAGGCTTGTTGCATATGATTATAACATAATAATTCTGTATATTTTATATTAAAACATGCTTCCTGGTACCATTTCCAATTATGTGGTCACAAACTGGACCAACTGGTTGTGTATAAGAAGTGGATAGAGCCACAGTGACCTACCTATTGGCCACAACCATGTCGACTGGAGGTAGAAGTTACCATATTTGGCAAAAGGTAGGAACATTGGAAATGATGGTTGAGCTAATATTAAACACTACCTTACTGACCCAGGTATTAAGCCCCTTCCAGTCAAGCTGTCAAGAAAAAAATGTTTGCTCTTAAATTATTCAGACATATGTATTGGCTCATTTGGAAACTTAGGTCCTTGCCTAAATTTGGCCACAACAGGACCGATGAAATACGTTTTAAGTCCTTCTTTTAGTTCTTCTGTCGATGCTTGGGTTGGAGAAATATTCATGTTTTGGCCTGTTTTATCACATCTCAACAGTCTCTTTTATTATTGTAGCATTTCTTTGGCTCAATAAGAAGTGTCCATATCAGTCACCAAAATGACTTCTCAAAGACAATTACAGACAATCAATATGGTTTTATAGTCAGGTCTTTGTCCAACAAGTTGCAGACAAATGAAGTCATTTAGAGTGTATAAGTTTATTAGGCTGTTGATTTCTGTGGATCCATATAATTAAAAATGCTTTAAAGTAACTTTTTTAGTCCCTTTTTAATCACCTCACTATAATATGCTCTTGTTCGGCTTCCAGTTGTAAGAGTTTTTTGTTGCTGACCTGTGAGTCATACTGTTCGGTGCTGCCTGAAATATCAAAAACCAAACAAAGTGATCTAAAGCTGCCTTAAAACCTTTGCAGAGGAGCAGATTTGGGTGATAAATCTCTCTGAATGACCTATTTTACGCTACAGGGTAGATTCATTCAATTTTAAACTCTGAAATATTTATATAAAACCAGCTCTGAGATGACAAAAAAAAGAATCAAAGAGAGCGAATTCAAGTACTGGTGGTGTTGAATAAAAGGAGGTTGTTTTATATTACTGGCTGCTCTGCCAGATACTGTAAATGGAGTGACAGACAGGCCCAGTCAATCTAATTGCAGCTAAAACATGTAAAACTGCTCCATGGAAAGCAATCAGAGCATGTCGTAAACAACTCTAGCTTTTATAGTTTCCTCTGGAGATGATCTATTGATTTTTTCCCCCCCTTTTTTCCCCTGCAAAAAACCCCCAGTCTCCTGGAAAGCGAAAACAATGCTTGTGCTTTTATGTTGGGATGCTAATGCAAGTTGTAGAAAGCATCCTAGTAAAAAAAAGTTTTCCATGTCTGCTGGTTTTATTTGTGAGGTGACAGAGTGATGATGAGATGTGAGAGAGGGAGGGGGTATGTGATAAAGAAAGCCAGAATAAACCTGAAGTACGTCATGATCACAAGCTGCGAGCCTCGTCATGGTGCTCTGTGTCACATGTCGTTTGACTGTAAAGATGAAGTCGAGTATCCGGCCTGATTCCGATTCACACAAAGTCAAACTCGCTCTTTCCAACAACCCAGACCCGTCTCAAACGCTCTTCTAAGGTTATCGTTGTCATCATCCTTCATGGAGACGCTCCCCAGCGTGTCACTGCTCAGGGCTAATTGTGAAAAATTAAACGCCACACATGCAGCTGTGAATAGAAGGCAATTAGGCTAATCAATTTCCCGTATTACAAATTGCATATGCACCCACCCGTGCGCACACGCATGCACAAACACTCAGGTTGGTGTCAGTATCCACAAGAGGCGAAAGAATGACAAGGAAAGAGAGGAGATGCCTGCCCCCCTCAGCCTACGGCGTGTCAGTTTTCCTTCTCAACAGGGACAGTACGTTAGACGAGGTGCAAGCGGCGCTGCGCTATGAATATAAATGGACCTGGAGTCTCTGTTGAGCCCGTGAGCATAGCCATAAACTTGGGGAAGGAGAGCAACGGCGTCTGCCACTTCTTCTAGTTTAAGATCTCATCAGATATCCTGGTCCTGTGCTTGCAGTATCACAGTAAGGATCATGTAAGAGTGCTCTGTCGGGTCTCTATAAATTGGCGGGAAAAGGATCACGTGCTGATGATGCAGCATCGCCTCATTCTGGTGAAATTTACTACTCCTCTCTCATGACCTTGGGTAGATGGCTCTGATATCCTGCCATCTCTCCCTGTTCCTCCCCTGCAATAAACGTTAAACTGCTCCGGAAGCTGGCTGTCAATCAGCACGGCCACAGTATTTAACACAAATGTGCACAATTGTTAGTTTGTTTTTAGTTCATCAGCTGATAGGCCAGCCTTTACTTAAAACGGGCCGTATTTGGATGGTTTATAACATGGAAATGATTAGATATATCTATATGATTACTAATAAGAACTGATAGAAAGTAATATATGAACTTTAATTTGGGTCCATGACCTTTGACCTTGAGTGACCTTGAATTGTCAAACTCAAGGTCACAATGTCTAGATTTCAACAATCTTTTCCAAAGCAACTGGTCAGATTCATTTCAAATTTATTTGTAGCTTGGGACAGTGTCTGCAAACTTTGTTCACAGTGTTAAAAAATTTTGATTTTTACATTTTTGAAGCATTAAAAATGAGCTTTTTCTTATAATGGGCCATATTTTGCTGGCTTACGAATTGGAAATGGTTAGAGGTATCAATATAGTTACCATTGAACACTGATGGGAAGTTATATATGGACATTCATTTAATCTGTTGAGTTATCCTCATGTGTAAGTACCACCCATCATCATAGTAGCAGAACCTGACAACCAGAACCACAAATTCAACTTATTGATTCTTGCTAGAACATGCAGATGAGATACAGGCCATCGGACCTTTTTTTTTTTTTTTAATCTCTATATCCAACTGTCATGTCCCTGCATCTGTCCCATCAGACTCTTCTCTGTCTGCGGAGACGGTTTGTATCTTTAACATTTGATTAAGCAGATTGGCTCTTAGTGTTTGTGGAAGACTCGGTCATCTGAGGAAGCAGCGGCTAAACCTTGAGAAGCAAACCCAAAGGTCGTCTGATTCTGCCTGCAGGCTGCAAACACAAGTTGCCGACTGACAAGCAAACAGGCAGGTCATGATAAAGAACAGCTTCCTCTTCCTAAAAATGAAAGACTTTTAGTGATGTTGATGTGGCAAGTTCAAAGTCCGGTGTATAAGATGTAGGAGGATGTAACTGGTGTAGTTTCACACAGAAAAGAACTGTGTTTTAGTTGGAATGAGCCTTTATATTTGCAGTATTATCGTGTTGTATCACAAACAGAGGCTAAAAACAGCTTTCCTTTGCAGGTGTCTGTTTTATATCATTTAGAATTCAGTGTTAAAGTGTGTTACTGTCACCCACCCACCCACAAAAAAAAAAAAAAAACCCTACACAAAACGGACAAAACCTGGCACTGGCTAAAGTGAGGAATATTTGTATTTAAGGATGAGGAAGGTATTTAGCTGATTGCAAACTGTAAATTCACCACTAGATGTCACTAAATATGACACATTCAACCATTAAATTATTGACCATGTGAACAAACTTAACTAAACTTAATTTAACACTGTAAGAAGAAGTAGAAAGCATTTACTGTATCACCAACATTTTTTTTTATTTAATACCAAAAACAATAAAATAGTTGGACTTCAACTAATAATCCTTTTTTTTTAATGGTAATCTCCCCAAGCACAGAAGCCTAATAAATTTCAGAAAAACATCTTGACTTTTTAGACTGTAGTCTGACTGGAGTAATGGTGGCCATTTAAGTCATCCAATGGCAGGATTATCATTCATCCTTCTATCTGCATGTTACTGTTTTCAAAGTTTACATATATGGAAGAAGAGATAGACTTTTACGTGGCATTTTATGTGGGATTTATTCATTCACTCCACATACACATATGTTGGACCAAAACACCTTCACTACTGACTCTATTTTCAAAGAGATATGATCAAACCAAACAGACCAGAGCACTTTTAGCCCTGTTCCAGAATGTTAGCGGATGGTGCCAGACTTTTTTCATGTACTGGCAGAGTGCTAACGAAGTGTGAAGATGTGGTCTGGATATGTGAGTGAAACCACTGAAAACCACTCCAAAAAATTAGCATCAATTATGCAACTTTACAGAGGAGTCGAAGGCTATCAAACCCCAAATTCACAATGCAACAAATATGCAGCTAATCATCAGGTGAGGCTTCAGAGGTGGGGGGAGGTGGGGTGGAATCCAAGCAAAATATGACACTATAACAAATTCATGTGTTGTGGTTTTGATAATAAATCAAAGATTGAGAGCGAAGGAAAATAACAATCCCTTCCTACATGTACTTGTCATGTGGATTAAAGGTTTATTTGCTTTATTATCCCTGTATGGAAATTCAATCTATGCATTTTACCCGTAATATACACAGCACCTAGCATTAGCAATTAGCTATTAGCATTAGCACACGGATGTCCAAGTGCGGCTCATCACAGCTGGGACTGAGGACATTTGTGTAATCAGGGACACGGTTTGAGAGACTCGGTTTGAAGGTTGTGTAACTGGCTTGTCAATGAGCGACTGCACAAGTAAACACACAGATGAGGAAGCAGATTAAAAAGAAGTGCACAGTTAAAAAAAAAAAAAAAAAGAATATGTGTAATTAGCAGCAGTTGTGTTATGGATCCAGCCGTCTCTCCATCAGGGCTGCTGTGGACGGATTCTGTGTGTGAGATTGCATCATTTTGTATGATGGGCTGAAGACCTGTGCACCTGTTCCCACTGTCACATGTCACCTGAGCCGAACACACATAAACACACACGTGCACATACATATGCACGCTCACATTACGCCCACATACATCCCAGTATATCCAATTACTGAAACTAGGATATGGTTGGCATAACATAATGAAGAGCCATTTTTCACCTGCCTAACTGGTGCTGCACTGCTCACATATCTCAAACCCCCACCTCCAATTCATTCACAGATGGAAGAAGTACCAGAAAAAAAAAGCAGGTTTTCACAACACAAAGTCAAAGTTGGACATCAATGATGCTTAGTTTTAACTTGATTTCAACTGATTCGTGATGTCTAATGACACTGAATCTAAACTATTTATTGTACTTTGCAAAAATTAGTCGTGGACCTCTATGGTTTTATATGTTAGTCTCTGAGATGTCCTCATTTTGGTCAGATGAAGTACAAAAAAAAAACCCATCAGCTGGGTGAATTTACTAATTAATTTAGCTCTAAATTAGTTCCACAGCTTAATTCATTATAGATTAACTGTGCCCTCCTCTCCTCTGGGTGGTGAACCATAGCTTTAAGTGAAATGATTTGTTTATCTTATAATTTTGGGTGAGCTGACCCTTTATAACAAAGATTGGATGATGTCCAGAGAGGTGAGAAGGAGGTGGATAAGCCTCACATCTGGCCGACAGGATGTGGTTTGTCTCGTTGCATCACTGTCACCTCTGATTTGAACCAATCAAACGTCCAAGCCTCCACCTTCTCCTGGTTTCTCTAATTTCACTTTCACTCCTATGTTCCATAACTTTCCTGAAAACATGAACAAATTCTGTTTTACAAGGGTTTTGGGGTTTTTTTTTCATTCATGACAGAATAATCTGTGAGATAAAATGATGTCTCTCTGTTATACAGCCTGCTCTCAACAATCTGATCATTTGTTCTAGGTGACTTCTTCACTGCTTCTTGACACTTTATAATGAGGAAACGATGCTGATAAGCAGCTGCCTCTACAGGTTATTACACTGCAGCTGATGTAGGCTTTGATTTAGGTGATCTCGTGGAGTATTGTATGAAATATAGCTTCGTCCTTGATCTGCACCGCTGCTCTTGTTTGGCTTTGTATCACTATTTACTGCCTTGCCTTTGAATTATGTCATAAGGTTAATTTATGAGGTTTCATCTCGGACAGAGAAGTCATTTGTGTGCATCAAGGCATGTTCTAACATCCTCATATATAAGCTGTCCAATTTACCATTTCACAAAAACAAAAAAAAAGCACCAATAGGGGGAAAAAAAAAACCTGCTCTGTATTCATGAAGCCGAAGTGCCAGAACAGACATTCAGTAATTATAGGAACCCCTCATTCTTTTGCATCCACAAAGTCACTCTTCAGTGCCAGTTCAATTTCCCCTGCAGCAGTAGCATCAGTGGTGCTATCCCGGGTCCGGCAGGCAGGTATCAAAGCCCCTCTCAGCTGCTTTAACTGTTTACAATGACGCATCGATCCGCTCTGCTTAATCCCTCCGGCAGCTCACAGAGTTAAAGCAACAGTTACAGCCGCCACACACACCTACAACGAGCACCGACGCCAAACACAGTGTGGCGTCTGATCCCCCGACAGGGATCCTGACGAGCCAGGCTTTTGATCTGATCCTCTGCACTCTGATAATTCCTCTACAGACAGTTGTAAAGAAAAAGAGACAGAAACTACAACTACACACTGTCTAGAAGCAGTTTTGAAAGTGAAAAAGAAGATTTTTAGAGCAGGTAAATAATGGGATAAGTAGAGTGATGACACATTTAAGTGGAAGATGAAGGTGATCTGTTACCTGTGTTGGCAATCCACATCCCGTATCTGTGGCTTCAGCTGTCCTGTTCCCGTTTTTCCTTTTTTTTTTTTTCCTCTCTCTCCGTCTCCTGTCTCTTCCTCCTTTCTCTCCCCTTTGGCCCTCTTCTTCTCTTCCTCTCCCTCCTTCGTCCTCTCCCCCTCCTTCCTCTTCCTCTCCCTGCACTTGTTTGAGTCTATTTCAGTAGCAGCAACAGAGGAGCCCGCTGCGACGGTGGCATGCTTTCCAGCACTTTGGCAGAAGGTCACATTATCACTCGCTGGTTTGAGAAAAAAAAAAGGGTGGAGTGAAGAAGAGGAGAGGGAGGATGGATGGAGTGATGGAGGAAGATCGGAGTGAGCAGGTGCCGGAAGAGGAGAAAAAAGGGGAAACGATTAACAAACGGTCCCAGTTGCACTTCAGCTAAATGTTCCAGGTTTGAATTAAAGTTGAGGATTTTCAGGTAAGATGTCCCAGAATGCTTTGAGGAGAAGCATATTTGTGTAAAGCCTTTTTTACGAGCAGATGCTCACCTCTGGGAAAAACATAATTCCTCTCTTGGCCGGAGATTGAAACTTCAGGAAAGCTCCAAAAGCTGCCAGAAACTTACACCATCTTATATATCAACAGAAAACAAATCCGCCCTTCGCTGTCACTCCCCGGTTTAGACGGACGTACACGTACTCCATCTTTGGCTGAGACACCTGTCCACAATGTGAGTCCATCTATCACGGATTCTGCAGGGTGACCCGTGTCTTCTTATCCCAGCCTCCCCTTGTCTCCCTCCTCCGGTGTGAGCAGCGCTCCATCAAAACTCAACTTGAAGAAATGATCCTGTTGCTCTGGAAGAGGCTGCCAGCGGTTGGCGACAGATGGCCAGAGCAGGAGGACAGATGTGAGGTGGGAAGTGTCCCCGAAAACACCAGTTACTGCCCCCGCTGCCCTCAGGAACACACCTCGTTTTGTCGCTCTTCTTTTCAGTTACCCGCACTTGTTGTCCTGTTGGTCTTCTTTTCCTCGTCCTACCTGAGCCCCTCCTTCCCCCATCAGCAGAGCTTCACTCTGGCTTCACTGGCCAGCTGTAATCCTGACTCCTACACTCCATGTCACAGGAAGGGCTTGTGAGCTCTAATCATTATGTAGTAAGGATTTATCCTCTCGTTCTCCCTCCCTCCTCTCGGACTCCCTCCCTCCCTCCTTCCCGTTTATTTCCCTCCCTCTGCTGGTGTAGCACCGGCCGCTTCACAACTCTCGACATACCACAGCATCTCTTTCTCCCATCCTAGGATGATGGGTTATTCTTTTCTCTCTTGCCTGACACCTATTCATTTATCAACCCTTTTATTTCATTTTTTGGTTGCTCCTGTTGCGCTCTGCGTCTTCTCCATCCTGCTGCAGCTTTCATCAACAGGTTTGTCCTTGAAATGTTCTCTGGGACGGACAGAGTCGGTGCTCAGCTTTTTCCTCCTGTCTTTACACCGGGGTTTCCTTTGGCTGGTGTTTGCCAGATTTTGCCCAGTAAAGAAGACCCATTTAAATTTACACAGGAATATTAATGCATTGAACAATTGTCTGCATTTTATTACTTCCTGTGGCATTTTTGTGGAGCAGAAGCATCTATTTGAGCCAACGTACAAACTAAGGTCCACGTTTTTGTTAAATCATCTACATCTTCTCCATTCCAGTTTTGTTTAATATTGCAATTCTGTGATCAAACTAATATGCCATACTGTCATCATCCATGTGTGCTCTGTTTGTTTTTGTTTTGTTTTTGGGTGATAGTAGACTGACACAACACACAAATCCAAACAATCCAATTCTTTTCACACTGTACATGAACTGAACTGGTTTCAGTTTGGTCATGACAGAGACCACATCTGTATTATATTGTGGAGGTTTCACACCTGAAAGTTAAAGTCAGATCAAGTTGGAAAATCCAAACTGTCGAGGCAAAATAAGACGTGTAAAAGTGCTGTAAAGCTTTAGCAGCCAGTGTTTTTGTTGAGGTCCTTTAACAGAAAAAATCCATAATGCCCATGTATTCATTTGTTTTATGACTTCGTCCTCAAGAGCTTTGACGCATAGAAATGAACAACCACTCACTCTTTCACCTTTGAGATTTAGTGTGACCACTTAGCCTTAATAAGGTGCATGTTTTTGGATGCTTGAGGAACGTGTTAGTATCAAACCTAGGACCTTCTTGCCCTGAGATGACAGGGCTAACCATGCTGCTCCTCATGGTTCTGATTTTCTAACACGATGGAAGATTTTGATCAATACCATTCTCAGACAGCAGGGATTTAACCCTGGAGTACTTCGTAGGGTCAATTTGACCCCATTGCACTGCTTTCGTCAACGGGATGTGGATATAGAAGGTCATGTATCATATTAAAGTTAAAAGTGCGTGACTGACAGCTGTAATGACCAACCACAGTCTTACATTTTCCTTGATATCCTGTAGACTAACCTATAGCATGTCTTTGGATTGTGGAAGGAAACCGGAGTACCCAGAGAAAACCCACGCAGACACAGGGAGAACATGCAAACTCCACACAGAAAGGTCCCAAGG
>JAQQZY010000028.1:20904946-20919563 GCA_030068375.1 Ostorhinchus rueppellii | reverse complement strand
GAATTACAATATGCTGAAAGATAATTTGAATTTTTGCCACTTGATGTTAGAAACCACCAAGTGCTGCAGCTTTAACTAATGCTATATCCGTGCATAGACCAGATAATGTTATTGAAATCAAATATGAAACTGTTCCCAGTACTGCTGTCTCGAAACAGTATTAATTGGTACATTCAAAGCTTCCATTGCTACTTCCTTCTTTGTCAGTTTTGATGCAGCTCACAGGCATTCATGCTCTTTCCAAATGCCAAACAAACTTTCTTCCATTTCACTTGTCCTGTGAACTTTTACATCACAGTTTTTTGTACAGTTTTGTGTTGAAGCCAAACACTGGATTGACATGTTTTCAGAATTTGACCACCCTGTGTCACACTTTACTAAGTGTATGAATGAGACTTGGTGTTAATAAAGTAATGCTAAATATAAATATATAAAACAGTGAGAGAAAATTAACAATCATCACTCATCATAGTATGACTTTCATTTTTGCTCCTTTTTTTTTTGTCTTGTTCAATGAGTTTCATCAGTAGAGAAATAACCCTTGTATTGATGGATCTGTCTAGTATTAGAGCTGGAAAGTTTGTGTCGTTGGTCTGTTGTATTAAATTATTCATGACGTACACTGATCTCACACTGTTAGACTACTTTATGTATTTGACCCTTTAAGTGTTTGTTGTTTCCTTGCCCTCCGAAGGGGAGGCAAGGGGTATTGTTTTTGGTTCAGTTTGTTTGTAAGCAATCTAGCAGCAAAACTTTTGGTTGAATTCATACCAAATTGGGTGACTTAGAAGAGACGTCATTACCTTTTGGGAAAAGCAGGTCAAAGTTCAAAATTTGTATTTTTTAAATCTTTTTTTCTTCCATTTACTTATGTCGATAAAAACATCAATTTTGTTTCAATTTACTTAAAACTTGCCACCTATATAGAGGCAGTTCATATGCTGACATCAGCACACACAGACATGAGACATCAGTTGGATCGATGCCAAAATAAGATACATGTGTGAGGGGTGGGGTTTGTTGTGCCTGGGACCACTTATTTTGATTGTTTTTTGATTTTCTCAAAATTTTTTTTTTTTTTTAGCTTTTAGCTGATGTTCTTCTGGTTATGTGGATGTATAGAATGTGTATATAACATTACATAGCATTGCCATGACAACACAGATAGAACCTCACCGGGCTTAAGAGGTTGAAGTCTGAAATGTTGCTGTGTTAGTGCAGTTTTGGTTTTTATTTCTCTTTGAGTCTTAAAGTCTGTCATGTTTCCCCTGGTTATCATCTTTGAGCTTCATCGTCTTCTTTCATTATCCTCATCTATCTTCACATTGTATCTTATTATTCATGCAAACCAAAGTGGATGTAGCGCCCCGGTTCCGTAGACACTTTTTAATTTTACAGAACCTTAATAATGACAAATATCACTTTGGATGGTTTGTGTGAAGGTTATTAAATATGCTACAAGAACAGAGAAATGTATTCCCTCTCTCTATCTGGGAACTTTTGCAGTTTGTTCTCAACACATTACCCAGGCAGAACTTTTTTCTTGTGTGGTGTCCAACAACTATTGTGTGATTGGTCAGAAATTTGAAGTGAGTGTAGGAAAGCAGAAGACGTCAGAGGAGTTGTGCCCTTTGTCAATTCGTATGAAATGACCTGACCAGATCTAACTTTGTTCTTGTTTTGGCCACCTCAACAAAACTAATTTCCCTGTTCTTGTGGAGTATGTATAGGACTTAAATCAGACTAGTCTAGTTAGTATCAAGAACAGTAAATGGAATTTTACCATCATTCTGCCTGTTAATAAATGTTTTGTGTATTTGAATATTCACTGTGACTTGAAAGTTGTAATGTACATGCGCAAATGCGAAGTTGTGACATAATATTCTTAAAAGTGCACATATTTTCCTTAAAGGTATGGTCTGAGATGTTTTCCTGGAGAATTTTTTTTTTTTTTTACTATATTGCTAAAAATCCCCTTCAAACCCAGATTGCAAACAATTAATTAAATGTTCTGACACAAAAATGAAAAGTTTTAGTCACCTGTAGGACGGACAGGACTGAAAAAAAAACAACATCCAATCATTTTGAGCGCCCGCTCGAAATGATTGAACGGTGATATGTCTATCAAAGTCAACTGCCATTTGTCCCTGCCCCCTCCACGCGCACCCCTATTCCAGCACGAATTCCGCATCCTTAGAAGCTTGGAGCTCCTACCGAGGAAACTGAGCCAGAGCTTGGATAGCTATTTTAGCTAGCATACAAAGTTAAAATAGGTAGACACTTGGAAAAGTGGTAATGACGGGTTGTAAAACTGTGTTAGAGAAGGAAGGCTACTGCCAATAAAAAGGCTTTAGAAGAGCAGAAGAGAGTGAACATGGGTGTGGCATTTGAGCGGTGGAATCAACTGAAGGACTGGAAAGAGCTACAAAGTGTATTTCTACTAGATAGGTAAGATAACATTATGTCTTTATGATTTTTTTAGAGTATTCATTGGTTTCCGGCATTATGTTGTCATTTTTAACAAGTATCTAGTCAGTTAGAGGATAATAGAGGATAAAGCTAACTAGTGGCTGCTAGCCTGACATCAGTCTGACAGTTAGCTGTTCTTGCTAGCCCCAGATGACTTGGAACATGTATCAAAATAACAAGTGAAAAGTCTGACTTCTAATCTCATATACTGATAAATATAACATGAAACAATAATCATATTTATTGTTTAGGGTCATGATGTTATCAAGTATTTTATTTCCTGTGAATGAGCCATGACAAAAAGTTCGCAAAGGTTAGCATATTGATGCTGTGTAGCCCTCCTTAATGTGAACCTTAAGAACAAGCGTTGCACGTTCTGGTAGTCTGGAGGCGTGGCTCCTGGGGGGAGTCTGAAGAAAACGGTTGGGACTTTTGAATTGAGTCTTTTCAAAATGTACCCTACTCAAGCCATTTTTCTTCCATCTCAGACCCCACCTTTAAGACATTTCAGGTTGGTCATGGTTGTTCCTGTTATTGACATTTCTTTAGGGTAGTTAGTAAACATGTAAACATTTTCACCATGTAAATGTACTCTGTTCATACTAAAACATAGAGAAATGTTATGACTTGGTATTATCTATACTGTAGGTATTATATGTTATTGTTTTAGTAGTCTGAGATCATATGGGGTTGTATGTGGCCCCTGAACTAAAGCGAGTGTGACACCTCTGATCTAAAGACTGGAATCCTTACAGGGCACATACTGCATGACTTTATCTGCAGACTGTGACCACATATTCACATTCAAAATCAGTCAGAAAGTCAGGGGCTATTTCCTAATGTTTAACCTAGCCAAGTATTTTTGTCACCAAAACCTAATTAAACTATGACTGACTTCCCTCAAATTGCAAACGGTCCACTGTGTGACAAGAGACAGATGAATAATTCAGATGTATAGAATGCTATGTTTTTATGAAGCGTACCTTACATCCCTATCATTGTGTGTCGTGTTAAAAGTTGTTCCTGTGACAGGACTTATTACTCATTCATTAACTGACATGACACGGAGCTGTTTCACAATCTGTTCGTGATAAACCTCAGACACACACCAGCAGCGTCCTTGACCTCACAGAATTAAAAACCAAAAGGAAAGATGCTCTCAATCCAAAGCCATTGCCCGAACTGTCACACACTGAAAATAAGACTGTGTATTCTGAGGTGGACATTCAGCTATGTACAGCTGATTTATGAGATAAGAAAGTAAAAGATACAGCAAAGGTAAATCACAGAGCTTCAAACCATTGTCAGAGTGAATACAATCAATGTATGTGATTAGATTCTGTCTCCCAGTATGATTTCATAACACCAGTAATTAACAACATCACAGATAAAAGTTGATCTGTGGGCCAGTTTTGGCCCTTGGACCAAATGTTTGACATCCCTGATTTAAGGACCTACAGTGACTTCCCTCATATCTACAAGTAAAAACTGATACTGATACGAGAACCAGAGGTGGACAATCCCAGCTCCATAATGCAAAACTCCTGCCATGTATTGTTTTTACCTGTTCACTGAACACAGGTGATTCCACTGCTTATCCCTTCATCTACCGGGATGAGGAGATGTACTCATCAAAATGGGCTGGGTCAGTGAATGGTTGGAACAAATTACATGGCAGGACTTTTACTTTATGGAGCTGGGATTGCCACCTCTGACGAGAACCTACATCTGAAAAAAACATCTTATATATACATTTCATCTTAAGAAACAGAACAAAAAGTTTCAGCTCAAAATAAATACTTGCAGGTTCAGACCCTCACACTACTTTAAGAAAGAAAAAACTAGTTTTCTAACACACCCTCTCACAAAAATAGTCCAGATGTTCCGACCGACCTACAACATGAAAGGAATCCAACAAACAAGGTCAGAACTGTCAGTTTAGTCTGAACCATGGTCAACAACCGGGAACTTACCAAAGATAATAACATCCCATAATAACTTTAGAACTTCCTACCCTCAGAATCAATACTTTTACTTAACTGAAGTAACTTATCCATGTAGTGGAGTATCATGTTATGTATTTGCACTTATTAATTTCTACCAACACTGATATTATTTTAGATACTGGCAGGAGACAAACGACAGTGTTTATTAACATTTCAGTCTAGTCAAAGTGTTTCTGTTATCTAAGCCACCCCTGATTAAGCGTGATTATACATATTTCATTGTTCCATTATTGCAGCTTTGCAGAAACATCCCTTCCATCCTCTCTCCTCCTCTTCTCCTTTATTCACGCCCCAGCAAATATGTGTTACAGACTTGACTTCTTCCCTGGAGTCTGTGTGCTTTTGTCCTCACGAGTTTTCCCTGGATCATGTCTGGACCGGCTGTGGTCCTGCTTCTCTCCCTCCTCCATCATCATTATTCATTTATCCATATAGTAGTGATAGTGTTTATTATTTAGTTACTGGGATGGTAGAGGTCTGGGTTGATGGTAACTAACATCTGCAGTAGTACTATATCCACTGTTAGTACTTGGAGTAGTAGTATTACCAGTTATGGGTATTTGTACTTACTTACATACTAGTAATAGCAGTTACTACTCTCTTTTTCTTTTCCTTTACCTTCTGCTTGACGTTTGTGTCTGTTAAAAGGACATTTTTCCTCTCTGCTGTCACCAGATGTTTGCTCCTGGAGGATTCTGTTGGCATCTGTGAAATGGTTTAAGAGTCTGGTTTAGATTAGCTGTAAATGTAAAGTGTCATGAGATAACTTTTGTCATGATTTGGGGGTATATAAACAAAATTAGATTTTTTTTTTTTGTCAACCTTGTTTTAATCCGATTGTAGTTCATATCACTGAAGCGTGTTCATCCAGGCCCATCCAGTGCTGATCTTAGGTCTGATTGAGCTTGTTAACAACAACACTGAGATTTCACACACATGCCGTGGCTGAGAAGTGTGTCCTCAGCCCCCGTCAGGATGTCGGGTTT
The DNA here is from genome assembly GCA_030068375.1 of Ostorhinchus rueppellii. Taxonomy (NCBI): domain Eukaryota; kingdom Metazoa; phylum Chordata; class Actinopteri; order Kurtiformes; family Apogonidae; genus Ostorhinchus; species Ostorhinchus rueppellii. Next base: position 20,914,102 of record JAQQZY010000028.1, on the reverse strand, counting down.
ACTACAGTGTGACAGCGCCCTCTGACGGCTGCTCAGAGAGTCAGCACCACTGACTCGTACAGTGTGTCAGAGCCCGGTGTCGTCTCTGACCCAAGGCCTCCACCTGGCCCTGACCATGGCCCTGTTCTTTTTGGCTGCACCACCATGAAGGCACCGGTGCCAACCAGGCCTGGAATCCACAGGATGAATAAAAATGGATTTGGCTGCAACAGACGCCCAAAGATGCCTTAAACCAGGGGTGCTGAACTCATTTCAGTTCAGGATCCACATTCAACACAATATGATCTCAAATGGGCCGGATCAGTAAAATAATAACAGTGAAGAAAGTAAAATTATATTATGAAAATGTTTACAATGAACAAACATTGTTTAATAAAATGTGAATGACTTGGAAAAACCATGAGTAACCTGACTAACTAACTAATCTAACTTACAGATCACAGTAGCTCTACAAATACACAAATAATTACTAACAAGCATAATATTGTTAAAATTGCACTTTTTGTTATGTTCTTAATTTTGTGAGTAATTTGTTCATTTTTACTCAACAGCATTTAGTAATAGGCATAATATTCTTATACTATTGTCAAAACATTTCAGGTTGTTCATATTTATTCAAGTTATTCATATACTGTGAAAAGATAGTTGGTAGATGTAAACTTATTTATATAATTTAAGTTTTTTTTACACTAAAACAAAGACAAATATGGAGTTGTCATTATTTATAGGTCGTTATGTTATTCTTTTACTGGTCTGATCCACTTGTGATCATGTTGGTCTGTATGTGGCCCCTGAACTTAATAATTGTTTAAGTGCAATTTTCCTCCCATGGGTTGGATCGGACCCTCTCTGTTGTGCTTCAGAGATCACACCAACCTGCAGATCTGTGAACACATGCCTCAATGACGTGTGACCTGATAATTAACCTCTTGACAACATCAGCGCCTCAGTATCTGCCTCCATTTATACCGTTAAACCACTGCAGACAACAATTTCAAACAGTAAATATCTAATCTTCATCCCTACACGATGCCTCTGGATATTATGTCAGAATAAAGTCCACGTTATTGGAGGACGGAGGCTGTTTCCTGGCACGCTATCCTCTCCTCCCTCCGTCTCCAGAGGCCTTGGACAACAGACGGGTCACAGCGAAGCCACGTTGTAAATCCGGTGTGCAGATGGACATCAGTAGTGGCTCCAAATCCTGAAGCCTTGGCAAAGGGCGATGGCAGCGAGAGAGAGGAGAGAGAAAGAGCAGGGCGAGAGACAGCACTACGGCTCCAGGTTGATTTTACTACAAATCGCATGCCAGTCAGTTGGAACACTTTTGTTTATCGCTAAATTTAGAGCTGTGAGAAATGTCACAGAATAAAAAATTATGTGACAGAAGCTATTTTTAAGGTCTCTCTCCAGACGTTTTGCTTTTATTAATAGATTTGGAATGAGGGGATAGAAAGAGAATGATATTTAACCAGTGAAAAGGTCTGTGTTTTAACAGAATTCAGACCCTGCACAAAAAGCTAAAGTCAATTAAAAGTACACAAGTATCAGCAGCGATGTGCATGTAATATGGTTGTCACCAGTAGGTGTCAGTCTGGTACCAGAACACACTTAAGTCCAAAACCACCAAAGAAATTCTGTTTCCACAGGCTATGTCAGTCTCTGAATAAAGTACAAAGCTCATTGTTTACACACATCTGTATTATGGTATCATCAAGTTTTCTTCTTCAAACTAAAACTCATAGATGTTTATTTTAACGCCGCTCAAAATATCACTGTGTCTCATAATCTTCATGTTGTATCAGCTGATAGTTTACATTATAGCTCCATTAGCTTAACTCTTTTTTTGAGACAGAAAACAGCCACAGTTAAACCACTGATCACCTCTGTTTTCTATATGGTTTGTGTTGTCAGTAATTGCACTAAAGATTTGTTTGGAATCGACCAAACAAGGTCAGAACTGTCACAGTTTGGTCCAAACCGTGGATCAACAAATGGCATGTTAGCAGAGATAAGAAAGTCGCATATTAACTTTACACCTTCAAACTCACATGTGTAGAAGAAACACTTGAAACTCCATTCCTTTCATTTACAGCTGTGTCCAGTGGAGAAAATAATGACTTCTATTTTTATCATTTCTTTACTTTGACAGTTGTTTCTTTCTGGTTGTCATCTACAGTTTTGCCTTGGTTGGCACAGTGACTCACCACTTCCTCTGGTGGTCACACAAATCCCTTGAACTGCCAATGGAAATAAATTCAGTTCATATCTCTACAATCCAATATATATTTTGCAGAACTTCACAGATCTTTATTCTAAACACTATGATGATAATTTTAGGTAATTTTTTTTAATGTTTAAAAGTAGAAATACTACATATAGACCATTGAACAAGAGATGTCCTGTAAAAACTCAAGTGTAAAGAGTAAAAAGTACAGAAACTGCCTCTGAGATGTTTAGTAGAAAGATGAAACAAGCTCAACCAGCTTGTTTAGCTTGTTCAGCTAAATGCTTCTGTATATGATGATCCATTTGATGAGTGAAAAGTGCAGACCTCCACCCCCTTGTGGCCAGCTGAAGTTGCTTCAGCCAACCAACCAACCTACCTACCTACCTACCTACCTACCTACCAACCTACCTTCCTACCTACCTACCTTCCTTCCTGGGCGGAGGTAATAAGATCCAGAATGACAGCTATAATAGTGAAATTCTACACAGTAGATATGTACACCGATCGGATCTGATTGAATTTCCAAACTCATACTTCTTCAAAAAAGGACCTCAGATATTGAAGAACTTAGGATGATCCTGAATTTATTCAACGTGCAAACAAAATAAAGAAGGGAAACGAATAAAAAACAACAACAAAACATATGAAACCTGGGGACCTACTCTACCAATAGTTACACCACAGGAAGTATAAATATTTGTGAATATAACTGAATATAATGGAATAAAAAGTCTAGTTCTATCATCCGTTGCTTGCTTTATCTGTCTGTGTATAAAACTGAGATTGGTGATGTTGATGCATCTGAGTCTCCTCATTATTTCTCTAATAAAGTGAAATTAATTCAGCTTTTCAAATTAAAACGATAAAACAATTACGATTCCAAGTTTTGTTGCAGCCCACAGTTGATGTGGAGCTGCAGAAAGAACAATTTATCATGGAATTTGACAAGGACACCTCTGACTTTGAAAACTTCGGTCATATTTTTTGGCCTTTTGGAAAAGACAAGATATCTAAATGAAGAAATGATGAAGAAAAAACGAGAAATCAATATTAGCTGAAGCTTTATTGAAGGTCATAGGAATTAGGAGAAATGGCACAGAAAAGCCAAATGATGTTGACAACACAAAGATTTTTTATGTTACAGATAAATATGACAAACAAAAGCCCCAGTTCGTAACTTTTTAAGACACTTCAACCTCTGAAATCTGCTTAAAAAATCAATTATGTACTTAATGATAAATCTGATTTTTGTGACCTTTCTCTTCCCTCTTAGCCTCATTCACTTGTTTCTCATCTTTTCTGTCGTTTTGCTACCGTTCGTCAACAAAGTGAGTCTCTGAAGCCGCTGCTCACGTCACCTAATTCCCCATCCGACCTTGCATTACCCACAAGGCCGTGGGTCATCAACCGTGTGCTCACCTAATCCCACAAATTGTGTCCAGAGCTCCTGTTCTGTTGAGTCCAGCACTTTTGTTTCCATTTATAGAGCGGTTCTTTTCAGGATTCTGGTCATTATTTTCACTAATAGTCTGAAAGAGGAAAGGTGAGCTCCAGCTTGGCTGAATTCTTAATGACAGCACCTCTTCACGGTGGTAATGGGTATTAAACCACAATCATATTACGCTGTCGAAGAGGATGGAGTGGGGTTCACACCTGTATTTCTTCTTGGCTTGTGCTGGATGTGGGTGGGAATGTCCTGCTTGAGGAAGCCGGACACTCAGACTACTTTAACCCACTTCGATGTCGGCCATGGTTTACAGGAAATCTATATTATGATACTGGAAGGTCTCAGAAGGTCTGTCTGTTTGTTTGTGTATCTGCACAGTTCTGAGAAATTTAGACATTTTTAACAGGCCAATTTGGTACCTACAGATGAGGAATAACCCCATCTCCACATTAAATGTGTTTTTTCTTTAAAATTACCTGTTTTGAAGTCAGGAGGGACTGATTTCATTCACATTGCTAAGCAGTTGTCAGGGGGAGGGACAGGAAGCAGCCTTGCATATCCTGTCAGCCTTGCATGATGGGAAATGAAATTAAAAACAGGAATGACACATTTACGTTCAAAGAAAAGACTAGCAAAAACTGCAACTTCATAGGACCAATATTTTGGAATACATAGCCTTACAATCATGTTGCTTTGCCCATGATGGTTGATGGGGAGCACAGTACCACACTGCATGATGGGAAATTAAGTTAAAATCAGGAACAATGCATTTACTAAATTCGGTCCCTGTATATCGGGATTCATATATTGTCTTTTACATTTAAAAAAAAAAAATAAAAAATCTACCAAACAGTTTTTATGTCAGCACTTATAAAATATAGATGCATCTTTTCTCAAAAGTCAGCTCTCCTCAGCATAAAAAACTACCACATCTAGAACCTGAGGTTCCCTACGGGTCAATGCGCTAGTATTCAATAATTCAGCATTCAGATCATTACTTAGGCAAAAGTATGCAAGTATTATCAACAAAATGTATTAGTCAAAGTGCTCATTGAGCAGGAAAATGGACACTGTCAGTGTTTCATTCCAGCTGTACATGTTAGAGGTTGAGATGATGTGAACTTCATCAGCTCTTGGTACTTAAATCTACATCAGTGCGTCACATTTTGGAAGATCATCATATGTTTATAGTATCACTGTCCTGAAAGAACCACAAATCTAAAATTAAACTGAAACAATGCTGAAATAAACCACAGTTCTTCAAAGTAAAAACCAAAACAAGTAATTCTCCATTTGTAAAATTAAATTAAAATGAACAAAACAAACTGAAAAAAAAACCCAAAAAAAAACAGATTGAAAAAACAAAAGAAACAAACAAACAAAACTAATGAGACAGACAGACAGACCATCAACACAATATTTATTTTTGGACTTAAAAAAGAAAAACAAACTAAACTAGTCATTTTTTTCTGTTTCGTAACCCTTAATAATGTCTGAAGTCAGTTCAGACCTTTAGGTGTTTTCAGGTATTTGTCTCCCTCTTGTGGAGAAACTGTATAATTACATCACCTTTAGTCAAGTTGCATTGATGGAACCTCTTTCTTTATTTCAGTCTGTTCTTTCCTATTATACTGTCACATCAAAAACAAAAAAGTACCTTTATTCTGACGATGTTTTAAAAACATATAATACTGACTCTTTTCCTCCTACGTTCCTTGACAAATCTTTTAATAATATAAACCGGGGGTGTTAGATATATGACCTGCGGACCAAAACTGGCCAAAGAGTCTAGTCTGGTCCATTTAGTTCACACATACACATATAGACCTATGTGATCATAAGTACAATAATAACATAACAACATATTAATTAATAATGACATCTCCAAATGTTCCTCTTGGTTTGTGAAAAAAAGTTACATTATGAAAACATTTACATGTACACACTGTTTTACAATAAACCAGATATGTCTTAGGATAAGTTGGTGCAATTTGAATAATATTATGCTTGTCACTAAATGTTGAGTAAAAATGACAAAATCATCAACAAATTGAAAAAAAGTAAACAAATTCATCAGAAATTAACCAACAAAACGTGCAATTTTAGCAATATTATGCCAGTTACTAAATGCTGTGAGCATCTGTAGATCCAAGGTGATCTGCAAGTTGTGTTAATAACAAGCTGGGACGTAATATGTTGAAACTGCACTTAAAATAAGTACAAATTTCAGGCTGCACATGGTTGTTAACGTTATTCTCTCAGGTTATTTAACTTTGTTCACACTAAAACAAAGGGAAAAATTAGAATTATTGTTATTACTCTACTTGAGATCACATTGGGCTGTCTGTGGCCCCTAAACTCAAATATGTTGATGTTAATGTTGTGTGTCCGTGGTTCACTTCATAAAACCCTCCCTGACCTGATGGTGGTTTGGGTCCAGAGTCCATCGTCTCTGAGCGCGTGCGTGAGGCGGCTGCAGATGGCTCGTTGCCGGGGTGTCAGCGGCAGATGGTGGAACACCAGGCTGATGGATCCTCTGTCGAACGCTGCAGACGAGGAACCTGCTGCCGCCCTCGGTCTGAGGAAACGCCTCTGCAGATCCCCAACGGCACATTGAGCTCCAACACCACATTTATTACAACGTATCCAGACTTCCACAGCCTTTTCCAATGATGCTTGCTATTATTTGTGATGTGTAAAATGACTGCGCTTAATAATTACCATAATACTTAGATGAAAATAAAACGTCAACATTTTCTTCTCAAATATTAAACTGAACAGTGAAGTGTTTCTAATCATCCTTTTAGAGATTCATAAACTCTTAAAACTCTCTTGGATTCACTGTGAAATGCATTGTCACGAAACATGAAAAGTTTGTTTCTCACATGACAGTGATGTTACGAAGATGATTTTAAAGAATATGATGCATCGCTGCAGATGAAACTATGTAAAGAACAAATCCAAAACAAATATAAAAATAAAACCCTGACAGAAACTCCTATTCCTAAAGTAAAGAAACTCATACTTCCTTCATCACTGCTTTTTCCAGATGACCCCTGAATGCATCAAGGCACCAGTTTATCATATTAAAACACAGGAAATACAGAAAATAACAAACACATGAATCAGATTCAAGTTTAATTAATACGAAACATACAATAAACAGAGAAAGTAGCTCATCGTAAACATGTTTTTAATGTGAGACCGTCCAAAGCCCCAAAGGCACCAAACTGTAATTAAAGAGGAGGATATTTATAGTGAACATGTTACACGACGTACGCCAGAAGATCAGAAGTGAAAAACACTTGGATGTGACAAAAAGCCGATGTTACTCTCACCCTAAACCTGTCACAGCTGATGCGACGTCCTCTTCATCCTTTAATGAACCGATGAAATGGTTTTAAAAGCTGGTTCAGATTCAGTCCGACCCTCATCTACAACCATCACCATCTCATCAATTATCTTTTATTTTATTTGCTGCTAAAAACGCCACGTGGGAATCCCGTACCTGCAGAATTGATGGCGGCTACAAATATTGGAGGCGTGTTTTTCTTTGACACCAACAGACTCGGCCGTTTCGTCTCCGTTCCCTCAGCTAGATGTGCCGTGACTTGATATATCGGGTGTTTTAGCCCCCGCTTTGGCTCAAATCCAAGGCCCATTTGTACAGATGGGGTTTTACGTGGGCCATTTTAGCAAAGCACCCTCCCCATAAAGCCAAAGTGTCTCATCGCTTCATAATTGTGTGATTATGGTCAATTGCTGTGGTTGAGGTGACAGATTCTCCTGGAGCCCAGCAGATGCTTTTATCATATTTTAGATCCTCATTTGACCTTAATCAAGCGTTACATGTATGAATAAAAGCAGGAGGTGATATTTCACTCCTGAGGTGTCAGATTAGACGGAGGAGATGTGAAAAGTGGATGTGTTCTCTGAGATGAACCAACACTGAGGCCTCCAGGAGACCAGGACCAGAGACACACATTGCCCCCGTGTGGAGGGTCTGTGCTATTACACTTAAACTACACACACTGCGTCAATACACTGAAGTTAAAAATGTAAACAAAAATTCGGCGTAAAATCCTGTTGATCATCCTGCACATCCTTTACTTTATTGTGCAACCTCTGAACTTTGCTTATTTAGTGATGAAATCTTATTCTGTGAGAAAACAAAATCCATTTTCATTGATCAATACTCTGAAAACTGTTGCCATAGTTTTCAGAATCAGAATGTTTATTATCAGTGTGTGTGTGTGTAGTGAAATTAGGAGTGCTACTCCAGTCAGTACATCAACATGAATAAAAACAAAAACCAAAACAAAACATAAGAAGGTAACAATAGAGGGAATATAAAATTGCAAAAACTAAAAAGTTAAATTGAATATAAAGTTCTTAATGAAAGTAAAATAAGAACAGAACTAAATGTAGAATAAAATAAAATGTGAACACACACAATACTAACAGTAATTTAATATTCTGTACTATACAAATAGTGCATTTTATGTTTTGGAATAAATATTGCATTATTTTGCAAGAACAGAGAATTTTGTATGAACTGCAGAGGATTATTGCATAAACTAGTGCACATAATTCACCTTATACAGGGTTAGTGCACATTATTGGCGGTGATGCACAAGGAAACATTGAGGGAAGTGATTTTACAGGACAAAGTTTTATATGTGACGTAGAAGCAGTTCATATAGATTTATTTTTTCAGGTTGTTTCTAAAGTTCTCCTGGTGTTTCCAGTGGCTCCAACAGTGGAATAATGAGGCCATGCTACTAAAATGCAGGACTGTATTTGAGAGGGTTTGACGTCATTGGTATGAGTAGATGTTGCCTCAAAATGTTTGTGTTTCTAGGGGTTTTCAGTTACTTTCCAACAGTCTCTGGTCTATAATACATATATAATACTATACTATGTACACAGATGTTTTTCCGTATGCTTTGAAGGTGCTTTAACCCCCTGAGACCCAGAAAAGAACAAGTTTTGGCTTTTTTTTTTTTTTTTTTTGAATGAAATAATTGCCTATATTGGAAACATCATGATACAACAGTTTTTTCAGATGCATTTTTTTTTATGGAATGCCCTTTGCTGTGGACATTTTTTTTCTGTATAAAGCTGTCAAACTCTTCTCCACAAACAGGGACAGAAAACCCATAGCTGGGTCTTAGGAGGTTAAAGGTGTTCAGAACTACTCTGTGATGTCTTTCAGGTCATTTGTCACTTTTTTCCAGGTGGCTCCTGTAGTAAATGAATTAATTTTATAAGTGCTTCTCAAGTATTTTTCATGACAGTCAAAGCAGTAGTGGAGGTTACCTGGTGTTTTTTAGGTTGATTCTGAACGTCTTATACAACTTTTTACTCGATCATGTAGACCAGGGGTGCCCAACCCTGGTCCTCGTGAGCCACTATCCTGCATGTTTTAGATGTTTCCATTTTCCAGCACACCTGACGGTCGTTATCAGGCTTCTGCAGA
>JAQQZY010000028.1:20804823-20904312 GCA_030068375.1 Ostorhinchus rueppellii | reverse complement strand
GCGTCTTCGGTACAGGCATTTCTCGGGTAGCTCGAGCAATAGAAAGCATGTTGAAAATGACCGAAGTTGCCCTTTAAGATTTTTGATGAATTTTTGAAATAATAAAAATGTGCCTTTAGTTATAGTGCTCAATTTTGGTCAATTTTCTATAGTGGCAAATTTGGTTACAATATACTTTACTGGGAAAAAAAATATTAGACCATCAAAAATCATCCAAAACAATGGTTATGTAACCAAGTACTAACTCCTGTGTGTATCATGTGACTAAAACAGACAGCAAAGAAAACATGGAATGTGTAAAAGCACAGTTTTTATCAGTACAATGACATGGATATGAATGTAAGAACAGAAGTGATTTTGATTTTTATCAAGAAAAGATGGAAAATGGATAGATATCAGCTCTGAAATTAAACTCTTAGGAGCTATTTTTGTTATCATTATATTTGTCCAAACAAATGTACCTTTAGTTGTACCAGGCATTAAAATGAACATGTAATCTAATACATTTTTCCATGACTGTAGTAGGTTGTGAAATGAGTTTCAGAGTGTGCTTACCTTCTAGGGTTAGTGAGGCTCATCAGTTGTTTCAGATAAAGGCTCAAACACTGACCAGAGATCCCTGAGGTGTTCCGGGATGTTTTTGAAGCCTTTATAACATGGTTTCCATCAGCCTCTGTTCATGGAGTAATAAGTTTGCGTTCTGTGGGAGTAAAACTGTCCTATGTAGTTACACCTGTCCTCTGGGAAGCCTCAGAATAACATTAAAACAAGTCCCCTCTTTTCTAGAAACACTAGAAAAACACAACAAAGGGTGAACGGCGTCTCCCTCAGGCACAACAACACAACACCTATCAATCAGTCAGAGAGAGCGTTTTTCATGAGTGCTTCAGAATAAATTCAATATTCTTTTTATTACTAATAGTTTCTGATGGTGGAGTAGTCCGATTATACTGTGTTCTGAAAATCATCAGTTTGGTCCAGTTTTCATAATCCTTCCAAAGTATTTTAGATGATCATTAAGACACTGATCAGTCCTTCCTCTGGATTTTTTGGCTGTTTCTTTTTTTTTTTTCCAGGTGCTCACTGATGCTAGAGTATACAGACATGACATTTTGGACCATTTAAATATGTCCTTCTGAGGTGTTTTAGGTCAATACTATGGTTTTAATCATTAGTTCTTACATTTATGTGCGGAGGAGTTGAACTCCACTGTGGATATTTGCTTCTAAAATGTTTTAACCTTTTGTATTAATTTGGTCCCTGTTGCATTTCAGGTTGTTTCAGGCCAAACATTTGCAACAAGATTGTTTTCAGACACTTCAAGGAGAAACCAAAGCCATGTAAACCTGTCCATCTGGGCTCGATGGCGCCAACGGTGACTCATCCTGTTAAACTGCCAGCGGCGGCTTTTACAACCCAGTGTTATATAGTGTTTGTTTGTTTTAGTATTTATTCAATACTAGAAATACAGATGTAGTAAATAACTCGCTATCACTATCCTCATTCATATTTTAAGATGCTACACATTAGATCCAGCATGAAATGCCGGCAGTTAGAACACCAGCCGACCGTTGTTGCTATGGAAATGCTATACCATCTCTTCTGGTTGTGTTGATGTGAACTGGCAGGTTTTCAGAACGCTGCAGAAGCAAGTTTTCAGCTCATCTTGTTGTGAATCTTAGGGCTTTTGACGTGGCTGCCAACAGCCTCCAGTGGTGGAGCGTTAAGGCTGTACTGTCGACGGCAGAACTGTGATATGAACACGGCCAGGGTACGTCTGGTTCTTGTTATTCTTCACTTATCAGAACACACTGTGAACATCCGCAGCTTTGTGTCGTTGCTTTGGTTTTGTTTACTTCTCCTAAATGATGGAAGAGAGGACTCTGATTAAGAGGGACGTCTGATCCAATCAGGTTGCAGCGAAGGCCTCGGGCTGATAAACAGCAGCATGTAAAGGATGAAGCACATTCACCTCCGCACAGACGCCGACTACAGAGCAGCGCCGCAAATAACAACAGTGTTTTCTGGATTTTCTTTTTTGGCTTTGACAAAAAATCCCATCTCCCATTGTTTGCAGAGGCTCAAAGGATTAAACAAAGTCAACAATGATGGAGAGGCACAGATCTTTTGAAGTATTTACATTTGTGTGTTTTTGCTTCTCCTTCTTGCCCCTGAAGGCGTACGTCTATATTTTTCTTCAGCCTGAGTTTGTCTTTGCTCCGGTTGGGTAAATGGCGGCCCCGGCGACAGACAGGTGCTCTCCATCTTGTAAAACCCGGGGGGGGGGGGGGGCGTGCAGCACAACACAAATAGGTGTGAGAGCATGGCCCCGCCCCCTTCCACCTGCCTCAGCTCATCCGGCGTCGCAGCAATGCCACGTTGTGGGATTTCCAGCCTCACCGTTAAGTCCCAGAGTGAACGGCAACTCATCACTCAACACAAAACAGCACCGACACACACAGGCTGAAGTAGACAAGTTTATTAATGATAATAATGAGGATGATGAGGATGATGATAATATTAATAATTAGTCATAATTATAATAACGTTAATGTCATAATAAATATAACTCTTCATCTGAAGCACGTAAAGAGAAGCATACAGAAAGAGAAAAAACAAAAACACAAAGTTCAGAGTACAGAGCCAGAGGAGGGGGCAGGGACTTCTAGAGACATTTTTTAACCTTTCAATATATCCATTTAATTTTTTAACATTTTTAAACTTTATTTAACTGGAACATTTACAAAAAGAGAAAGAGATAGATTTTAAAAAATCCTTATAAATAAATTTTGTCATCATTAGAACAAAATACAAGATTTTGGGGAGTCAGAGGATGTTTTTTTTTTTTCTTTTCTTTTTCCCCCTGAAAGGTCGGCTGGGGAGGGGGTGGTGGTGGTGGTGAGGGGGGAGGAGGAGGGGTTGAGGTTATTATGTACAGAACATCAGGAATACAAAAGGGGTCCGGTCGACTCACATACTGGGGTTGGGATGGTGGTGGGGGTGGGGGTGGGGCGTTAGATGGGGCAGGTGTGTCAGGGTCAGGGGGGAGGCGGGGGACTCTCAGAAGGTGTAGGTTTTTTTCTTTTTTAGGGAGGGGGGAAGGGAGGGGGCATCCTGCTAGTGTCACAGCTCAAGCAGTTGTGCTCAGGAAGATCAGGACCAGTTCATTATACTGAAGGCATCTGAAGGGAGGAAGGGAGGGTCGCGTAAACCCCGCCCCCCCCGCTCCATCCCGCTGCTGAGGCACAGGGGGGAGTTTTCATTGGACGAACCAGAACTCCTCTGGACGCAGACAGAAAGTCATTTACAAAAGAAATGAACAACCACAGTTTTTTTCCAGAAAGTTAAAAACATCGTAAACAGAAAAAGTAAAGAATAATCTGTCCCTGACCCCTGATACTAGCGCTGCTACTAACATGGAAGACCAGCAAGATGGAGTTGAAAGAGCTCGATATTTCAATATTTTACACTAACTATTGATAAAAACACACATTTTATAGCAAGGAAACAAACCCACAAAGTGAAAACATCTCAAATATGTGGTTTTCAGCTCATTTTCATGTTAAATCGTCTTATAAACATTACTCGTAGTTTTCGATTTTTTTTCTGCCAAAAACACAAAATTTCAATTAATGCATTCGTTTGTACCATGAAACCTACTGAGTAATGCTGATGAGCTGCTTTCTTGTAATTTTTCTTAATATTCTTACTCTTGATAGCACTATACATTATATATATATGTGTGTATATATATATATGTATATATTACAAGAAAATATGACATTTTTCAAATGTTTTTTTTTTTTTTTTTTTTTACCAGAAAAGTCTTTGATATTTGCCAGAGGAAGTGCTGCTGAATGTTAGTCTGGAACCTCACTTCAAATGGCACATAACAATACATGACATTACATAGTTCCTTACAAATCTAAGTAAATCTATAAAGAGTCGTGTCAAAAACTGATCATATCACACACGTTTTATGTCTCCAGCTCCTTCCATGTGGATCCAACAGTCATCATGTGCAAATAGAAATAATAGCAGTAGCACGTCTTTGTGAAGTTTGAACCGGATAATCATATTTGCAGTTTGTAGCTTAATCAGTTGTAACATTTAGAGGCATATTGTCAGATTGTGTCTGATGTTTACAGGCGTTATAAGCATCAGAAAGAATAGAAACAGGTTTAGTTACTCAGTCCCACAACAGTGAAGTTTACATGCACAAAATATTCTACTTTTTGCATTGTATTCCAAAAAAGACAAAATAGTTTTCGTGACTGATCAAAATGAAGATTCCACTAATATTCCTTTTTACATGCAGCCGTTCAGAGCCTGATGGTGGTATTTTGTGTTTTTGGCTTTTTGATATTTCCTCATATCCAAAACCCTTTTCAGAATATTTAACAGAACCAGAAACATTAACTTTTGGTTAGATTCATCCAGAGGGGTTTCCTCTCCAGCTGACTGTAAACAGGCTTCATGTTGGTACAAAAAAAAAAAAAAAAAAAAAACCCGACACACATCCAACCAATCCTTAAAAAAAAAAAAAAAAAAAAAAAATACAGAATGTATCCTTCCTTGGTCATAAAAGGCCAAACTCACGGCACCTGTCGAAGTCAGAACGTCACCATTGTCGGAATAATAGTGGAACATTAGTGTGCATGTAAACAGTCAATCACTACAGCACCAAATGTGGATGAATCCGCCGCTGAAAGTAGTCAAACGTCGTCCTGTTTGTTTGATGGAATCGACAGTGGCCAACTGAAGAAACTACTGGGCCGTTTGTTTTTCCAGTGGGAGTCGATGGGCTGTGACTCAGACGGATAATGCATCGTCTTCTTCTTATGAGATTAGTTGACAATAATAAAATCGCAGAATAACGGCAGCCTTATTTATTCTTTTTTTTTTTTTTTTTCTTTTTTAAGTGTAAGTACTCCTGGCTAACAAGAATAAGTGGCGTCTTCCTAAAATGTCCCTACCACATGTGACATCAAGTCTGTTGAGTGCATAGATAATTCAGTGAACAAAATCAGACCATGTGACCAAACGTCAAACTGTGGTTCTTCATTAAGTCGACCGACAGGCTCGATTCTGCCTCCCAGGAAGTTCCTGTCAAAGTAAAACTCCGCCCTGCCTCTTGAGTCGTTTCTGACCCACCACAACTCTGGAAAAGTAGGCCAGATGAACCGTGTGACTCTCAGAAACAAACCTACAGCTACGAAAATGCAAAGCCTGCATATGATCACTGCATGGGAGAACAAATGACCGACTTTACCCCATTTAGACTTCACAACAGTAAGTTGCCATGATATAGATACTCTTTGTAATATATGAGAAGCTGTCTACAGATGAACAGAGGTCGCGTGAGTAGGAGCCCTGATTCAGTCTTTTTTTTTAACCTGAAATAAGATGAAGTTAATCAAGAAGTGTGAGGTGAGATTTACTGTACAGGATATTAACAGTACACACTGCAGTTTTGTACAGGAAGTCAGGAGCTTTACCTTCTGGGAACAATTCACACAAAACCACTACTACCTAAGCAGTGTACCCTGAACTCTCAGACAAAGTTGTGCTTCACCCAAAACCTGCTCTGCCTCTGACGATGAAAAAAGTTTCTTCTCAGGGCCAGCAGGTTACTTCCAATATGCAATAAAGCCCAGCAGGGTCAGCGTGAGATCAGCGGTTCAGAGGCCCCCGCAGGAAGCTCGTTATGTTAGCGCAGCGGCGAGCGCCTCCTCGGCTGCGATGATGAGCCAATGAAATCTGGGTCACGTCAATACACATCCGGGCTCCGCCGTCATCACCGAGTCCCGCTGTCTCCTGATCAAAGAGCACTGAGACTGTGTTCAAATCATACTTTGGTTCAAGTTAGAAAAAAAATCAATATTCATAAACTTTTTATCTGACACCCACAACACATTGCGCTAATTAGCGAGTCTTCCCAGCTCCAATGAAGGGCCGAAATCATGTTCTTCCTGAAGTGTGCGTTGGGTTAAAGGAGGATGTGATGCTTTGCGCTGGATGGGAGATGCTGTCTGGGATTATGTGTGTGTGTGTGTGTGTGTGTGTGTGTGTGTGTGTGTGTGTGTGTGATTCTGCTTCTGTTGTTCATCTACGGTTTGTGTTTGTGTGGTAAAAGGGGAGGGGGGTCAGAGGGGGAGATCAGTTCACACTATCACCATCACACTTTCAATCATATAACACATGATCACATGTTACAGTAAATATCAGGGACATATTTAGTTGGAGAGGGGTCTGATATCTATGTTTGGGGGCCAGGGGCTTTCCTGCCCACCCCCTCTACTCCCTGACATCACCACAGCCCATATAATAGATATGTATATATATTTATATACAGAAAAAGAATACATACGTATTGGACACCCTAGACATTAAAGTACATTCAAAGAACTGAACCAACATTCTTGTTTAAACACGTTTACAGTGACTCTCCTGATATAAAGAATTAAGGTTTTGTTTCCACCAAATTAAAACTTTTTTTCCTCTTTAAAACTTTTCAGTGCTGCAAAAAACAAAAACACACAAATAATAAATATTCTCAGAATACATTGACAAAAATAAAAAAGAAAGAAAAATTGACATATTTCAGCCCTCGTTCTTTGTTACCGTTGGATGGGCACTACTGTATTTCTATAATGTTTTCTCTAGCGTCGTAGTCTATGCCTCAGGCTTGTGTTTTGGTTATGCACCTGCTGATGTAGTACAATGGGATTATTCGATTATAATTCAATTTGTTACATGGACGATGATGAGTTATTCTCGTCAGGTGGAAACGTGCATCCTTGGTAGTTGTACGCACCGCATCGTGTTGGTCTGCGTTGGATAGTTTTTTCCGCCGGTGCAGAGTGACACAAAGGCTTGGGCTCGGAGTCTGGCAGGTGAGTAAAGTCGGCGACTTTTTCCGGCGCCATTTTCTCTAACTAGTCCTCAGTCAATGACCTCTGCTGGGGCGTGGAGAGGGGCAGACCGGGGAGGCTCGGCGTTATACCGTCTCACCGTCCCGCCGTGGCTCACCCCCCCACTCCCCAACGCTGTAAACCAGTGACGCTGCCCATTGGGGAGGGCGGGGATGCCCAATGGTGCTGCCAGGAGGAAGTGACATCACGACAGTATCCACGGGGGACGCTGCTAACAGTAGCCGGCCAGTGACATCGCAACAAGGAAGAAAGAGCGACGTCAGCGGCCAAAAAAAGGAAGGAAGAAAGGAAGGAAGGAAGGAAGGAGGGAGGAAGAAGGCGGAGCAGTGAGACCAGGACCTGGACTCCACCCACAGGAAGTACAGAGTAGAAAGTGCTTCTGCCGATGCCGAGCTCTCCCTGCCACCTTTCTGTTTGTGTACATAGATTTTTTTTTGTTTTGTGTTGTTTTTTTTTGTTTTTTTTTGTCGACCTCGGCGACAAGAGCAGTGTGCCTTCGAGAAAAGAGGCGGGGGGAGGCTCCTCCCTCCTCCTTCCTGCGTACCACAGAATCAGCATCAAGGGCCAACTGTTCATCTCCCTTACCAAAAAACATAAAAACAGATTTGTACATATATACTGCTTTATACACACTTTTTACCATTGTAAATCACAAAAGTATAGAAAAATAAAATGTTTTATAATAACGGGACACTTTTCATTCTCGCTCTGTCTTTTTCTACCCGGCAAAAAGGTGGTCCCTGGTGGAAACTGGCTCACTCCGTCTGTCAAGTTTGTGGCTGGTTTGACACCGCTGCCGCGGCGCCACTTTGTTCGCCTCCCGTCTTCCCTCGCCAGCCTCAGTAGAGGGACTCCTTCTCGTCTTCTTCTTCTTGTGTTATTTTCCTAAAGCTAGTTCTCCTCTCTTCGTTGTTTTCATCTGTGATGTCCATCAATACTGAGTACAGCTCTTCCTTTTGTATTTACTGGAAACAGGGGAGAGAAGTGGGAGAGGTGGTAAA
This sequence comes from Ostorhinchus rueppellii, assembly GCA_030068375.1. Taxonomy (NCBI): domain Eukaryota; kingdom Metazoa; phylum Chordata; class Actinopteri; order Kurtiformes; family Apogonidae; genus Ostorhinchus; species Ostorhinchus rueppellii. The sequence goes on along the minus strand of JAQQZY010000028.1, from coordinate 20,896,376 downwards.
TATGCAGAATGTTATGATCCGGATACGCATACATAATGAGGAGCTATGACGCGGCAGTAGACCTGCCACTAGTGCATGATGGGATATGTCTGAACTGTGAGTCATTCAGATCCTTCAGTGAAAGAACCACAAGGTCAAAAGTATAACTATGGGTAAATGTTGTGAAGTCAGAACATTATGTATGAAAAGCAAAGGAGATAAACCCTGTCAGTGTTTGACTATAAACTGACTTGACTGTCTATGAACTATTAACTTTATACTGTTAAGTATTGATGTCAGTTGAGTCACATTCTATAGATGAACATATGGTTGTAGCAGTGCTGACCTGTGAGACGCCTTTCTAAAATTATTCATTAAACAATGGAAAAACAGGTCTGTTTCTAACTGTTGTCTGCATTAACTTAAAGACCGTCCACACCAAGAACAAAAAAGGTCTAAAAATCTGAAGAGGTCAGAAAACTCCACCTTTAAGAACGAATGAATGAACTGATGGAAACATGACAAAATACGTCCACAGTTTACAGGGACCCAGGCGGTCACATCACCGTTGTTTGAGTATCATTTGTTTGTGTTTTTCTTATAAAAACAGATCCTAACATGAGTCTCTTGGTGTGGATGGACCTTCATCCTCTGGTTGGAGACATAGTAGACATAGAACTCTAATCTGAAATGACATCAAGTTCTCAGACTAATGTCGTGGAGTAAAAAGTACAACCTTTGCCTCAGATGTAGTGAAATACATGTGTAAACCTGCAGAAAATAGACATACTCCAGTAAAGTACCAGTACTGCACAATAGTACACGTCACAGGAAGTAGAAACTAGACATTGGTTCTACAAAAATACAAAGAAATGATGTATGAATAAATAACACAGTTCCTTTAAAGTTGTTCCTTCACAGCAATTTTTATCCAACTAGTGAAGAAAAAGAAAACACAGTGAAGTCACAGCAGGAAACTGGAACCCGTTAAAACTCAACTCTGCGAACTTTGAGAGACACAACAGCTTCATTGACGTTTCATCCCGTTCTTGTAAAGTTGAATAAAACCAGCGGGAGTCGAGCCCCCCTCCCCTAATCCCCCCCTCCCCAGAAAAACATCACAGGAAAAGGAGTGGAGATCTGCACTTTGGCGAAGTGAAGTGAAGAGTCTGGGCGTAATGGAGGCGGATGGGAGGGGAGGGGGCTGTCCCAGGACCCTCGTCATGACAGATGCTCACTAATTCAGACTGATCTTCAGCAGCTCTGCAGAGCCTCGTGGAAAAAAAATTAAAGGAATGAAAAGAGACGAGGCTTTAATTTCCAAACGGCTTTGTAGTGCGTAACCTCGCCTCTCCACTCCCGATCCACAGAGACCAACAGTCAAACCGGTGGCATCCTCAATCAGCCTCTACACCCGACCCCATCCAGGCTCGGCTTCACCTCCTCCTCCTCCTCCATCCGTCCGTCCTCAGATTTACCGAGCGCTCACCGGGGACCTGCCATACAAAAATATCCGCATGCAGTCGTTGGGCTCAGCAGGGAGCAGCACAATACCGTTGGAGCTCCATATAGTCCTCGCTGACAGCAAATATATTAATCACCCACAGACACCGAGGATTCAGGAGAGGATCGGTTCAGGTGTTCACTCCTTCTTCACGCCGCAATTAAAACCTGAGCACATGGAAAGTTACGGACTCACATTTACACAGTTGTGCGGTTGCAAACACAGGGTTTTCATGAACTGAGTGAAATGTTTCCACCTGCATCAGGAACACGTGAAAACCAGAGAACTCAAACCAACACGACCACCAGTGGTTCGGATGTTTGCAGATGCTACCTTATCGTTAACCTTATAGCGTACTTACCCAAGTCGTATTGTAATATGTGAGTGACTGCTGCTTCATTTTTATGCAGATATCACAATTTGTCCTAAATTATGACTGAGGCTATTATACTACGAGGCTAACGAAATGAGAGACTGATCTGAAAAGGTGTTTTAGACTTTTAATCCGCTGTTTTCAGATAATTTCCTATGAAATCTAAATTTTAGTGGAACCATTTTTGTCTTCTTTAAGAGCTGTAGATAAATGTAATTAGTTTGTTTGTGGGGTTTATGAGAAGTATTTTAGTTTCATAGGTTTCAGTTTTTGACATTGAGAAAACACCTAAAAAAAAGTCCTAGAATATTCACATATAAATCTATTTAATGACCTCTGAAGCCTGTCAACATCCTGTCGATAAGTAGAGTTTTTATTTCAAAACCATAACCAAATTGTAACCATGAGATAATTCCTCAATGTTGTTTTCTCGCTTGAAAAAAACATCATGAATAATATATTCATCATGTCTCTTACAGCTCACAGTTTGGGTAAAGAAATTAATTTTTTGTTTTATCTGTGTTAAAAGGTTAAAAAATGGCAAAAACTCATCTTTCCCTGGAACTATTTCTGATTTCAGATACTTTTTTGTTTAAAATGTATGATCATGTTTATTTTGCTTTATTCAAGGCCTTATAACACAGCATCATTGTTATTTTTTAACATTTTTTACTTTTATTTAGAACCTTAAATAGTAACAGTAAAACCAGTGCTCTCTTAATTTATTCCAGAGTTTTGTGTTGATTTAAGGATGTAAACTGACAAACAGCAGCTTTTCCAGCTGCATCTGCTCCAGTTTTTAAGCTGTTAATACTAATAGGAAATGGCAGAGAGCAGACATACATGTACATACTGAGAAAACTGCAAAACATTCAATAGCTCCTAAAGAAAATGTTGAACAAGTACTGGGATAAAACATTTAATATCAGGGTCATTTCATCAAATATTGATAAAGTAGTGGTTTATACTGATTAAAAATGAAGAGGAACTTGTACTATTCTCTAGAAATACACACCTAAATGTTATTAATTTTATCTGGAATTGGGGAAAAAACAAGATGTTTACATAGACATTTGTACGATTTATAACAGTATCTTTAACAGCATTAATCCTAGTTTTTTTAAGTTCTTTTACTTAAATATCATCATGTAGATCTAATAAGTAAAGGACAGAAATCTGCAAACGGGCTGAAACCTTCCAAACACTGTTATCGGTAAAAGCCTCAACATCAGACATAAACCGAGCTCTGATCCACTTTCCACCAGGTTTGCGTTTGTGTATTTGTGTATTTGTGTTGTGGTGTCGGTTCCTTCGTGTCGCAGTCGTGTTGCGTTGAGCTCTCGTGGCCTGAACACAAACCGTCCTCATTCGTCTAAAAAAGGACAGAAAACCACGAGAGGAAACTAGGCAAAAAAAAAAAAAAGGCTTTAAAGAAAACAGATGAAACAGAGGAAACATGTGAAACCAGAACCTGAAAACATCCACGTCGTGTTCTTATAACTGCTTTATTCTGACACTCAAAACAATCAGATTACTTATGTCACAGTTTGACAAGGAAAATAATCCATGAAGAAAGAAAAGAAAGTCATAATATTTTACTTTTACCTATGAAATGAACCCAAAAGAAAAGTACTTTACACGTTTGAGACAATATATTCTCATAGAAATTACATACAATTAAAGAACAAGTTCAGCTGAATTGAAAATACACAGATAACCCCACTTCATATAGGAATACATATAAAACAGTTACTCAGAGAGTTGCGATATAGTGTGTGTGTATATACATTTAAATGTATTTACAGGTTCTGTAGCTTTTTTGCTTGGTTTTCTTTTGTACAAATCTTTTCGGTGATTCAGAAATGCACCGGTCAGCTCATCAGGATTCAGTGAAACATGAAAAACCAGTGATAAAGAGCATTTTTTAAATCACTGATACAAACTAACGTTGAGGTCTGGTTGCATATGAAGCTGGTTACGGAATACGACAAAAGCAAATGACCATCTGAGCGTCCATCTTAGGAATTCACACAGAAATCACTTTTTTTTTTTTTTTTTCCCCTTGAAGCAGAACAGAAGAGCTCAGACCTTGACGTATGTTACTGACCAAAACAAGACTTATTTCCATGTTTGACACTGGTGCCCTGATGAGCTGCCCCCGAAACACCTCTGTTTGTTTTCTGTAAACTGTAGACAAACCCGTGCAGACTGATAGACGACGATACTCCGGCTCGTCCCTGGAATAACATGACCCAACAGGGAAAAAAGGAGAATTTAGCTCGTATTTACATCATCTATGATTTCAGCGACAAGTCTAGAAATATCAGGAAGCACAACAAATGGTTATTTAACTAACAGTGTTAGTTATTAGTTTTGTCAATAAACTAGTCACCTTTTGCTGTTTTCGATGCCTTAAATACAGGTTAAAGTTCAATTATTAGCAGCAACTGAGAGTCATCAATTAACCTGTAAAGACCCAAACATCCAACGTCGACCAAATTCATCTGCTGATCTCAAGTGTTTAATACCTGTTTAATGCCACTAATCCTATCAATAAATGTAAAGAATTGTTGTAAAATACAGTCCTTTTTTCATGGTCATCAGATATTGACCCATCTGGATGTTCAGAAGCTCTGTAGTTGCCATGGAAACAGTCATCTTCTACAACATTGATTCACTAGTAAAACCCTTCATCCACTGTCATTTATCAAATCCCATGTTTGATAAATGACAGTGGATGAAGACACTTAGTTTATGTTCAATTAATGATAGATTTTACTGAAAAAGTCTGTTTTTCTGTTTCTGATATAATAATCATTTGGTAACTGTCACAAAAGTAGTTCTGGGTCATTATGGGTTAAAGTAAGTAAATTGTTCTTGGGTTTTGGATATTAAAACATGCATAAGTAATATAGAAATACTTCTGAATGAATTATTTGTTAAATTGGTTAAAAACAGTTGAGTCGATGTGAATAAGCTGCATAAACTCACAGATATGTCTAAACGATTCCTGTCCGTGTTTTTCAGTTTGATCACATTCATCTGTTCGTGTCGTTATTACAGGGACGTGGAGTAAAGTCACATACGTTAGCGAACTGCATTCACGTCGTCGTCCTTGCTCTCCTTCCTCGCACACGTTGAAAACACACACATTCTAATGCATATATATATATATATTTTTTTATAGCACGTAGGCACACACATTCAGAAAACAAAACCCAAAGGAACAACAAAAGGAGTCTATTTCATTCCAGTCTAGCTTTACTTAAAGCGGACACTAACTCAATGCCCACATGTCGACTCGCCATCACCGAGGCCACATGACAAACTCCTACGAGCGTTTCTCTTTGAAAACGGTAAAAATAAGACTCAAAATCTGTTTGGACTCATAGAAAAACCCCAAATGGTGCATATACGTACTAGCATAGAAAAGGAAGAACAATGTCTGTTTATCCACATAAAGATCTTCTCTGACTCATGAGATAATGGATTAAGTTTCTTCTTTTTTTTTCTTTTTTAATATACAACATTACTCTATATCATTTTAACATCTCGACTAAACATAACTAGCTGTATGTGATACTTTTATAAATATGTTACATCTCAGAAAGTTTGGAAAAAAAACAGAACAGAAAACAAATAAAGTGCAACAACTTTTTTTTTTGTTGTTTTTTTGTTTCGTTTTTTTGTTTTTCCGAGACCACAAACACTTTTGTGAGTACATAGAAATGAAATATTATTGGCAATAGCTTTGTTGTATTTCTGTAGCTGCACTGAAACTTTGACAGCTAACGTTGGCTACACAGAGATTCTTCTTTTCACCTCGAGTAGCAGAGTTTATGTCGACTAAGGCGAGCACTGCTGCACTCTACACATGTACATAGTGTCTCCTGGGTGCTTTTATACGATATCTTATGTGTGTATACAGTGTAAAATACAGTATATGTCTACATAGATCTATAATACAGTAGCTTTAATAAGGAACAATAGTAGTCTTATTTATTCGTCCTGTGTCTGGGTCTTTACTCAAACTAAAACCTTGTATTAAGCCGTGCTGCTGGTTGTGGTAGAAACAGAACTATCCTGCAGAGGAAGGTGTGTTGTGTGTCTGTGAGTTTCATTAGCTTATCCTGAGGTAAAAACATTTTGTGCGATGTTTTCAAAGACAGCGTGGCGTGGGAGCGGCCGTCCGCCAGGTCCGGCTCGGCTCGCTCTATGTCGATGCTGTGTTAGTGGAAGTGGAATCTTCTGCACATCACCCCCGAACGCAACCACCAATGCAGTATTTACCGTTAGGCTTTAGGGGAAGATGCAACAACCACCTTTAGTACTTTGTTGAATGTAGGGGTGTCAAACATATGGCCTGTGGGCCTAAAGTGGCCTGCCAAAGGGTCCAGTGTGGGCCGTGGGAGGAATTTGTAAAATGCAAAAATGACACTGAAGATATGAACAACCAGTGTTTAAAAAAAATCATTTTAGTTGAGGACATACAAACAAATATGATCTCAAGTGGGTCAGACCAGTAAAATGCTTGTAAAATAATGAGAAGTACAAATTTACTTTAAGTGTAAAAAAGTTATTTGACAATGTTTATATTTACAAACTAAACTTTAACAATAACACGTGAACAACCTGAAATGTCTGAAGAATACAATACTTAAGTACAATTTTAACAATATTCTGCCTGTTGCTAAATGTTTAGTGTATTTGTAGAAACACAGATCTGTACGTTGTGTAAATGATAAACTGAGACCTAACACATTTTATTAAAAGACATTTCAGGTCATTCATGTTTGTTCAGGTTATTCTCATTTTCATAACATAATTTTACCTTTTTCACACAAAAAAAAGTGGAAAAAATTGTATGAAATTCTTATTTATAGTTTATTCTGTTATTATTTTACTGGTCTGGCCCACTTCTGATCATGCTGGGCTGTATGTGGCCCCTGAACTAAAATGAGTTTGACGGCCCTGGTTTAACGGGCAGAATTTACAACAAACAACATTATATTTGTTACATTTAATAAGAACTAATACAAGCACAACATAAGATAATCATGACAAAATCTTGGGTTTTTGTTAGGGGTGCACCGATGCCACTTTTTTGAAAACTGATACGAGTACAATCATTTCAGTACTTGCAGATACCGCGTACGTCCCATACCGATACTCCATATTTTGGCTTTTCAGGGCTGTTTTGATTGAAAATTAGCTAGTAACAAGGTGAATATTTGTTGAAATAGGCCATCTCATTAATAATATGTGAAATAACAATATCAGTAGGCCTAGTATTTTTTTTAATCACATCACACACAGTTGTCATTCAAAGTGCTTGAGAAAGAAGAAAAATATTATAGGAAGTAAGACTGTAGATAACTAACCCTAATAATAAAACTGCCATTTCTGATTATTTATTTGGTTGGGGGCCGATAGAAAAAACTCACTGGAACATATGGGGCTGTGAATTCTGCGGTGTCTCCTGTTTGTGTGTTCTCGGAGAGACTTTTTTTTTTTTGGTATCGGTGCATGGTATCGGCAACTGTTTGAGTAGGAGTACGAGTATATTAGAGAAGTATCAGGGCCGATACCGATACCATCCCTAGTTTTTGTTCTATCGAAAACTACTTGAACTAAAATTAAGTACTCGTCTAATGTTTAAAAGGTCATTTAGGGATTTAAAACCAGAGTTTAGTCTTGGTTTTCAGGGGTATTATTGTGGTCTGGGCTCCTGGACGTTTATGGATGTGGTTCGTGACCTGGTTTCAAGTCATATGAGAATCTTTGAGGTAGAATCACCATCAGTTTTCTCAACTATTATAAAATGTCAAATTACAACAAAACTATACAGTATTCACCTAGTTTCCTCTGGTTTCTTTCAGCTGTTGTATCTGAGCAGAACCCATCCTCATAATAGTGATAATATTCAGATGAACTAAACACCATCTGCAGTTTTTCCAGTTATTACCTCAACTGTCATCATCTAATTTGTTTTAGAATTCACTTGAAATCATCTGTAAATCAGACTTCCCACCCATTAGAGATCAGAAGCTAACAGATTTATGGGTAATCCCTCGTCAATTTTTTTAAGCAGCAAAAGAACACATTGCACAAACTCTTCACTTAAATATTGACTAAAACTGAACATTTTAGTTCAAACGGACAAAAATATCACTTATAAACAGATTGAAGTGGCCTGGTTAGCATAGCCAGCAGCTCTAATGTTAGATGAATAGAAAAGCTCTGTTATATGTTTAGTTTTTACTTAATCTGTCACTATTTAAGTCTGTTTGTATTCAGATCAGTATTTTCCTTTAGTTTTAGAGTTAGATATATGAAAATGTTTCAAAATAGAACATGTAATTTTACATGACTTACAAGACAGTTTTATATCTAAGTTTGGAAAAGATTCAATGGATTGAAAAAAACAACGATATGGACAAAAGCTTTTAAAAAACCTGGTAAAATAAATTCCATTGTGGACAAAATACAACTATCTTGGAGGTTCATTTCAGCTACGTTCAGACTGCAGGTGAATGTGGCCCAAACCCGTTTTTTTTTTTTTTTGCCCATATGTGACCGGTATCTGATCTGTTTGAACAACACATATCAGAATTTTTTCAAGTTTCAAGGCCGCTTTCATATGTGGTCCTAAATCCCATATTTTGCAATGCAACTTCAGGCCGAACGGACAGGTCGCATTTATCTGATTTTTACATCAGTGAAATGCGACAAACATCACAATTCTGCTTCCCAGGAGGAGGAGCGGTGGGAAAATACATTTACTTCCATAAACACAGTGCATGTCTGCGTGGTCATGTATTATATCAAGAGCTCTTTTGCACATGCAGGCCACTTCAGGGTAACATTCAGTTCATACTCAAAACTGATAGAAGTCGCATTTTGGGTGCAATGTGAACAAGCACACAAAAAATTTAATTTCACCCAACACTAAAATATACATTAAGACTGACATCTGAATGTAGCTTTAGTTATTTTTGATGTTGGGTTTTGGCATTTATTTTATTTGTGAACTGCACTGAAGCATCGTAACAGGAGAAAAACACCTGTTATCACCTCCACAACATTAGAACTGAGCTGCTTCAAAACACTGAGAACGGACATGCTTGCAATTATTTTTTAAATAACCGAAAATTTGACTTCTGTGATCATTGTGGAAACGTCCAAATTGAGTGTCTGATGTGTCTATTGATAATTGATCTTCCATTGTTGTGGTTACGTGGATCCTCAAGCAACAAACTGATCTGAGCGAGATTGGGCCGGTTATCACCATTTAGCTGATGTGGGCGGGGTTTGATACAAAAACGGACTGTTGTAAACAATCAAGATGTCCGCCGCTGATGTGGGAAAAACAGTAGTAAATCAACTGGATATTATCTATTATGTTTTGTGGTAACTAGTGTCAGTTAAGATACTGAAGGGACTGTTTCTATCAGAAGTCGAGGTTTATGAATCGATCCATCCTGTTCGGTTCAATAATCCAACAGGCTGTGGTTTAAAGCTCCAGGTTTAGCTTGATTTATATTAAAGTCCAGGTGCTGAAATGGTTTAAAACTAAACCCACCCTCTGTTCTGTTCTTTTGGGTCCATAATAGAATCATCCAACATCAACTAAGAGGTTCCTCATCATCAGCTGAGAACTGTTCTCTGTTGTTCTCCTGATCTCATATAAAATAATAAATAATATAATAAGAATATATATAATATAATAAGAATATAAAATACAAATAATATAAGATATAGCCTTTTGTTTCCTCAAGATAATGGAATAGTTATAATAATGACTTATCGCAAGAAAATAACTTTATTATCGCAAGATGGTGAATTCACTGAATGAGTAATAATTGGAAGGTTGGGCGTTCTCTGTTTCTCTACAGAACCCAGAACCCAACAGTCTTCAATAAAGTAGTCATGTGTAAGTTTTAATCTGTGTTTCTTTTTTAACTCCTGCATTAGAGGCATATTGTCAGAATATTGCAGCCTCTACGGTGTGTTTGTTACAAGCCTTTCAGATGATGGAACTGTTTTGTTGGGCTGCCCATTTGTTTATTTTATGTATCTTTGTCAATTTTCCTGGTTAATTTGCACATTTTCTTCACTTTTTGTCCATTTATTGATCAGTTTGTTGATTATTTTGTGTCAAAATACAGCAAAAATTAAGGGATTAGTCAAAAATTCAGTCTCTCATAGCATTAATTTTACATTAACAAATTACATTTAGTCTTCATTCCTGTATATTGTATGTTTTACATCTAAAAATGCTTTTATATGTGGATTTATTTTACGTCCTAAACAGAGATAGAGTTTATAATGAAGGTTTGGGTTGTCATATTTCTCTTTGGGGTTTTTTACCAAAAAAACCCCCCAAAAAAACATTTAGGAACTGCTGTTTTAGAAGAATAAGAACAGATTACTGCGATAAAGGTCTACATTTGTCCCCTAAAACATAACGGTGAGTGCAGAGTAGTTGCATGTAAACGTTCAGTGTAATGTGCAGGAGACTGAGCTGGAATATGAGCAGACAAATCTGACCTTCATGACCCTTTTCTCTGCATGCTGTCAAACCACATAGTACAGCTTTTAAGGCTCCACTGCAAGTGCACAACAGTAGGACACTCCAACAGGAAAAAAAAAAGAAACAAAAAGAAACCAAAGCAGTCAGAGCAGGGCTGTGTTTGAGCTAAGAATTACCAAGGCATGTTACAGGAGTTAGCGTTAACTGGAATTAATCAAATGTGTGTGTTTGTTTGTTTGTATTAGTCAGAGAAATGCCTCAGTATATTCTTGGTCAGATGACAGCGGCTGCATACACACACCTCTGAGCATGCATCATGCGTGCTGCAGGAGGCTCACATCAGTTATAGTGACACAGCACCCATGTACAGCAATCAAGATAATGCACATGTGCATAAAAGTTCCCAAAAGAAAAGCACAAAATGAATACAAAACAAGAGCAGACCAATGATGACATCAAAAAGGTTGTTGTAGAAATATCGGTGTCAGGGGAGGGGCTCAGCGAGGGGACCTGGAAGCTTTTAGTTTGATTTAACTCTCCACCAAGGACCGAGGGGGGTTTGCTTGTTTTGCATTAGTCTTTTTTTTTTTTTTTGAAGGCGGAGGATTGTTTGTTTGTTTGTTTGTTTGGTGGGGTAATGTCTCTGTCTTTCTGGCATTTTTTCTTTCGTTTAGTAGGGAGTGAAGCGACTGTACCCTCCTCTGTATAGGCTAGCCTGCAACATCAAAGATGAAAAAGTACCAATCAGTATTCAAGTGACAGCTTAGTCCGTTTTCTCTTTCTCTACAAATTTCCTTCCTCTTTCCGTCACAGGTTTTAAAAGGTGGGACTGGTTCAGGTTTGGTTAAACTGTTCAATTGCATACGTTGAGTGTGTGTTAGAGTCATCAGGAGTGAAGGGACATGTGTCTTTAACAACAGAAGCAAAAACAGCGCTTTACTTAGAAAGAAAAAATAATGGCGTGCTTTTACGTCATTTCAAGGACTATTGTGCTTTTGCTGCCTTTCACTTAAGTAAAAACATTCTCTTCTCAGGCTGTGACAATAGCAAGAGATTGAACCAAAGCAGAATAAGTTGAGGGAGGTTTAATAATCCTTTTCAGAGCGTCTGCTCCTCTTCTGAAGGGCCAAACCAGCACAGGATATTAGCCCTTAGATTTAGCACCATGCTCCAGGTATCTAGGGCAGACACACACATAAACGCATGCATGTGGCCTATCGCATGCACACCTGCACATGCACACTCCCACTTCCCTCCTCTCATCTTTCAGAAGCTCGGCTGCAATTAGAAATTCAACCCGACTCAGAAGGGCTACTGAATGTCTTCAAAGGCTAATTTCGCCTAATTTCGGGGAGTCCTCGCGCTTGTACAAAACTTTCATCCACACAAGATGCTTCTGTGCGTTGGAAATGAATAAAGAAAACTTCAACCTCAACCTCAGAGGAACTAATTATTGTATAGCTTTTAAATGCAAAAATGACTCTTCACTGCTGGAGAAGCTATTAATCAAATATGATTAAAGAATTAGAAACCAAACCGGTCTTTCTCTTTTAGACGGATGCCTTGGTGCAGCCCGTCTCCCAGCGGCTTCGCCATTTGTTCAACACCACACACTCACACACCTCTGGAGTCTGTGTTCACTCCCTCAGCTCCCAACACACACAACAGTAGCTCTGGGATTTTTAGGGGCCGAAATCCGTTCTTATACTTTGATCGAGAGGACGATTAAAGCGTCAGAGAAATGGAAGGAAATTTGGAGGAAAAAGAAGAAAGAATAAAAAACATTCAAGCACATTTTTTAATTAAGTAAATGAAGAGGAAAAACAAATGTCTTAATTAATGAAAGCTTTTAGCTAGCAGCTGCACCGGGGAACTGTATGTTTTTTTTATGCTGTTGAAAAATCGCATGCATGCCGGAATGGTAAATTTGAGTCATTTCTCAAGCAGAGAGCACGCCTCGGAATAAGCTTATGGGCAGGAGGGGAGGGGGAGGCAGCCCCCTCCCTCCGACTCGCTCTCTCTTTCATGTCCCACGGCACACTGCTGCATGCGTTTGATGGTCCTTAATCTGTAGGTTTGGTCTGTGAGCCTGGTCCCATCCCCTCATCATCATCAAGAAACAAAACCAAAGAGAAACTTTCTCCATTTGAAAAAAAGATGCTCTTTTATTTATCGTCACTTTTCATCTTTGATGTTACAGTAGCTGCAAAAGCTAGCTAAAAACAGACATTAACAATTCACACTTCATCCCTTCAAGTTTGTTTTTAGTTTGACTGAATGCAAGGGAAAAAAAAGAAAAAAAACAGACATGATCCAACTCGCTCTGTGGCGAGTTGAGTGATGTAGAATGAACAGAAAGCTTGGAGATGTTATGTAGGATGCAAAGTTCATATATCAGAGAAAAACACTGCAGTGATTCTGCTCATTTCAGGAGGAACTCATGTCAAATTAATACTGTATGGGGTGAACACAACATAGGTTTGTTGCACTAAATGTCAGCCAATTTCAGTTTTTTTGTTTTTTTTTTTTTTTACTGCTCAGCTCCACTAGGGCGCGCCACAGAGCATGACAAAACTAAATCAATTAATGAGGAAATTCAGAAATAAAAGCCAGCGACCGCTTCAGTCTCTGGTCTTTATTTTGGAGTGTGAGTTGTGTGTGTGTGGGCTCATGTTAGTGCATTCACACAGAAAAAATAAGGAGTAAAGAGGCAGCATCTCAGACACTTACCATAGTCCCCACACTGTATGTGGCGGCCGGGCCAATCGTGTGGTGGTAGGGGTCTGCTGTTGCATAGACTCTGCCATAGCTGCACGAGGGGAGGCACAGAGAACACAGTCATTGATCTATCATTGACGAGGAGAGCAGAACATTTATGCATGCTTGTTTAATGCTCAACCCCTCAAGTCAACTCTTTCAAGTCTCTAACACAATCAATTATTTCCCTCCTCGGCCTCCTGGGCTTCTACATTATACAAGGTGGTTCAAAAAGGGGAGTTCAAAGGTGGGTGAATTATACTTGTCTTTTCATTGTCATCTTGATTAGGTGGATGGAATAGGTAATGAGCATGCAGAGGCTCATACAGGCAGCAGAAGGAGAAGAAGAAGGCGAGGAGGAAACCCAGTTGATGCTGGAGGGCTTGGTCTCTCACCCTGTTCTTGTTTACCCAGGCTGCACACTGGGCTCACGCCCCTGTCTTTTCATTGTTGCTGGTTTGGAACTAATCCTTCCAATTTCCTTCTGAGACAGGACAAGATGTGTCTGCCTTATTTATTTATTTATTTGACTTCACATATTCCTCTATTTACTTTCTTTTTTTTTTCTTCAATGCTCGCTTGCAAATGAGGGTCTGCACGGAGCAGATAAGGCACACCCAGCCAAGGACTGAGGGCACCAAATCAACCAGGAATAAAAAATAAAAAAAAGTGGAGAGAGGAAGAAATTCTCCTAAAGGAGACAACAAGACATACGGCGTTCATGGCTTTCGTGTGAGCTACATTGAGTTATATAAGATCTAAATGTGGCTCTGCCCATTTAAGTCCGGCAGCACCCAAGGTCAGTGAGCAGGACGTGAAATTAGAAAGGCTGCCTGGGCTCCTTGGGGAGGAGGCCAGTGCCATGAGATGGTCAGAGGGAGTCTCCCTGGTCCTCTTATCTTCAGCAAGCACCGAACCCCACAGGCCCTCTAAGGCTAATATATCTACAAAATGGCTCTCACCAGAGTGGCATTGCTGACGACCGGCAGGTCAAACCACCCTGTGCAATGTCACTGAGCCTCCACAGAGCTGATTGGAAGCCGGGAGGGTCTTTCCAATGTGACTGGCTCCTCACAAGGACCCTGTGATGGTGCTGGAGCTCGATGTGGTGACTTATAGGGCTGTACTAATGCAGTCTGTGAGCACTGTGAGCTTTTCAGATAATAAATGTTTCATATTTTCCGGGGTTTCACACGCAATCCTGATGACCTCTTTTTATGATTGGCTGACTGCTCTGCGGTTAAGTCTGATAAGGTATTGCAGAGACAATACCGACAAGCCCCTATTGATCCAATGGGCATGACCGCTTATTCAAAAGGAAACAAACAGACAAAGCAAAACAAACAACTTGGGGGCGAATTACATTAAATCTCAGGGAAAAGTATAGGCAAGAGAAACAGGAATTAAATCACTCAGAGAGGAAAAAAGCTGCTGTCCAATTTCTGCTCTCGCCGAGCACGGCTGCTCATAATTCGAGCCGTGGCGAGGCCTGATAAATCTTACATTATCGATATGATCTTCAGGCTCTCAGGCAGGGTGTACGTTATCACAAGTGACATGCTCAATCCTTCCCAGATTACATTCCCAAACCAGCCCACATCCAGGCTGACAACGGCTTTCAGAGGCCGAAATGAATCAGAGACGCCTCCTCAGACATAGCACACCTGAACCAGAGTGACATCACTCAGAGGTGATAGAGTCCCTGCCGCTCCATCTCCCCCCTCCGTCTGCCGTCCTCAGACCTGAGGCCATTCATAAATACCACTGATATACCCACTCTCCCATCACAAGCACACAGTCACCACATATATCACCGCTTTTCTCATCCAGTCCAACAAGGTTAGTCTTTTTTTGTGTTTCGTAGCTTCAAGCTAAAAAGAATATGGTGGTTTCCCTAATAGATAAGATAACTGGAGAGGAAGAAAACCCCCAAAGAAACTACACAGTGCATTTAGAAAATGCCGCAGAAGCAGCCGCCTCATTCATCACGTCTATTCTTCATCTACTTGTGGCTCATAGATGTGTTACTTTCTGTTGAAAAACGCTGCAGTTAATTAAGCACAAATCCTCCGTTTACTTCTGCGCCGTTACATCTTCATCTACGACGCTGACTGCAGTCCTCGACGGCTGGACTCATTTGTCTCTCTTCTACCTCGGTCTGTAATTTCAATCTGAAACTTTGAGCTGAACTAAGACGCAAACGTAAAGTGAACATGTCTGTGAAGTGATCTCATTGCTTAACGCTCATCTCAGCCTCCAGCACCAGGAGAAACAATAGGAGCGCCACAAAAAAATAAGCAGAGCCACACTTTTCTATGAGATAAGCATTATGTAACCACTGTGGTTTGGGCTGCAGCAGATTCATGTTATTCCACATCATGAAGATTAATGATGACCATACAGATCACACATGTATCTTTATTAAAATGCGCCTGGACAGAGAACCTTAATCATTTGGTTTAAGATATACTGCTTTGTAACTGATGTTATTTGGTGCATATTTTCATTGTTTCACAAATCTCTGATACTAATGATAATTATGTCGTACATAGAGAGTTTCTCCAGATTTCACAGCTGAAGGTTTAGATCTACATCACGTCATTGTGTTGGAGATGGTGAGCAGTGAAGGTTGCTATAATACTGGAGGACTGCAGCTATTTTTAAGGTCTTTGTATTTTTCCATCTTCCTTTGAATGACTTTAAACCCCAAGCTCCTAATTTTCTTGCATAAAAAAATTGCTATTTTCAACAGTAGCAAAATCCAGTTGATGATTCCTGTCAAAATTATATTTATTCAGACATCTATGGTCTAAAATTCAGATTTTTTTAGTTCTCTTAAGAACCTGCAGAAACCCTGGGATGGTGTGGTTTTCTGGATTTTTAAGCACTCATGTTCTGTGAAGATCTCACATCATCAATACGTGAATGTAAGTATTGATTGATCTCTTGTAAATAGTCGAGTGTGAGGAGGAGATAAAGCCCAATCACAGAGACTATAGCATGACATAGCAACACAGTCAGAAAATAATTGATGATAGATGTGTAAAGTGTGTGAAAGGTGTCTGACCTGTCACTGTAAGCAGCGGTGGTGGTGGGCTGGGCAAATCTGTATGCTGCATAGCCACCCTGTAAAAAAAAAAAAAAATACCACAGTGTTAATCAATGATTAAGCACAACACGCACAGATAAAGGTTAAATCTGAGAGACACAGTGAAATCACTAAACAGAGTTAATAGTTAAATGTCAGTGCACAGTGTTGGGAGCAGCAGCAGGCCTCCGTCCAGACACCAGAGGGTGCTGTTTGATGTATGGTGTCAGAGGCGCCCCACGCCACCGGGGGATGAATGATGCTCAGGGAGGGGGGAGTGTTCAGTGGGAGCCAGTCATTGACACATCGGAGGCTCATGCCGGTAGCAGCGACAGCATAACAGAGTCCACGTGAGCCAGATCTCCAAATCCAGCCCGGTTTGCTGAGATTGAGGAGGCTCTGCTGCTACATTATTGAAGAGACGCTTTTTTCTTTAGACGACCCCCCTGGCTCGCAAATGAAGTACGAAGGCAGGAGCCGGTCGGACCATTGGGGAGTCAGGACTGTTGTATTCATTTGCCAGAGTGGGGAAGGAATTAAAGACCTCATTGTGGAGTGCTGCTATTACTCTCTTTGAAAAATGAAGCTGTTCTCCCACTGTTTTTCTATTAGTGCCAGTGGAGTGTGTGCCCATCTGAGTCCATACGGTGGATAGGTGGCTTTTAATAATGCATGTTTTCATTAATTTTTCAAAATTCGAGGGGGAAGACGTCCGATGGAGTGGCGGCGTAGCGATGGTCGCCGCTCATGCTGCACACGAAACCAGGTCAGGGGCCACAGCGAGTGAATCACGCTCCTCCGGTTGCAGCCCTTCAGGGTTTTCCGTGGGGACAGGAAGTCACAGCACTTGAGGCAGATGACTTCCTGTGGGACGGCCATGCCTCGGGACTGTGCTGATTACAGCAACAGCCCGAACAAACACAGGCCAATAAATCACTCTCGCACATTGTCACATCCTGCACACAACAGAGCAGCACATTTGTTATTTTGTCGTGCCGAGTGTGTGTTTGTGCATTCGTGTGAGTGTGTGTGTGTTCATGTGTGCCTCGTCATGGAGATGCATGCATGCATGCATATGTATTAGCGCATGCAATGTATATTTATGTATGAATGTATCTGGTCTCATTTCTGCAAACAGGACACAGAGTAACAAAGTACTTTTACTACCATACTGGAGTATTTGTATGACATCTCTATATGGTTTTACACAATGACAAGCTTTAAAATCCTCCATATTATTACAGAAAACTAGTCATTTCAAATGCTTCGTCTTCTAAAACCAAGTGTGTTTGTGTTCACGTCACATGTCTATGAATTGTTAAAACTCCACCAAATAGTGATCCCCCCCCCCCCCCCCCTAACCGTCTCACATGGTTTCATTTCAATAATCATCGTTCAATTCATCCAATATGAGATTAGAGGAAAAAAAGTCCACAGACCGAAAACAGATGAGTGTATCAGGACTGAGTTTTTTTTCTTCCTTCGTTTCCCATTAATCATGTGATGAAGCCTTGTATTTCTCTGGTGTCTCTGTTTGTAAAACTGGAGATAAAGTTGTTCCAACAGCTCCACCTCCAGCAGAAACACCAACATTCTGCCACTATTAATAACCTAATATATAATGTCAGAGACACCAAACCAGAACTTTCACTTCAGGGCTTTAATTACATTCTGCTGCTGATATTTAGATTCTGCCAGGGGTCTCAGCAATAATAGAGTTAGTTTGAGTACATCTTTAAGAAGTGAGGGATCATGGGAGTTGTGGTTTTTGCCTCCTTTGCTGATGAGACACATCATATACACAAAATATTAATCACAGGCCGAGTCACTAATTCAGTGTTAGCATTGATGTAAACAAGCTAATGGTTTCATATATAATCATACATCAATTAGATATTATATCAATTTTATCTACATTTCGTTGCTAATACTTTGTATTTTTACTCAAAAACATTGTATGTGATGGCCTTTTGTTGCCTTGATCAAAATAAATTATGAAATAGTTTATTTCTATGCTGTGGAATCATGGGAGTTGTTGTTTTCAGCAACATTGTAATCGTTTACAGACCACATTAATGACCTAAAGTTTTATTCCATTTTACATTTAGTGTCACACAATCTGTTAACATTAGCAAAGTAGATTTAATGCCATTGTCATATATCAAGAAAATGTTTTAACACATATGAAGTTGTTAGAGTTGTTATATTGCATTTCATAGCATTAATGGTGTGATGTTACATAACCATGTGAAGTTGCTGTCCTTTAGCGCTTCTACTTCATTTTGCTGCTGACACATGTCTACTTTTACTTAAGTGGGGTTTTTCATGCAGGCCTTTTAACTTGTAATGGTGTAGTTTTACAGTGCTGTGTTGGTACTTTCCTGTGTGTGTTCACTGTGTGTCTGCAGGTCATGTATCTCCAAACAGAAGATTCAGCACATCATGCTGCTGCTTCTGACAGAAAGTCAGTGTCCACTGAATGATTGTGGAGGACACTAAGGGCTAAGGGAGCGCTTCCTCTCGGTCACAGGAGACCTTCACGTGCACTCAGCCGGTCTGAAGCAGTGCAGTGGCCAGTACCAAAACTAATGGCGCTAAAGCACCAGGGGCCGGCCTGACGGCTTGAGTGATGGTCCGACCTGGTCAGACCTTGGTCACTGGGGGTGCAGACTTTGCTGGGGGTGGTTGAATGAATGTGAGAGACAAACAATATCAGTCAGAGCACAGTCCAGGTCTCCTCTATGGCGGTGGGTGTCATGACAATAAAACCTGGTGAAATACAGTCCTATCATGTAGGCTGGGGGTGTAAGTCATATATCACTGGGGTTCAGCATTTCTCTCCCAGACTCTGGTCGTCGTCAGGGTGAAAGTGAGAGGCAACTGTCATCGCGCTATCGCAGCAGACGGGGAAAAAAGAAGCAGCAGAATCAAAAGGACAAATTACATCCCCCTGCAAACGTTTGGACTGATGTCAAAGTGGGCCAGCGTGGTAATTTCGGCATTATCTCCACAGCTTCCACGCTTTTCTCTGTCAAGGGCGGCGTGCAGCAGGGCCGGCCCCCGATGTGACCCTGCTGCAGCCGACAACTCCGGAGGGACAGCTAATCCCTTTATCTGCTGCCGCTCCTCTTATCTCCCACATGGTGAGGGGCTGGGAGGAGGAACTGGCTCCACTCAGGCCTGCACCAGACCCCCCGGGGCAGCAGGGATATCCCAGCCAAACACAAACACACAAACAGCATCAGGCAGACGGAGGGCGCATGAGGTGGAGGGCTGCCGAAGATCTCAAAGAGCCAGACAAATCCAAACGGAGGAAGGACCCAACTTGACACGGGACACTGAGCCCGGGTCTGCCTCGCTGCCAAAGTCTGAGATCATAGGAAGTGAGAAGAGAGCGAGGAGGGAGGAGCTGAGGGGGTTTTAAATTTTGTTGTCGGGTTTCTTGGCACAGCAGACTGAGGCCTAATCGACGCCGGCTTGGCAGCGTGGCTGGGAGAAAGCTGGGGGCTGAAGAGATCACGTTTTTGTCTCTGGGGCTGCGCTTTTTGTCTGCTTTACTTCTGTTTCATCTAAGCAGGCAAGAAGAAAAGCCAACTGTACTTACATAGATCTCTGCGCCATAGAAGCCATCTTGGTACACAACCCTGTGAAATTAGAGAACAGGAGAAGAGTGTTAGCTGATTTGGCATTCAGGCTGCCTAACTGAATCCCAGTTCCTGATGGTTTTTTTTTTCCTATTTCAACCATTTGCAGGTCTGTGGGGTCAGCTCTTAGCAGCTTTAGTGTACCACAAATAATGAATGACACATTAAAGCGGGAAGTGCAACCGTTTCACATCCCGGTCCAATTTTCTGCTCTGGTAAAATTGTTTGTCTTTCCAGTTGCTGCAGTGTTGTCAGGAGGGTTGGTGGTGGAGGCGGGAGGAGGGGGGAGGACAAAAGAAGGCAGCGAAGGAGCTCCGTCACATGACTCCGCTATATAAATCAACCAGCTGCCATCAGTAGCAAAGGGCCCCTGAGTGGGAGGGAGGGGAAGGAAAGGGGGGACGAGGGGCTTCCAGTGCCGAGTCTCCCTGCAGTAAGACGGATCCCGATCTAATCACAGATAGACAACTATCCGGGGCCCTCGGTCGGCCTCCGTCAGACCTCTCCCACGGCCACACAGACCACTGCTGATAAGAGACGAGCGAGGCAGGGCTGCACAAAGCCGGCAGATCAGCACAGGCCTGGTCACAGTCCAGTGAGATCTGCCCGGTAATACGCTATCTCAGCTCTCTATAGCTCTCCCTGTGGCTTTGTCAGCTCCTCCTTTGTCAACAGATGACGTGCAAATGTAAGGACGGGCAGATATATACTTAGATATCAGCAGTGATTTAAGTCCCCGAAGACCCAAAGCTACAAGGATTAACAGAAGAATAGTTGAAATCAGACACGACATCGAAGCATCACACTGTCAAACCCTCGGAGTCAGCAGCGGTAGACTGGAACTACGTATAGAAGTACAGTCTTGTACTTGAGTGCAGATAGAGGAAAATACACGTACAAATAAAAGTCCTGCAAGCAAAATGCACTTTAAGTATTAAATATCAAAGTGCAGAATGGAAGCGCTTCACAACTGTAGATGTAATAATGGTCGCCTTTATCACTGCAGCTGATGACGGTGGATCTGACTTTACTTATGTTTAAACTACCTTCATCTATAATAAAACATCACAATTCAATGTTTGACTTTATGTTAATAATATGAATCTGCAAAGAAGATAATACAGTAAATGTAGTGAAGTAAAAAGAAAAAATGCAACCTTTGCTTCTGAGATGATGTAGTGGAAGCATCTCAGGTACTGCAGTAACAGCATGCACTTGTGCTGCAGTTCTACCCCAGCACTGAACATCATCTCACAGACAAATTTTGTACTTTTTACTCCACTACATTTGTCTGACAGCTTTAGTTCATTTTACGCTTTAGTTATTCATCATTTTCATCTCATGCAACCGAGTATTTGGGATAAATTGAAGGATGACACGAACCATTTTACAGCACAGTTGATGATAATACTTGTGTACCTCTAGTTGTGAAATGTTACGTTTATTTAAATGCAGAACTTTTTCTTGTACTTTTATGACAATATCTGAATACTTCTGAACACCACTGGTACTTGTGTAAGTTAACTCTTGGAGAATAATGACAATGCATCAGTATCCCATGCAAATTCTGTATCTTATCTTTGGATTTTAATCAGATAAAGGCTGCATCCCAATTCACTCCTTGACCCTCCCCTTACCCCTACCCCTCCATTTTGTGCATACACGTGAAGGGGTAGGGGTGTCCCGATTCGCAATTCGATGGAAGGGAAGGGCTCAGGCTGTGTAACCCTCGAAACTGAGATATTTCAGAACCACACTACGAACAGAGGGGTAGGAGAAATTTCCCATAATTATGTCCGAATCATTGGGAAACACAGCCGAAAAAAGTGCAGCAGTGGGATGAAAGAAACACACAAATGTACAGATTTTGTTCGTAAACAACTTAATCATTTGATCGATCGTTTAATGCTATTTCAATGTATTACAGATCGTATTTCCGCAGCTTACAGTTGACAGATGACCAATGCCCATGGAACAGAGACGGTTACAGCTACTGATGGCATGATGAATACTTTTGGAACAAAAACAAAAATGTCACATCTGTTTATAGTGTTATCGGAGACTGCTGATGATGTAACAGGTCGTGAAGGGTTGTCCCATTTCATAGGGGAATGTTTCAACCACTACCCCTTGCGGCTCTGTTTCAAGGGGTAGTGCCAAGTGCAAGGGCCAAGGGGTAGGGGTAAGGGGTGAATTGGGATTGGGCCTATGACCAACACATTTGATGCCAAACAGAAACACATTATGATCTGTTCAACACATGTGAACGCAGCATGAAAACACAGTTCCAGATTGAATGGAATACAACCAACTGTGTGGTTACTGTCTGTTGTGATTTGAGCTTTGACTTGTAATACTCACGCTCCGTAGGCTGGGATGGGTGGTGGTGGTGGAGCTGTGCGGAACGTGTTGTACACAGCCCGCCCCCGACCTCGCAAGTGGGCACCTCTATAGGCCACGGTGGCGCCTGTGGCCGGGTAGGGAAACCCTGTGACTGTGAAAGGAAACACAAGAGAAAATGACTTTGAGAGAACATCCTCGACTTGGCATTGCTTACCTTATGACAGAATACATTAGAGAGAGACGTGTGGCACTGCTTTCCCTATGACAGAATGCATTATGGGGAAGACAAGGAAACAATAGATTTAATCTTTTCTAGGTGCGCCTCATCGAGCACTCTCCCCTTTCCCAGCTCGCTGCTTTGTGCCGTACTCAGCAAGGATCCACATTTGCTGTACGCATCCTTTCCTGATGCCTGGTGAGGGGCAGCCTTGAAGCATAGGCAGGTAATGGATGCAATACCACTAGTTTCGCACCACAGCTTTTGCATAGTTTAAACACAATGGGCTAGCAGAGAGGAGAACAGTGGGAGGGTGGATGGGGGAGATGTAGAGGGCATTTCTAGGTGCTAGGGAGAGACAAATGGGAGGTGAAGGTTGTTGAACAACCTGACTAGATGTTCAGAACTTCCCCAAGGGGAAATGGAGCAGATGGGCTGGACAGCCAAGGCCCAAACCTCAGCATGACCCCCATCTCCAAACCCATCTGGGACCATCTTTAGCCAATCACACGGCTGCATATGTCCTCTGCTGATGGCTAACGGTGAAACAGGAAGGTGAGCTGGGGTGAAAGGCTCCAGGGTGAGTGGTAAGGGTTGGGGCAGGGCTGCGCAATATGGATAAAAAACTCATATCTCAATATGTTCAATGCTTCAGTAGGCAGTATTTTTTGTTGTCATTGGGGAAAAATCCCTAACAATATTTCAGCGTTTTGTAATCCTAGTGGCCTGAAAGAAAATGCAACGTCTGTTTCTACTCGAGGGTTTGCTTTGAGAAAATGTAGCCTGTGACAGAAGATTTCAAAGGTCAACCACAGGTCTTATCGGGGAGGCGGCAGTAAAAACAGGTGATTGACAGCAGTAATAACCAGTCACTGTCAAGAACCTGCCAGACGCATCGTGACTGCACAGGTTGTGTGGTTTCCAAAACTATTACAGAAGCAACATGGAAGCTCCTCTAACCTGGAGGGGTCTGGTTTGAGTTTTCAGCAGCGGAATGACACATTGTCCATCTGCATCTTGAGTTTATGGACAGAGATGAGTGGTACAGGGGATGCTGTGTATTTTTATATTTATATATATATATATATATATATATATTTTTTTTTTTTTTTTAAATTTTCTTTTATGTGGCACACAGAACACACAGGAAACTGTGTCCAAACTGTACAGACAGGTGCAGATATCTTGTAAATATTAGTTCCCATACAGGAACCCAGTTCTCTACTTAAGTCAAAATGACTTGAGTCCCTCAATGAATTAGTTCATTGACACTGTAAAATGCACTGTTTAGTTTTGATGTTTTTGTTTCATAGTCTGCACAGGACTGGACTCTCTCCCGCTCTGGAACCTGAACTGTCACCACACATGACGATGATGCTCGGTTGTTTAGAAACCCGTGTGGCTGATATTCACATGTGGTCATTTCTTAAAAAGGTTGTGAATATGGTAATAGTTTTGATGTTCCTGGCCTTGGTTAGAGGGACGGTGCAACAGAATGTCTCCAGTCAGAGATTAGAGGACAGCGACGTGATCCTTGACTCTCTACTTAACCTTCAATCAGTGCTGCGGCGGTCTGATTACACACTGTGGAGGTGCATACAAACACACGATCTGCAGACATGATTAAGTTGGCCTCCAGCAATCGGAATTCTCTCACATCCCCCTTCCACTATGCTCCTCACCCTCTTTCCCTCCCCCAACGCCTGGTCCATCACAACACACTCACCCCCATTATTCTTCATCCTGGGCTACGCCCCCTCGTCACCCACCCCTCACCTTATTCTTCCTTATTCATTTACATGACATGTTTTGGGTGAATTCATCACAGGACATTTCCTGATTCTCCAATCAGAAGCTGCAGTGTAATGGCGAGCAGTGAAGCTCCTGTCTGGTCTTGCGGGGGGGGTGGTGGTGGTGATGGTGGTTGGGGGGGTTGGGAGAAGTAGTGCAGGTTAATAACATGTATCCAATGTGTTTCAGATGAACCCTCTGCTGCAGAGGAGACAGAAGGCAGCCCCTCGCAATCACAGATAAACTAGACCGCAATGAAGATCCATGGTGGCTCGTATATAATCGCTGGTGTATATAGGTTTGTGGCTGAGGCGTGACAGCGCAGCGCTACCGTGCCGTGTGCACCGTTAACCCTGCAGGTGGACGAAACCAGCGAGCGCTCTAATGAACGATGCACAGCCAAGCCCCGCTGCTACAATGAAGCTGACAGAGAGACAGATTAGTAGTGCTTTTAAAAACACAGAGAGCCAGGTTTAATGTCTTCTGCCATTAACATCACGCTCCATTAGTGGGTCCGCACACATATTCAAACTCTGCGTCTCATTTGGCCAGGTAACGCCCACACAACCCCCCCACCCAGCACATACCCACCCACCCACCGAGGTGCAGGGCACTTTGTTTGCTGCCAGCATTGCCGATAGACTGCCTGGACTCGCAGGGTGCCCCTTTTCCCCCAAGTGATTTATAAAGCTGACCTTGACATTTAAATTAGTCCCTTTTTTTGGAGCCGTGGACATCTGAGTGCAGCTGCGAAAGGGCAAAAACAATCCTCTTTGATAGTTTTTGAGATGTTTCCTCACCTTCTTCACAAATCAACGCTATCTCTAGGCCACGGTTATTATAGTTTTGAATTTTTGATTACTTTTTGTTTGATTTGGTTTTATGAGTGAACTTGAGTTTCACAAGTGCATAAGTAGATTTAATGTTTCTTATTTTGAGGGACTGAGGTGATATAGTTGAGTTTTTGCTTCGTTTATTGAGCCTGTTTACATTCACACTAATACCCCAATCAATATCTGATTTCAGGAGTCATCAGATTATTTGTGATCATGTAAACAACATAATGTGATGCTTTATCAGAACACAACAGTAATCTGATTGAGAAATCGGATGGACACACCTGGACTTCTACCGGATGCTCTGATGTCTTTGTGCATGTATGCCTGCTAATCTGATATATTTCATTCTTTTACATCTGCATATGTTTAAAAAAGAAGGGTTAAATTGTAGAAAATGGAAGTGACATCGTGATACGTGAGCTGAAGACAATAACAGGATGTTTGATACATATGTATGAACACCGAAAGATTTGATAATGTGCTGAAATGTCTAAACCAGGATTTTTTCACATTTACAAAGTGTATGTTAATGCATCAGATCTGATTATTATAATTATCTGATTACTCCCACTTATCAGATTTTTGTGGTTATGTAAATGGGCAAAGTGTTACTTTGGGTTTTTATTTATTTATTTTTTGGTTATTGTGAGGAAAGACATGATTTCTAGAAGCTGAATAAAGCAGGGTGAAAAAATGCATCAAATATGAGCTGTTTCACCATAAACACAGTTTGACCCACATTAACACCTTGAGCAGAACCAAAACAAAAATTGCAGGTAAAATCTGCTCTGCTTTCATTTTACTTTCTGCTTTTTGCAGCTAGTTTTAGTTTCAGTCTCCACCATAATAACCCTGTTCTGGGCCACAGAAAGTCCTATTGCTTCTTTCTTTCTTTTCTGGAAATTTGTATGCAATATGCATGCAGTGATGTATGTGAATGTAAACTCATAATGAGTTGGCGATAGGCTACAGTGCTTCAATAATAACCCATAAATCAAAGGCTCTGTCACACCTTGGTAAGCCCGTGAAAAGCAACAACAGCCACGGTGTATGAAAGCACAAACCTGGTCTAGCCACCAAAGTCAAACACCTTTTCCGGGAGGGGGGCTGGAGAAAATATGAGTTATGTGCCGGAGGGCGGCGGGGTCACACTGCACCTCATATGTCATATGTGTCAACCTGAGAGAAGCTCAATACCTGCAGAGCCAGTTGGACCTGAGGTAATCCAGCTCTGTGCCAATGATGGGGTCATAACCGGCTCCCATAAAGAAAGATCTGATTTTCCACAAGGTTGATCTCTCTAATACTTCCTGCTCAAATACATGGGGCAATGAGCACTTAATCCACGCACAGGGGACCAAAAACAGCTTAATCTAATCAAGAGTCTGGAGCTTAATTATCCCCCGAACGTACACTCCAACAATGAGAGGATCTGTCTACATATATTAAGATGGCAATTAGCCTTTCTTTTCTGTCATTTACACAGCTGGTAGGTTTTCACCAGTCTTCAACAAAACTGCACCTCAGCAGCAGAAAAACGGATAAATGAAAAGCCACTCGTCCGCTGTCTCTCCATGGAAGGAGCTGCAGTGGAGGAGCTTCGGTGCTCGCCGGGGGGGTGGCGGCCAGATGATGGGATTTCAGAGCGGCAGCTGTCCATGGTGCTGAAACCATCCAGCAGGAGGAGGAATCCAGAAAAGTTGGCCAATTTTATGAAGATGAGAAACAGGAGTATAGGGGCTGCATACAGATTTGATTTTTTTGTAGAGCCTTTGTTTGGTTTTTCCATTATGAGCTGCAGGATTTTTATTAAAGCAAAACAATAAGAGGATGTATTAACATGGATTAAACCTGCACAATGACACGAGAACTCACACTGATGTGCACATTAGCTACACAGGACCTTTAACACCGCTAACAGACCACAAACTCTGAACAGCCTACTGAATAAAGAAATGAAATTAATTATATTATTGAACAAATTGCACATGAATGCCCTGGCAATTAAACAGAACATTAATTTAAATAAGACATTATAACTCCAAGAAATTAAAGTTTTATTTCCCCTGCTCCAGTTGAAATATTTTCTTCTAAACTCAACCAAAAAAAAAAAAAAAATCATCTCTAGAAATGAAACAATAAAAAAAAAACCCCACACATCTGGGGAAAAATTCAAATGATTAAATAAATATAAATTAAAGACAGCTATTAAAAATAACTAACGTCTCCCTTTACACTCAACTAGGCCTTCGACTGCATCTGACAAGGTGCAGCTCTGTAGTAAGAGGAAAAAAGTATGTGTTTTATTCACCGTGGACTTCTCATTGTTTTTAGTGTGGTTCACTGTGTTTAACGTTCCATGACGCAAGTCTGATGAAGTAGTCAGCACAGGTAGATGTACATTAAAACAGTAAAAACAGTGCCTTAAAGGATTGAAAACAGTCACTCTACACATTCAACACTTCACTGGTGACTATTTATATTAACATAGTCTGGAGACATGTGGGTCAGTTATTAAATGACCTGCAGGTGGTGGTTTATTCTTAATTCTTAATCTTCTTGAGGTTGTAGCATTGTTGGAATCAACTCGGTGGTTGTTTTGATTATGTTGCACTGCTTTCATTGCCACATAACTCATTGAAACAGTCATATTGTGTGATATTGTGTTTTGCTGATCTGTATTATTTTCAGAAAAAATAATACACACAGTAGCCATTTTTATTTTGTGGTTCAAGTGTAAAACATCATCATGGACATGAGACGTTTAAGTCGCAGCTTTTTGTGATGATGTAATGGCCAAGGCTAACACCATGATTCAAGTCAGTGAACAGCTCTAAACTGTGATCTGGAGCACGATGGAAATAGAATTTTATTCCACAAATCCCAAAAGTGATCAGTAAAACTGGGAATTAAACACAGGCCTGGTAGAATTTTACTCCATTCGCTTTGTATAACTCGAACCTTGACAACTGAACAAAGATGCAAATGGGGATCCCAAGTTAAGACCCTTAAAATGAAATGATGTAAATTTTCACAAAGGAAGATATTCCCATTGACGTTTTACAGATAAATGATACAGATAATTGTACCAACCACTACAGTACATGGTTAAAATTTACTAATTTACGCTGACAAACAAAATCAAACTGTTCCAAGCTGCTGAAATGAAGAGTGTTTTTTTTTTCTTCCCAATTTTAGTTTTCTGCAAAAACTTTGCTTTTCATTGGCGACACTGCAACTTAGCCACAAAATGTAAAGTTTATGACATGGACAATCACCAAATTATTGCCTTAATTATTAAATTAAACTATATTACCTTTTTTAATGTCAGTTAAAAGAAAAAGAATGAAAAAAAAATCAACTTTTAAAGCTGTTTTTCGGTCTAAACTAGGCTATCAGTGATAAAAGCAGTAAAAAAGTAGATACACTACGGTACAGTGATAAACAACAGAAGGTGATAAACAACACCATCACTAATTCACCTACACTGCATAAATCTGAACTTTTTTGAGGAGGACTGTACAGATGAATGGCTTCAAATTATTTACTTGTGTATGTTTGGAAAGTAAGGAATTCATTCACTAACTGAAAAGTCGCCATTTGTGGTCTAAGCGTCTGTTTTCCTGTTAGCTTGTATGTGAAGCATCACACAGTAAAAGCTAAAGTGTGCACATTCTGGATGTCGACGGCCACCGCGCGCCATGATTTGTACCATCGCTGTGTTTTATTGCCAATCGCTCCATTTGAGTGGCAACCCAATCCACGACCCCCTCCCCTCCGGAGACGGCGCCCGGTGCCAACGGAGGACACGGACCCGAGGCCGGCGCCACCCGCCCGCACCACTCTGTGCACTTCACCCCCCTCCTCCATCAGTAGGAGGAGCCAATCTACCCTGGAAGAGGTTAAGAGCGGGGAGCCGGCGTGAGGCTCTCATCCGTCATTCTCCTGAATGGGTTTTGAGGACAATAAACCTGTAGCGCCAGGACGAATGGAGACGAAGTGTGCTGTCACCGAGCCAGGATTTATGGCTCCCAATTTCACTGATCTCCCGCACAGAAATGAGGACTGATAAACAGTGATTAATCGCCTTTATATCCCATTTTACTCCCACCAAAAGTGTATTAACTGTAGCTGTGATGATTTTGGAATACGTCCTGAATCCAGCGCACCTGATTCCTTTTTTTTTCTTTTTTCTTCTGGAGGGGAGGAGCATCTCGCTGAAAGCCATGGTCACTGCTCTTATTTATTCCACACTATTTTCAGAGTTAAAACAGCCTCGTGGCGCTCATTAGGACGGTTTTGTTTCAAAAATGTATCTCTTATTTACGTTTCCCATCTTCCCAGCTGGCAAGCATATGTTGTCGTTTAGGCTTGGCAAACTCCAGCGCCATGTCAAGACGACTTGAAAAATTAGCAGCCAATAAATCACCCAACCCCTCCTGCTTCCCCTGCCTGGAGTGGTGGACCACACTCCCTCTGATTTATGAGATGATTTGGGAAAGTGTGTGTGCGTGAGTGTGTGTGAGTGTAAAATGGAGAAAGTGCATGAAAGAGGCGACATGTATATGTGTCTGTGTTCTACATAGGTTATCTATTTCTGTATGCTCAAATGCTTAGGTCCGAATGTAAAAAAAAAATCTGAATATATATAGGTCGAAGAAATATATGTTGAACAAGTTAAGACAGAAGTGTTGAGTTGAACATATGTTTGAATGTACGTCTGGAGAGGAATGTGTGGATGTTTGTACGTGTATAATTATCAGGGTAAGATGTCGGAAACAAGAAAGTGGTGGTGGGGGGGGGGTGAGAGGCAGGGGAGAAGGCATGGAGGGGGTGAGGGGTTGGGATGAAATAAAAATGATAGATGGCTGCTTTCTGTCATGGACAGTTATTTAGAGGTTCGCCGTAAAGCTGTCCGGGGAATGAACAGATTTTAGTCTAATGAGCAGAAAGGAAAGCCGTTAAAGTGGCGCGATGTGCTCAGCACTTCTTCCAAATGAAATAGTACCATTTCCCCCTCATTAAAATGCAAAGGGTTCATATAACATACAGCAATAAAGCTGGCATGTCGAGGCAGGGAGAGATAGGGAAAACCCCACTGAGCTCATCTCATTCCTCCATTACTGAGACCAGAAGGAATAGCGGCCTTCGACAGGGTAGGTGCCAACAATATCGCTCACTCAATCTCCCTTATTCGGTTAGCTCTGTAAAAGTCAATCTGGCGCACTTGGCAAATCCATCCACAGCAGCAGCCTCCACAATCTGATAACAGTTGCAGGGGCGCTTGCTCTTGAAATCATTTTTTTCAGCTTTACAGTTGCACACGGAGCAAACAATGGCTCAGGCTCCCTCAGCCACTCAGAGAGGCTTGGATCATCCACTGCTTATCTGGGCCGCTCTCAGATTCACTTTGATTTGAGGGGAATTTCATGTTCAGTAGGTTCAGGATGAACCTGATTGTAGAAATTCGGGGCCAGATTGGGATTGGCTGTGGCTGATAGTGGCCTCAGGTACAGAGGAAAACACACTATAATATGAAAGTGCAGGCGACTCACCAGCGTACAGTTCAGGACCGTAGACGGCGCCGACCACTGGATTCAGCTTCCAGCCTGAAGAGTAAACAACAAACACAGGGTGAAAAACAACAGGAGCTGTAGTACCTCTGAGTTTTTAATGATAAAACTAAGTGATGGACTCTAATCCACTCATGACTGTCCAGTGTCCTTATGGAAATCCAACTGGTTTCTTTGGAAAAAAGTGAAACTACAACATGGAGCATGATTTGTGTTGCCGTCAAACTGAAAATATGGGGTGAAGGCTCTAGAAGCCCCCAGTTCCAAAAGCATGGAGTCAGTGCAGTGCTGTAGTAGTGTCAAAACGTTTTTCATCCGTTTTAACACTTTTTTTTTGTATTTCATCAACTTGAGTTATAAACAAATGATAGCCATATTTATTAACCCTTTAAAGGCCATGTTTGTAACGTAAACCATATTTTTTTGATGCAAAATACTTTTTTCTAATACACTACAAACAAATTAGATTTTTTTTTTTGCAGCAGGTTAATACACATTATTATTTTTTGTGCTAGGCCAAATGTTAAATGCTAAAGTGTGTTAAGTGCATTTTTTTTTACTCACTTCAGTGAAGGGTGCTAGTGTAGGAATTTTCCATTGTTTACAATGTGCTGATTTCAGTGGCCGAGTCAGAATATTAAAATCATGTAAAAATTAACAACTTTTGAATTACAATGCAATTCAAATTATGAAAAATAATATGAGCTTTGATAACATGAAGTGCAAAGTGTGCATACACTCTTCTGGATACTGGTTATTTTGGTTATTTTTGGGATATGGATTAACATGTGTCTTCCTTTTTGCTTTAACCATGACTATGACTAATGTTGAAGCATTTTATAGTTTTATGATGTTCTGGAAAAACACAAAGGTTTATATTGTATCGCAAAATATAAAAACATGTAAAACGATAAGAAGAAACAGATCTTTTAAACAGAAAGACAGGATCTTGTTAAACAATTCAACCATAAAAACAGTAAAAATTAACTAAGCTCAGACTGATTCTAACTCTTACCATTCGTGTAAGGGTTGGCCACTTTTTTGTTTGTCATCACTCTTGCTGTTGCGTTGTTCACCTGTTCAATTCAACAAAACGTAGCATGTGACCACTTGGCATTGCACTCACTGTTCATTCATATGATGCGTTCATGGTCGGCTAAAATGCAAGCAGCCAGCCAGGACTAAATAACAAATTCTTTACATGATAAATAAAAATGGGTTGGCACGAGCACTGAATTTGGTTCGCCTTTTCACAAATTCATCATTCCAGCTTCTTTTTTTTTTTTTAAACAGATTTTTCAATTACTGGGGGGAAAAAGGCGAAAGCATGCACCAATTACCGACACATATGAATAAAATAAAAGAGCATCCTCCAAAATCAGTAATTGGTTGGGTAAACAAATGGACTCCAAAAGAAAAACACACAGTGCTTTGATTTTCTTCTATTGACCTGATGGGAATGACTGAGTGGGGGCTCAGCTCGTCGCAGGATCGGAGCAGGCAGCACTAAACGATGGTGACAGGGGGAATGCAGGCCTTCTCCGATCTGACACAAACCCAGAGGATGATGGCATGCATTCATTCTGCATTGTCAGGTGATGATGGACAACTGGCGTGTCCGGGTTGACATGTATGGATCCCGCATTCTACTGAGAACAGGTTATATGCACCATTATGCACACATGCATCCATGCACACACAGCGGCCACATGCTTATTCATGGCTTTAAATGTAAGTTGAGAAGGGTTTGGACAGCAGGCAGGAAGGAAGAAGGATGAGGGGGAGAGAAAAAATGAAAGCACCTCTATTTTGCGTCCCTCTACGATTGTACCGTTTAGTTTCTCCCGTGCACGATCAGCATCTGTGCTTGTTTCAAAAGTTACAAACCCAAAGCCCTGAGAGTTAGCCACCGGTGGAGAAAGAAGAAGAAAGAAAAGAAGGATGGACACACACACATTCACACAAAGAGGGGGGAGAGAGAGAGGAAAGAGAGGTGAGAAGGCAGGAGTAGGTGAGCAGCGGCGGCGGCAGAGTCGAGTTGTAAGCAGCCAGATTAATTAGAGGCAGTTAGTGAGGCGTCAGGAAACAGCAAACAGAGAGATCCGAGGA
This sequence comes from Ostorhinchus rueppellii, assembly GCA_030068375.1. Classification (NCBI taxonomy): domain Eukaryota; kingdom Metazoa; phylum Chordata; class Actinopteri; order Kurtiformes; family Apogonidae; genus Ostorhinchus; species Ostorhinchus rueppellii. The sequence continues at coordinate 20,863,626 of JAQQZY010000028.1, read as the reverse complement.
GGAGAGGATAACAGTGACATGACCTCACACAACAACACCAACAAACCTGCCTGCTTTACCCAATTAAACAGCACAGCACCGGTGCCATCGGTGAATGTCAGGAAGCAGCGGATGCAAAACACTGTGTTAGCTGCCATAATAGTCGTATAATTATCTACACAACTGCAGCCGCTCAAAAAACGGCCCCGTCTGCCTTTGAAGGCGACGGGTAGAAGGAGTTCTCCCAGGAGATGTTCACTTGATCTCTGACTATTTCTAATTCACAGCACTAATAAGTAGGACATTCTGATTTTTTTTGTGAAGGGAGTTGAAGATTACACCGGCTCATTGATGCAAAAAAGTGAATGGTGTCACCGCAAATACCATGGTCTGATATCTGATAGAGAACGAGGAGGATGTTGACTTTAAACCCTGACCAAAATACACCCAACCTCTCATTTCCATCCCCCCACCTCGAACTCTCTGTCTCCCCGGCTCCCCTGGGGGGGTTTGTCACTTCCTTGAGTTATGTGGACTGGGAAACTGGACCTGAGCTCTATAGCAGGAGCATTAAGATATGCTGGCCAAACAAGTCCCATTCCTTTGGTTTCTATATATACTTGTAGAGGTATGGGCAGGGGGAGAGGGAGCGTGGCCGGCACTGGCTGATAATTGCTTGAGGATGTAATACATGTGAGAGATGGCGAGCGGCGTGATCTCGTATGCATACACAGGATCTCCGGGCTGCTATTCCTAGCATAAATAACACGGGACCTGTCCTTGGGGAAAGAGAGATAAAGAAATAAATTCAAAAAAGGAATTGAGGGCAAAATTAATCCTTTGGACATTCACCCGGCTGTGGTTACCCCCCTCTATCTTTTTTTTTTTTTTATCATGCACAAATAATTAGCTTACAAGAGGGGAGAGCGGAGCCACCATTTTTCAAAGGAGACAAACATATTGAATGCAAATTGCCAAAGCTTCATAGGAAATAGATTGTTTATTAATGGCCTGGTAGGTTCATTATATAGCACACAGGGTGTGGGAGAGAGAGGGAGAGAGAGAGGCATCATGGGTAATGGCTTTGTAGGGCACAAACAATAAATGCTTGTTACGGCGGAGGAGGCAGGTTTATCCGGTGCTCAATCTTGTCTGGCAGCGGCAGAGGCAGCGTCGCCGGGTGCAGCCTCCCTCCATCCCTGTATATGAGCCCAAACGACTCCCAGGTATGAATGGGAATCAATAGTATTCATGCCTCAACACCCAGCCGGGGAGCCTGTCTCCTTTATGAATGGAAAGCCGTGGAGCTTAGTACACTCTATTAAATGAACAGCTGGATGAGTAGCACTCGGCTGTTCACACCGCTGCAGGCTTCACCTGTCCATGGTAGGTGGTTAGGAGACTGATACTGCAGCGAATGCAGCAGTACCAAGGCGGAGCGGGTGGGGGTGGGGGCTTTTCCCTTTTTTTTTTTTTTCCCCTGCCTGCTTGTTGGTATTCTTGGTTTAGGTGGAGAAATTTCCCCTGAGGTGCATATATACAATCAAAAAATGTGCAATGGAAACATCTAAAATAAGGTTTTAAGAGCAGAAATTTAATTTCCATCCATTTTGTAAGATTTTCTGAGGCTGTTGATATGGAATATTCTGCCCAGGGTCCACGATTTATATGAAAAGACCAAAACAAACAGATTGTTTATGTATCTGATGCATGATTTAGAGCCGTAAATGGATTAAATCAGTGGTTGGATGTAAGTCAGTACCAACTGGGGGCTTGCACTTTACTCCACTGTTTCCATCTCCTGCAGCTTGATCCTCCTTCTCCACTACATCTGAGACAAATACTGGACTTTCACTACATTTGTCTGACACTTCAACTACCTACAACTGGCTCCACATTGACTCAAAGTATCAAAATACTCCTACACCAGGGTAGTAATGTATTTTATACACCTTTACATCTGTACAATCTTATGTTGTTAAAGCAAAAGCAATAAAATCATTTTAAATCAGTGTTTTTGTCCAATTCACTGCTTTCTCTTTGACGTTGCTGTGTAAGAAGTTGGATCATTTCCTCTATATCATCTCTTACAGATGTCCCCAATGTTCCTCAGCTCAAAACCCACAAGAGATATTTGCTGTCTCTCCCTCTGACATTAAAATGTACAAAAATTAATTAAATCTACATTTTCTACTGACACACCGAATCTGAGATGAACAGTTCAGTGGAGCAAAAAGGAAAAGCAACGCTCCAAGTGGAAAAACTATCCAGACCCTTTACTCAAGTAAAAGTACAAACACCACAAGCCCTGACATCCAAACCTTATGGACGTGTTCCACATTCTACGATTAGAGATGATATGTATTATTACTTGAACCCAAAGTGGAGCATCTTTAGTGTCAGAGAAACGACATGTGGTCTGTGTGTGACAAGTAAAAACGACATGTATTGAAAGTTAGTGCAGTAAAAATATTTCCTTCTGAATGTGATGGAATTAAAAAGTATAAAGTTCATCTAATTTGTACCTTAATACACGAGTAAATATACTGAGTTATATTCAACCACTTATATTTTCATATTTTATTGCCTTTCACTCACATTTGGGTCAGTTTGGAAAGAATGTAATATAATAATGTACAATAATGAGTACTTTTACATGTCAAAGTACCCATTATTGTACATATATTACATGTACATTATTCTATTACATGTAAAAGTACTGATTGATAATACTTCTGCACTTCTTCTAATGTGTTGTTTGTTCCTTTCCATAATGAAGCAATTGGAGAACTTCTTCCACCTCTGTTAAAAAGTTTCGACTGAACGCGCCCACGCAGTTTTATTTATACTCAGTGGGAAGCGCTAACGCCTGCACACACTCCGCACACACTCCGCACACACACTTTCTTAAATAGTTATGTTTTTAATAGTTTTAGTATCTTCGTCAGGTCAGAATGTTTGAAAAATGTGGAAACCGTCCATATTTCTACCTGGGCCGATGGGGTTTGGAGATGACAGGTGTGTTTAACCATCCAGAACCACCCAGCAGACGGAACCGGAGGCAATAAACTGTTCAATACACAAATATCAAACCTACAGCTTTTAGAGGCATCACATCATTCCTCTCCACGTCATAATGTTCTCACCGAGGAAATGTGGTCTTAACGTCCGTCCATAACAAGGTAGAATGACCTGTTGGATGAATGATGTGACTGGTGTTTAACCCCTAGGGCCTGATTTACCAAAGGTTTGCACGTGTGCACAAACTTGACTGTGCATGCAAAAACACAATGAAGCTTATCTACTAACAGGACTCAGCAACAGTTGTGTCTCTCAAATGAGCAAAGTAACTCACATAGCCTATTTAGTGAGTTTGCCTTGATGAATATGCAATATGGGCGTTTCTTCCAGGACGTGTAAAATTATTGGGAGTGCACGCAATGTGACTTAAAAACCTGAAACTGATCGTGGTAGGACGTCTGAAAGGCAGGTTTTAACTAGTGGAGCTTCATGTTAAACTGGCTGCAGTTGGTGTGGTGAAGAGGCGGCATGGGCAAAACCAAAGGCAACGCAGAGCACCAATCTGTTCTGCTTGCGTCAACATTTTTGGAATATGGCAATAAAAAATAATGGAGACGTATGACTTACCCAGCAACATCATTTTAGAACTTCTAGATGAACTAGGGGATGATTTGGATGAGTCATACCTTCTATGACAAAACTCCTCATCGTTACATTGTCGTGCATCTGGATCATTCTAAGTGTGTTGTTGGTGGCGTATCCCAGAGCAATGTTTCCAGTGTACTGTCTCCACGACGACAACCAGAAGCGTATGCAAAATCCTCATTTAACTAGGGCGGTCTCCAAGAATTTGGACCTGTTGTCATTTACGCAGGCAGTCTTAGTTGAACATTTGTGACACACAAATCAATAGCATGTGCACTTATAGTGTGACCAAGTAAATGTGTGCCCATTATTTGTGATTTTAGGAAATCAGGTCTTCAGATGCTTAAGTGGTTCAAAAAGGAACCAGGGAGGTTGTTTTATTGTAATATTTTTGTAATGAAAAGTTATGTCAAATTCCAAGTATTTCCCCAAAACTTGTTCTTATTGACATCAAGTGATTGAAAATATTAACTTACCTTTAATAGATTTGATGAAATTGTGGATTTTTATTACTACCACAACATGACACAAACACATTTTCAATGGAATTTCACCTGAACCTTTGATTCATTTTACAGCAAAACGAGACAGACTCACTCACAAAATGGAAGTTGACATTGTTCTATTACTGTTATATACTATACATTATATACTATATATACTTTGCTTTTCAAATATTCTAAATATTTAAAAATTGTGAAAAATGTATATATATATATATATGGAAAAAAAACCCATTCTTTTATGGACCAAAAATATGATATAAATCATTTTTAGATAATGATTTTATAATATAATGATTTTTAACATGACAGAATGACAAAAGTGGTGTAAAAACACATTAATTTTCACGGCTCATTTTGACCCACTTATGGATGAGTGCTTCTTCCATCACTTAGCATTTGAAACACAAAGATTGATCTGATTCTCTGTTTTTTTGCAGATGTTGTTTTGACAATTACTCCTCAATCTCACAAAAACTGAACAGAAAATGAAAGAACAAAAACACTTTTTAAGGAAAGTAGTTGTTTTTATCATAGATTTCTGTCTTTGGGAGAAACAGACTGAAAGAAAAAACAGACTAATTGTTTGTTTTGGTCTTTTCATTGCGTCGTATTTTTAAAAAATATAGAATAAGACTTTAATTAGGACTTAAACATGTTTTACTCCTTCACTGTAGTGTCCCCAAAACAGATTGAATATATATATTTTAATAGAAGGTACAGGTAAACGAGCTGTTTTTATAGATTTCTGTTTTCCGGGAAACAAACAGAAGATGGAAATCTGATGAAATGCCAGACTAATTGTTTGTTTTGGTCTTTTCTTTGCATTTTACCATAAAAAAAATATAGGATAAGACGAGAGGAGCTCCTTCTAAACACACCAACCTGGTCATCTGATAGAAAATCTTTCAATCTTGTGTCTGTTAATCCACAACAAATTTGTATGATTTTACATTTCCACTGAAATTAAATGTCTGTATTTGTAGAGGAAACCATAAACCTGTGAGCTGGATTATTAGAATCATGTGATCAGAATTACCACAGTGAAAGAAAATCTGAAGAAATGACACATTAGTCTTGGTTCTGTCAGATTTGTTTGGTCTTTTCATTGCATTACATTAGTTTGAAAATAAATAACAGGACTAAAAGCTCCTTAAAATGAAGACGGATGTAAACCTCTGACCTGTTTGTCCACTTGAGTCCATGAATCCAAAACTCATTTGCGTACTTTAATGTCCCCTGCATTGTGGAAAAGGTTTACGTTGAAATTAAATATGTTTATAAGGAAACTACAACAAATGTGAGTGTGGAAAAACAGACAGTCTTTTGATTGCATTTTTCTGCTGTGAAAAAAAATATATAGGACACGGCATAGACACTTCCAAACTTTCAGACTAATGTCCACGATTTAGTGCTGCTGGTGTTTAGTGGACTTACATATATCTGCACTTTTACATGTAAATATTAACATGGATTTAAACCGACCATTTACAAGAGAAATCAGACAAAAATAACAGTTGTGTGCTTTGATTTTTTTCACAGCATTTTGTCTTCACAAATATTCATAACAATACTAAGAAATAACACTAACAGTAAATGGTGTAAACAGTAAAGTAGTATGAGTACAAGTAAACAATTATATAAATATTCGTCCAATCTGTTCGTCCACTCATTAATATCTTTGAGTCTAGTCCATGAATGTAAAGCAAAAGTGCATGATTTAGATCCACAGATTGAATTAAACTAAACAAACTAATCTAAACGAAACAAACAAGCTGTTTTTTGTTTTTTTTTAAGAGATTCCTGCATCTTGTGTGTTTTACTTTTCTCTTTGCATTTTGCCATTAAAAGTACTAAACACAAACACTTGTATTTCTTTATAAATGACGATGTGAATATTCTTCCAACCTCCACCTGTTTCCGTGTAGAGTCTGTTCATCTAAAACCAATTCAAATATCTCTACATTTCTGTCTTCGGGAGAAACAAATCAGATGAAATGACGGATTCAAAGTGTGTTTTGGTCTTTTCATTGCATTTCATTGCGAACCCTCTCCTCCAACGTGTTCGTCCACTTCATTCATTTTAATCCCAGAATCTTCACCCTTTGCACTATACGGACAAAAGTATTGGGACACATCCTGGCAACAGCTGTAAGATCTCCTCTTCACGCTCATGCTGATTTGACATATAAACATCGACGTTTCCTTAGAGTTCAATGAGAGATTTTTCTAGATGTGACGACAGTAGATGGTTAGTTGTGTTAGAAAAAATGAAAAAATATTGTCACCCTCCTAAAATAATTGCCAAAGTCATTTTCAGGTGATTGCTATTTATTCTCCTTATTTACTGTTTTTTTATTCTTTGTATCATCTGAGTCATTTCACTGCTTAACTTATTGCCTGGTTATTGTTCTATGGTACTGACAGGTGAATGTGTATATGGCTGCCACTTGTTGATATATATGGTTTTGCATTTGTTTGTTTGTCCCTATTTGTTTGGGTGTTCAATAAGGCGGGGTAACTGCGAATTGAACTGCCCATTGGGGATTAATAAAGTAGTCTGAATCTGAATCTTGGCATGTTTGAAAATTTCTTCAGGTCATTTAATTCTCTCATGTTTCATGTTTGACTGACCTTATTGTTTGTACGTCAATAGGCATCTATTGTTATAACTGTTTTGATGAAAAATAGTTAGCAAGTATTTATTCAACAAATGGGTCAATTTTTTGTGTTTCCTGAAAAATCAGAAAAAAAAAAAAAAAGACTGAGGCGATTATTTTAAGAAGGCGTCGATATGTTAGAAATTTAGAGGTAAAACATTCAAAATTATTGTCATGGATGAAAAAAAAAAACAAAAAAAAATCAATGTTGAGAGAAATGAAGAAAAAAACATCTCTGAGGCATTTTGGAAGCAAAGGTCACAATTTAAACAAAACTAACTAATGCAATGATATTTACCCCCATATAAAACTAAATTATAACATTTGTCATTATTGGTTTTTTTTTTTAGCCCAGACCCCTGCTAGAAAAGACACACGTGAATTCAACGTGTCCCAATACTTTTGTCCACATAGTGTATATCTACATTTCTGTTTTCAGGAGAAACAAACCAGTTAAACTGATGAATTAACTGTTTGCTTTGGTCTTGTGGTTGTGTTTTATCATTATATTATATTTATATCCAGTATAAATACAGATTAACACCAGCAGCTCTTCTTAATGACGTCCTGAACCGTATCTCTGCATTTTAGTATATGAATCTTCTCCACATTTATCTGTAAGCCCTCCCTGAAGACTTCCATCTGCGTTACTGAGGCCCGGATGATAAAACCTGAATAACGCCGGGCCTGTTCTAATCAACGGTCCGGCTTCAAAGACGGACCACGGTTCCACTTCCATTAGACCTGCAGCCCGACCGACGCTGAATTAAGTGAATTGTGAAACAGCTCAATAACAAATTGATTGACAGGGCTAATGATTCACAACTCGGGTTAGAGCTGCAACAACAAAAAAACAATAGGGAGGGAGGGAGAGAGGCATGGTGGATGCTTCTCTCCAGGACCGGGCTTAGAGACCACTATTCTCAGCCAATGTACACACCACACTAATGCCATCATTAGGAAACAGAAGAAGTACATGGTAATGAAGCAGCTGGCGTTCTAGTTCACTTACCTTGGATCCTCGCTCATTAAAGATAATCTCCACATCTAAAATCTTTCCAAATTGCTGCAGAGAGAAAAGAAAGAGAGAAGACGAGAAGAGAGGAGAGAAGAGCAGGGCAGAGATGGAGTTAGACGGAGAATTCATGAGGAGGACGACTGGAGAAAGAAAAACCATTAAGGCAATATGGAAATGTTACTTTTGTGAGGAAATGGTGGTCAATTTGCATTTGTTAGCTTGGCAAACATTCTTGAAGCTGTCTGGCACGCTTTAAAAAGAGAATTCATGGCTGCTCCTTTAATGCATTTTAGTATTTTATCAGTCCTATATGAAATGAGATCACAGTATCAGTACAGAAAAACAGAAAAAAGCAAAACTACAGGATCTTTGATTACATCTGAGGCGTTTGTTCACTTTGTTTTTTTGTTGTTTTTTTTTTTAAACACAAATAGGTAAAAAGAAAAAGAATTTGATGTTGAGATATGAAACCTCGTCCACCTTCACGGTCAACGACAGAAAACTCGCCTCTTTAAGTCGAGTTTTTACTGGGTTTGATTCAAGGATTGGATTTTTTTGGCGAATTGACTGGTTTCAGTTTTAGATCGTATGAAAAAGACTGGATTCATAGAAGCTCCGATGAAAGATTGGACGACTTTAAGGATGAGTTCATTAGTGTTTTTCAGTCTCATACCATGAATCGTTTACATCAGAGGAAACAACGATGATTTGACCTGTGATTCTAGTGAACTGTTGTTAGGTTTCATCATTTATAAGTGTCACTTCAGGTCTTTTTTTCTCTTCTAGCTGTAGTTTTTGTCTTCGTTGACTATAATGGCCCTGATCAGGGATAGTGTTTAGTGTCTAATGATGTAAAACCACATCTACGTCCAGACTCTCAGGGGAGAAGAACAAGTTTTTACTCAGTTTGGGTTTTCATTTGAGTTTTGATTGCATTTTTGTTTTGCCAGTATTTATCATTTTATTTTGAAAAATTGAAGTACTTTGTATTTCTCTTAGTGTTACTTTTACTTTCAGGAGCTATTTCTTGATTTACAGATGATGAATGAATGCATGAATCAAATACGATTTACAAAACCATTCTGTGAATCTGTTTGATTTTTGTACCACAAACCTTTAACAGCAGCTGCTTTTAGGTGTCCGTTTCATTTTATTTTGTACTATTCATTGCACATTGAAAACTACCATTTGTTTTTTCACTTCTAGCCTTAGTTTTACTTTTCACCGATATTTCCTTCATCTGAGAATATACGGAATATACTGTCGTCAAACTTGCTTCCTCGTCAGGATTTTGTCTTCCACTTGCGTTTTCATTTCATTGTTTTGACAGTGAACACATCATTTTTTTGTTTAAGAACTTCCCGGTATTTTCTGTTTGTATTCGTGTTTCAGGCATCATTAACAAATACAGAACCAGTATTTATTGAAGCTGATGCTAAATGGGATTCCGGATTCAAAACCATACCTTGTATTTTCCGTTGGGCTCTGTTTTTTCTATTTTAACCTTATTTTCATTCTTCGTTTCCTTCACCTGAGGATGATTTGATATTGTCAAACTCTGTCTACTGCACCGTCATGTTTTATTTGTTTCATTTTGGTTTTGATTGAATTTATTTTGGAGAACTGACCAGTATTTTATACTTTTATTAGTGTTTCAGGTACGGTGAACAAATACTTAATGCATAGAATCTGAAAAAGTTTATTACGTTCATCTGAGAGAGGGTGAAAACCTGCCTCTTCATCGTGTTTCTATACAGAATTTTGTCTTTTATATGGGTTTTGATTACATTTTTTGACTGTTATAAAAGTGTACATGCAGTTTTAGTTTCTATTTGAAGAGCTGATCAGTATTTTCTATATTTATTGATTGAATGGAAAGAATATACATGACAAACAGGTGTTAATCAAAGGTGCATGAAGCAGCTATGAATGTCCTTTTATTTAGTTTTATTTTACACATTGAAAACTACCTTTTGCATTTCCATTCCAGCTCTTTTTGGTCTTTTTTCATTTTATTCTTTGTCAACTATAATAACTCTGATGTGGGAGTAAGTGATGTTGCCACCTTCATGGTCACTGGGGAAAACAGGCTTCTTTGACTCTGCGGTGGATCGGCGCTCTGCTCTATTCTTTATTCTCTCTTTGTTTGTGAGCTTTCACAGTCAACAGGACCTAAGGGCCGGTCCCCAGGGGTTAACATGCTTCAGCCTTTCGATTTAACAGGCCTGCCTCCGGATCATTAGAAAACAGAGGAATGAAAGTAAACTGTAAGTTCCTCTAATGAGTGGAGTGAGAGTGACTTTTAATTGCTGTCTACAATGGCCGTATTATTTCATTAAAAGTAATTACCCTGTCAAGCGGTCCGCATCGCCTTCATTTCGGCACAACAGGGAAGAAATGGGCCTTCCATGTGGTCGACACTCAATGGGAATGGATGGATCGTTTGACTGAGCCACTAATAGGGGTTAGGAGGAGCTGGCTATTATCTGGCTGGACTGAGTGGAGTGGGTTTATGGGTGAAGGGAAAACATATGTCCACTCACACTGAAAGGGTTACTGTGGAGCTGCTGGAGTGGGGCTGGTTCAGGTACTTCTCTGGTAGCGTTTGGACGAGCTGAAGTCGGTCTGAGTTCAAGTGGACGCAGTATTTAACAGAGTTTCACCTCTTCTGTTTGAGTCAGACGACACTTTCAGACACAGAACTGAAGCAAAACCAAAAGGTTCATTTGACGGAAACTGCAATTACGCCTCCAAATGTGGTGGGAAGGTTATTATCTTACACCTGGAACTAAACTGTTACTGCAAATACACTTTATTTCCATGTAATTAATTGGAAAGTCAATGTAAAGTGTTTAAAGAGGTATTTTGAATCACTACCTCAATATAACTGGACATTCTATTCTATTCTATTCTATTCTATTCTATTCTATTCTATTCTATTCTATTCTATTCTATTCCAATAAGACACCAGCTGCTTTTTCTTCCAGTTTCCAAACTTTTCACACCCAGAGTTCTGGTTCAGGGCTGGGTTAAAACACAACGATCTCTAACAGTATATTTATACATGTTTAATCCAAACTGGGATTTTTCCTTAACCTTTATCAAACTGTTTTATCCTAAACACCTACGAGAGTCGGGATGAACCCATGATCCACCTCCAGACAATTCAGCAAAAACGAGTGGATCCATCAATGATAAATGATGTTTGAGTTTGTGTTACTTTTACAACAAAATGCCACTGGATTTCTGTTGTAGTTGCTTCTTAGAGACAGGGTCGATGGTGTCGATGACTGATTGTCTCCCACTGCAGGTAATCCACCGACGATGGTCCAGTACCTCATATAACCCCACTTAAAAAACCCAAACCAACCCTTTACATCAGGGGTGTCAAACATGCGGCCTGAATTGAAGACCTTGGCGCCAAAAGTACTGAAATCACAAAAAAGTTTGTTAAAACTATTTCTAAGGTGGACTTGGCTGCACAAGTACAACATGTGTATATGCTCAACTTGAACTGTCCAAAAATGTGACTTCAGTACTTTTACTACAAGGGCCTTCAATTTGCAAAGTGCAAAAATTACACTGAAGATATTAAGAGTCAAGGGTGTCGAACTGGGTTTAGTTCAGGTTCCACATACAGACCCATGTGGCCTCAGTAAAATCAAAGCATAATAACCTATAGATAATGAGTCGAAATGTTCTTGTTTTAATCTGAAAAAAATATTACATTGTGAAAATATTTACATTGCCAAACTATCCTTTCACAGTAAAATATGAATAACCTGAACTAATATGAACACCTGTAAAGTGCATTTTAATGATATTCTGTCCATTAAATGTTTTGGGCCTTTGTAGATGTAATATTGTTAAAATTGCACTCATTTTGCTTAAGAAACTAAAAGTTTTTTAGGTTATTCATATATTTTTTGTGAAAGGACAGTTTGTAAATGTGAATATTTTCATAATTTTTTCCGCTAAAACATTTGTCTATATGTATAGACCATGATGTTATTTATTTGACCGTTAAAGATCATTGGGTTTAATGTGGTCCCTGAAATAAAATGTTTGACACTCCTGCTTCAAATCCCGTCGACTTCGGCTCTGAGTGGAAGTTTGTGTGCAGACGCCTGTGTTCTCTGTTGTTGGTCCCTCTTCCTATACGTCTGCTCTTCCATAGATCCATCTACACATCTGCCTCATATGGCGCTGAGCTCCATTGATTCGAATGGGACGCCTTGGCTCAGTCTCACACACACAGGCATTTATATCCCAGCGTGATGCCCCTTTCTCGCCTCAGATGACAATGCTTCCCCCACGCAATGTGCAGATGCTAATTGTTTTAACCGAGCGTAATGGGCTTGTGGCGTCGATTAATTAGTTTCAGAGGAAGTCGTCTTTGTGGATTTCCACATGGCGCTTGGGACTGCTCGCTGCTCACCAGTGATCTCATGCACTATCATCCCCACCCACCCACTCGCCGCCTCACACACATACACACACAGAGAAACAGCTGCATCAGCAGCACCGATAAACAATAGCTTCATTGGGAGGAGTCTCCAGAGGGAGGATGAGAGAAGAGGCTGACGTCACCGGAGGATCTGCAGCTACAGTCGAGTATCTACAGAGTCCAACCAATTCAATAATCACAGCAAAATAATAACACAAACAGAAGCTTCCAAAAGACAGGGGAGCGACCGGCATGTTCCAGCCTATTTATCATGTATAATTCATGTGTATATCACAGCTGACCATGTGCACTGTGCTGCTGAGTTTTACATATTTTAGTGGATTTTTTCTGCTTTTCTAGGCAGAAGTTTTCTTCTAAACTGCAAAAAGTAAATCATTTTTTCTTATTGAATAATCTGACAATACTTTTCATATTAGGGAAACACTGATTGGGAAATTCTCAGCTGATACTGAAGCTTAAAATAACAGTTTGGTGATGATTTTGTTATTTTTTCATCCTTTTGGTGCCAAGGGGATGAAGAAATCATTATGTTAAAACACTGAATGGCTTTAAAGCTCCTCATTATCATCTGATGATAGTACTTTAAGAGATGAGACCACTGCTGCCTCTGAAACCCATGGTATCATGACACGCAGTGATTCTAGGATACAACACCATCGTATGCGACCGACTGAGGCTTATGTGCAACTGAAGACAGAATGTCAACATTTTTCCTCTTATCAACAAGGTGATAATCAGCCGATACTGATGTGCAGCTGGTGCACTGGTTCATCTTTATTTAATATAGAAAATATCAGCCTATAATAATACTATCAATAACATTCAGTGCTGGTAGTCATTAACTACTGTATTTTTAATAAAAGTTGGACAGTAATCTGTGATGTTGACACCGCCTGATGCTGCTTTTAGCCTTTTTCCATCTTTATTTGCTTATATAAAACATGTTAGAAAAGTAATCTAATATGTTAAATTACTTTGATGAAGTTACGTAGAGTTCAACGTTGTTACTAATCGATATCCCATTACATTTCAGCAGTAACTTGCTGCACTCTGCTTCATCTTTGTTGAGAGTTGCACATGTGCAGGGTAATTAACTTCAGTCTGTGCTGTTATTTCACAACCACTAACAAATAACACGATTGATATAGGGGCAAAAATTGACCTCAGGCAAACAGCTATAGAAATGACATGAACCAGTGAGCCCTGTTTCTACTAAATGAAACTGTAATAACGGAGCATTTCCTCCACTTGAAGCTGCTTTGTGTGGAAACACCAAACAAGGCCTCTGTGGCTCCGTCTTTGATTAGCCTGAATATCTGGGAGCTCTTCACAGACCTATAATTACTCGTCAGCCCCATGTATCCAAACAGCTCAGTGCCATGTTCAGGCAGCAGTCAGCATGACAGCAGGACGGGGGGTTGGGGGGGGCAGAGGTCCTGATTGCTCAGGGGGTCGCTGTGAGAGCCCTCTGACGCCGCTGAAGAAGCCGGTCGCACAAACGAGGGCACCCTCGAGCAGCGCAGCATGGGCGCAGCGCTCACTCCTGCTTCGAGTGTTTTCATTTCCCCCACACTCACTCGCTCTCAGAGATCACAGTTTCTAATTACTGATTAAGGTCCGCTGTGGTCGTCCTAATGAGCCCTTCATTCAGCGCCTCGTTAAAGGCTCACAGGTTCCTCCGCACCCTTAACCCAGCATCGTCACGGTGACGATTCACATTTCAGGACGTTGCCTCTGGTGATGTTCACACCAAATACTAAGGGCGCCAAAAAACAGTGGTTTTGGATCATGTGTGGATCAGATCTGATTTCTCTCAACAATGGGCCTGTTTACATGCACATTAATGCTCCGATCATTATCCAATTTCTGGAGTTATCAGATTATTCAAGTGATCATGTAAACAGTATAATCTGATCTGTTTTATCACATAACAGCAGTAATCTGACTATGAGAAACCAGATTAACACAGCTGCATTTCAGGTTAATCTGATTTATTGTGTTCTTTTACATCTGTGCATGTGTGAAAACAATTAAATTAATGGATATAAAATAATATGCAGTCAAAGAAGACAATTACAGGAAGTTTTATTCTACCATCACTATGTACATACGTACACTGCAAGAAACTCAATAATGGACTGAGGCGTCTAAACCAGGGTTTTTGATTAACGCACTTAAGTGCATTTAAATGTGTCAGATCTGATTATTACAATTATCTGATTATTCCCAGTTATCAGATCTTTATGGTTGTGTGAACAGGCTCAGTGTGAGAAGCGTAGATTACATGGATCACATCATCCACATATGGCTTTAAACAGACACAGATCACTCCACATCCATGTGACCACAAATTCACTTCTATGAACCTGTAAACAGGTGTGTTTGCATCCAGCTGCCATTATTTGTATTTGCAGCTTCTGTATAAAAAGAAGTGAAAATGTGCAACATCTACTGAATTAATACAGGAAACAAAGATGAACAGCAGATTAGATGGAAAAAAAAAAGCAAATAAACACTTCTGAATGGATGAAGAGAAACTGTGGAAGTGTGAAAATGTGTGAAGCTCAGACCAGATTCAGGTCACATGATTCTGCAGATCTTACAGGATAAAGTAACTGGTAAAGTTTTCCACCATGACGCTTCTGATGATGATAATGAACCAACTCCTGTTACAGTGGATGGAAATGTGCATGAATTTGCAAACCATTTTTGGCAATTTTCCAAAAATTTGTGATGCATTTGGATGGAAACTTAAACATAATCATGTTTAGAATGCAGGTCAGTTCAGGATCAGTGCTGCCTTCATGTGCTATCGGGAAGATGATCCTTTCCACTTCAAAATTATGCGTGTGTTGTGTTCAAGTGCTTTTGTTGTCGTAGCAAAATGAAAAATTGCTGACAAACAATTTATGGTGACCTGCTTATTGGATAAATAGTTTTGGATGTGTTAATTCATCTTCAAACTGTATGTGTTTTCTTTTGTTTTGCAAATTGTGCATGATAAAAATGTGCAAAATCATGGGCTACCAGCAGCAGAACGTTAATAAAACATTGTATATCGTTCATGGTGAATCCCTTGTTGCTATCTGCCATGTTAAAAAGTTCAAAGGTTATTTTTATCTCTGCAGCTTGTGTTCCCCAGTGGAAAATATGACATGAGGGGGCGTTCATGTGCAATTTTCTAGTTCGTAACTAGTATTTACCATAATTCCCATAGCAAATGAAGGCAGCATAAGACCAGAGTAAAACACTGTGATGAATCCAATAATCAGCGCCAACGTTAGTGAACGTGGCCTCGGCGCCGTCCTGGCGGTGAACGCTCCCGTGTCAGCTACCACACGAGGTCTCAATGCATTGTGGGAGCAGATGGAGCTCCTGGCGGGGCTTGGGAGCGTCTCTACTGGGCCGTGCAGCACCTCCTCTCTCCTCTCTCTCCTTTCCCGCTGCACGTCTGCGGGCTTCACTCATGTGGAACTGTAATGGCGTATTGAGCCGCTGGCGCTCCAGAAGCCATTAGAGCTGGAGGGATGAGGCTTTGCACACGCCGATCGCACAAAGGCCCATTGTGGAGGCCATGTCAGAGGGTGGAGCGAACCCGCTATCTCCTTGCCAAGCTCTACCCAGGACAATCAATCCCACAATCCTTTACTATGCCAACCACCAAGGAAGGATGAAGCAGGAAGGAATGGGCAACACGTGGGTGAGGAGGGTGATTGAGGGGGACTGGGTGGGCCGCGATCAATTTAGTATCGTATATCTGCATGCGGCGGCCAGGCACACAAAGCCTCCGAGCTAATTACTGAAGCGATTTGGATTCCACACGACTTGCACCAGGGCTGGGAACAATAAAGCCAACAATCAGCGAAAGAAAGAGAGGCAGAGAGCAGCCATGTTGTCTGCAATTTATAAAGCCACAGCCAGGGCTCTGGAGTAATTAATATCATCAGCTGGATGTTGTCTTCATAACGATGAGAATTAACGCCTCTGGGTTCTAATGGTCCAATTAGCGCATAACATTTAAAGTACATTTTTGGCAATCGTCTCCATTCACATCCATTATTGCTATTGAATCACAGGATGTTTGGTTCAGTTCTTACTGCGGCTTTTGTCAGTCTAACCATTCGTTTAATTGGACAGAAAACTGCTGATGAGAGGTGGAATTTAGGGTTATTTTATTTATCTGCAGCAGCGATTTCTTAACCAGGTAAAGTGAGATGTATCTTGATTTAAGGGGAATATTTGATTTTCTGTGATGATCTGAATAATGTCCCGGTAGAGTTTGCACTTCTGGAGCTGAAATTAACAACTGCTTTCATGATTGATTCGTGGGAATGCGTCGATAAATAGTGAGAAAAACCTTTTGGAGCACGATATATTTAAGATGAAAAAGATAAAATAAGCAGGTTTTTACGTTAGAATAGAGTATTTGGTTTCATGATAGATGCAGAGTCATTTCTTTAGATCAAACTTTACTTTGTGAACTGAGTTTCTGCAGGTTTTAAGACGATTCTGAATGTGGTTTATTCGACAGAAATACTGGCAAAAAAGTACATTGAACTTACGTTTATTTGCTGCAGTTTTCCAGTCACATCTCAGTGATTTTGCATGTGATGAAACTTTGAACAGAAATGGTTTAACATGATAGTTGGATCAGTGCAGCTGTTATTTGTGATCAATACACACGTTAATGTTACTTAAATATCTGACGGATTCTGAAGACCTGTCAAAGGTGTGTGTTCATTGATTTAAGTCCAAAGAGTCAAATTATTTCTTTCTGATTAATCTGAAATTGCAAAAATAAAACCTTCCATCTTCAGAGTTATTTTAGTGATTATCATAAAAAATGTGAAAATCAGCAGGTTTTCACATTAGCCTACTGAAATAAAAGACATTTAGCTGGGGGGGGAAGTTGACATTCCTAAAAATAACATTTGCTGATGACTTTTTTGGACTGATTTGCTCTCGTCTTCAGCTTTAACCCTCTTCCTCTGCAGTGATGGGTTACCACCGACTCTTATATGCAGTTCCTTTTAAGTTGTTGTATAACGTCTGATTGTGCAACTGCTTGAGTATTCTGGTCTGGGTGCACTGACATTTATCAAACTTATTCTGTTCATGTTGCTTGTTATTTTGTTGATTAATTATAAATTTTTCATCATTTTCTTCATTGCTTTGGCTGTTTTTGTTCATTTGGTTGCTTATTTTATCCTTTTTACTTTATTTTTGTACATTTTTTCCACATTATTTATTATTTTGTAGTTTTTAATTTTTTTTTCCATTTTATTTATTTATACATGTAAAAACAAGTGTCTCTATCATGTTCATTTATTAACCTCCATGGGTTTTACTGGTGAATCAATGTTGTAGAAGGTGATGGTGTTTCCATGTTTACTATGGAGCCTCTGAACATCCAAATGGATCATATCTGATGACCATGAAAAGATGACAAACTGCATTTTGCTGCAGTTATTTACATATATAGATAGGATTAGAGGTTCAGAAGTTAATCAACATTTTAGATCAGTATATAGTTTCGGTCACTGGTGGATATTTGGGTCTTTGAGGGTTAATGTAAAATTGGATGCTTTATTTCATTCATCATGTGCTTTTTGTAATAGATTACCAAGTGTTTTTATGTATTATAAGACAGAAACTATGTTGTTATTTTTTTGCACCTTATTTGTAAAATCTAAACAAAAACAATATCATCCCGTTCACAGATGATGAAGGAGGCGTCACGGTGATGAAGATGAGGAGGCCCGTGACCTGTGATGAAGGTACTCACCCCAAACATTTGCCTTAGGTCGGGGTCCCGGAAGCGGAAGGGAATGTTGGAGACATGTAACCTTTTGGGCTGCTGCTTCTCTGAAGAGTCTGAGTGCTGGAGCTGGAGCTGCTGAGAGCCCTCTGTTTGCGTCACGTCATCTGTCTGCCGGAGGGAAACAAACACAGAAAAGACACAAGCTGCTCATTAGCTGCTACAGTAGAATGTACTGTACCTCCCGGTCCTGAAGTATACCACGAGGAGGGGGTGGAGGAGGGGGTGGGGCGGGAGGCCTGCCTGACTAACTTACTCAGCGTCTGCTATTCTTCAATCCGACGAGAAAGCCAAAGCGATAAACAGCCGATGACTTATAGTGTCAAACCTGAGGTTGTGCATTACAAATCCACTTATTAATCTCTTGCACTTAGCTCTTGAAGATTGAAGGTGCTGACAAAAAGGCGTGGATATAGATCCCACAGAGCCCTGACATGTCTAGACTAAAGACACATTATTGGTGACGTTTGCACACAGCCATCAGAGTACGAGGCCCAAAGCCCTCAGCGTTGTTGTTTCCATCATTATGCGAATGCTATGCTGACATTTCTATATAAATGACGTGTCTGATGTCAATGACAAATTCCACTTGTTTCTCTCTGTGACACCAGTGATGGATTTCACTGAAGGAGCTGCCGGCTTGTCTTTTCAGACAGACTGTGTTTTTGAGGTAGTTTCTTTTCAGATGCGTTTTCTCTGAGTAAAACCTGATTGGTTACTGGCCCCGGGTATCAAACATCTATCCGTACAGTTCTCAGATGTTAAAAGAGGCTGTGGTCTCCGCCTTCTTTCTGATCTGGTCCTGGTGTCAGGCCTTTTCGAATCTCTGGTTTGGGTTGACTTAACCCCTCAAGACCCAGAGCTACTTTTATGGCAGTTCCTAAATGAATTGTTTTCTATATTTCACTTAATGTAATTAAATGTATTTCTTAAGTGACTGTTCACTGTCATATTACTGTCTATATTCAGCATTTTTAAGTGAAAATCAGGTATTTTTCTGTATTTAATTTGCTGGTCATGCAGATGTTCATAAAAGCTCAGATTAAGTTTGAGGATTATTATATCAAAAACTGAAGAAAAAGTCAGTTTTTCAGTAAAATATATTAATAATTAAACATAAAAAAAGTGTATCCATCCACTGTCATTTGTCAAACTCCATGGGTTTTACTGGTGAATCAATGGTGTAGAAGATGACGGTGTTTCCATGGTAACTATGGAGCCTCTAAACATCCAAATGGGTCATATCTGATGACCATGAAAAGATGACAAACTGTATTTTACACCAGTTATTTAAATGCATTGATAGGATTAATGGCTCAACAGTTACCTAACATTTTATATCAGTAGATGCTTTAGGTTGCTATTGGATGTTTTGGTCTTTAAGGGTTAATTAATGAAATGACTGAAAACACTTGACGTTACATTACTTAAACTCATCTTTGCGTGTCTTATAACACCTAGCTTAGCATGAACTCTAAAAGTAAAGAGATACAGGTAGAAAAAGTTTTAAAAGTTCACATACAAACACATTATTTTTTCGGGAAAGTTACATACTAAAACTATATTTTCATCCATGTCTTGTAGTGACTGTGAGTTGTCAAGTTTGGTTTAGGGCCTTATTATAGTGCTACAGTATATGGCAACCTGCACTGCAGCTCTGGAACAAATAAATGGTCTGTCAAAAAGTAGCTGCAAGTCCCACTTCCATCTAAACCAAAAAAAAACCAAAAGATGCAAGTCATTATTTTGTGAACGCTACATAGCTGCAAAAATTAGTGCAAATATTCAAATAGTGAAATGGCGACGGCCTTTTCTATATGACAATACATATCCACATACACATCCACATGAACAAACAGTTTAACAAAAAAGTAAATATGAAGACAAACAAGGATGTCAGTGGGTGGTGATGGAGCCAAGATTGACGTTTTGAGCTCAGGGTTGTGAAATAAAAACAGTAGTAGCTAATTATTTACTCCTTTACAGTTATTTGACGCCTGTCCTTTAGCTTTATTTCATTTCAAGTAATGTAACGATGACGTGAACTTGCTATTGATTTCATAAATCAACACTTGGAATTCAGTGTTTTAGCTGTCTGTGCACATATTTCAGGGTTTAAACCATAGGTCTATGGTTGAAACTGTGTGTGGACAAGGGGCCAAAGCATGGAGGAAAACCTTAATTCTGCAGAATCAGCACTGATAAGGCATAACATTAAAAAATGATCAGTGAAGGAATCCAAATGGGTTGTGAGCAAATTAGGGCAATGAGTTGCAGTAATTTACATATTTCTGAGCTTTTAAGAGAATCAAGCAGCTTCATGTGATGAATGTTGAGCTTGTATTTTAACCCTCTGGTATCCCGCACATAGTGGGACTTCGAACAACCCAAAGCCTGTCACCTGTGCTGTGCTTTACACTTGTCAAAATGGTTTTTAGACAATTTTGTGGGTTTGTTTTTTAAATTGTTTTAAATTGTTTTGTTTATGAACAAAAATACCAAATATTTAAATATTTTAAAATGTCATTAAAAAAAAACCCCATTTAAATACCATGTTTGACGCAAAAACACACACACAACCCTTTCTCCCCCAATATACTGCATAAACACTGAATTACTTTTTTTTTTTTTTTGCAGCCTGGCATATGTCTGTGACTAACAGCAACACTAGTGATTATGCATCATTATTTTTGTGCTGGGTCAAATGTTCTAAAATCTGTCAGTGTGCATTTTTACTCACTTCAGAGAAGGGTGTTACTGTAGTGATTTTCCATTGTTTACAATGTGCTGATTTCAGTACCTGGGTCAAAATTTTTAAAATCCTACAAAAATTAAGAACTTTTGAATTCTGACCTAATACAAATTGTGAAAAATATAATTACCTTTTACAACATAAAATGCAAAGTGTGCATAATATGCTCACCTGGATACCAGGAGGTTAAGGCTCAACATGTGTATGTCATTCCTTCTTCCTTTTCCTCCTGACAGAAGATTGTAATTACTTTAACGACCACAAGAGGCCACTCATCAGGGAAACACAAACATTTAAGGCAGTGGATATAGAGTGTAAGGGATGCTTTTGGTTTTTGTTGTTTTATGTGGACAGTCTCTGCGGACGACACAGAGCAAATGATTAAAACTAACCAAAATGAACTGTGATCCAGCGCCTGCGTCTCTGGAAAGGGAATAAATAAAGAAACGCAGAGTGGGGGTTGGGGCTGGCGGGGTGGGGGGATGAGGAATGAGAGAGTGGAGGTGGCAGATATTGAGTACAAAAGCTGTTTGAATGTGATATGTAAACTGCAAGGTCTCCTGGGAAGTGCTCTCGGAGCTTTGCAAACACACTATACACTGGCTGGGAAGTCACATACACAGACACAATCTTGTACCAAGATACAGACGTGAAAAGGGAGTAGGTTGTTTCCAGAGTACAAACGGTTCGAATGACACACACAGATAACCCTCACCCTGCTCCGAGGCTGTCAAATGGCTGCAGGCCTCTCTTAGTGATACATTTCCCACCATTTAGGAAATGGGGTAGGGATTTATTCATTATAATTCATCATCACAGTATTATCATTATCATCATGATCGTAATGATGATCGCCTTTATTATTCTCATTATCATAATCACAATCTCCACTGTAATGGCTGTCATTTATTTGGTTTTTATGGCCCATTCCGAGACGGTGACATACATTGTTAACAGTGACAGTTGTTTGATTCAAGGTCCCACTTTGTCTCCCCTGTAGCCGTCCAGGTAGGGCAGGTTTGTGGCGGCTTCCTCAGCTTCGCCGTCCCGCCCGGCTCAGCGACGTCCCAACCAGAGGTTAACAAGTGGCGAAGGACACGAGAGCCAGAGGATGCACCGAGCTGGCCGAGGCCGGGGCCGGTCGGCGGAGACGGAGTGGATTTGTGACAGAGGGAGGGAGGGGGGACAGAGGGGGAGCCGGGCAGAGGGGTCTTAACTCTGCCGTGTCCTCGCGCGCTGGAGGTTAATAGCCTGAGTAGCCATGTTGGGCCCTGGGGGTGACACATTGCAGACAGATGCTGGGACCGTGGAGGGTGACAAGGTACCAAAGCCCCGCAGGTCAATCTGTTTCATCGGTCACACATGACACTATCGACCTTTAGCGTATGTTACCAGACTACTGAGCACCGCTGTCCTCCAGCTCTGTCTGCCTGGCTTTTTATCACGGCAGGCGCGCTCGCGTGTTTGCAAACATCCAGATTAACTTTCACTTGGTGCTCAGACAGGCTGACATCGGGGGCAAATACACATACAGAGAACACAAATACTGAATTGCTGACTCCCGAGCACCTCAGACTGCATCCTACTAACTCAATAACTTCGAGTGTCACTGAGATCCGGGATGGCTGCCTCTGTCGCCGCTCCCGAGGCTCCAACCTGCCTGCCTGGTTGGGAGATGGTGCTGGAAAATAATTACCTCCGTATTACCATAGGAGGCCACCTTCAGTGGCACTTTACTGTCCCGACAGCTGCTGTCACACGCAGGAGGAGGAGGAGGAGGAGGTGGGATGCAAAACACACCGTCGCCGCTAAAGCCAGCAAACCAGAGAGTGAGAGAGCTGTCAACTCCGGCAACTCTCCGGCTTCCTGTTCAGTCATTTCTCTAAAAGACTCCCTTGCTGTTATTTGCAAATCGCCTGCAAAGTGCTCTGCTCAGCACTTTCCCCCTCCTCACAGAGTGGCATTACAAGAGCATAATTGAAACTATCTGATTGGAATGCTGCCAAGCAGGTAGATTACATCCGATTAAATAGGGGAGGGATACAGAGTCTTCGCCCACAAGAATTATAATGCCTGAGCTTTAATTCATTATTTTCCCCTCATGGTCCTACACTGTTTGTTTTCTCTTTCTAAAGAAGCTGCATATATATCCCCTCCATCACCTGGGAGAGCAGAGGGGCCGTCCCCACCTCCTCCCCCTAATTCACATGAAGAAGCAAACATAAAGGAGCTATTTTAAGGCCGGCGACAGTAAAGTGCTCTTGATGTAGTGCACGGACAGTAGCAGCGTTTACACCAACCCTAATATTCCAGTAATAATAGGAACAACAGCCCAATCAGAATAAAACACCTCATGGAGACGCCTCAATAAGACAAGACCGAGTGGAAGGTTCAGATAATCTGTGCAGGAAGAAAATATTAGCACCAGTAGTTGGAATCCATCTGGTCTATCAGTGCATTAATGGATGTGGTGTCTACAGGGGACACAAACATGGACATAGGATCTGATAGGGATCTTATCCCTGCAGTTTATTAGAAGATAATCCTCTGCATTTTGCATTTTTCAGTGACAATCTGGTATTTTTGTACATTTAATTCACTGATTATGCAGATGTTCATGAAATATCAGTTAATTCAAAGGTTATTCTATCAAAACTAAATAAAAAAGTGACTTGTTCAACAAAATAAGTCATTAATTGAACATCTGATGACCTTAAAAAGCTGACAAAATGTATTTTACATCAATTATTTACATGTGTTTATAGGATTCATATTAAAATTAAACATTTTAGATCAGTAGATGATTTTGGTGCGGTGGCTGTTTAGGTTTTTGAGAGTTAAACAACAGCTTTAGCCTGAAAGTTGAGGACAGTACAAAAACTATCATGACAATAGAAAATTCTAAAAACTGTACAGGTGTTGCATTGTGTATTTTGCAGCAGATTCAGTTCAAGTCAATTTACTGAAAAAGCTTTTTGATGGCTGTAGAAGTTATAAAATAAATCCTTCAAATCATTATAGTTTTCACATCTTTGGTAAAATAGGACACGCTATTGTGGAATAGTTTTTTTCTTTCTAAAACCTTGTAAACACACTCCCTGCTCTTTGAAACATTAATCAAGAATCAATCACCTCTCTCTTAATGATAAATTAATTATACATTCTAAATAGATCTGTGGTTCAGAGTTTGCCATAGACACTTCCAAACTGACTCAGATCACACTGTGAAGGTGTAGTAAACACACTACGACACCGTGGGAAAAGATCAATGAAGCTGGAAACAACTGGACTAATGACCAAATCACAAGAAGAAAAAAAAAAGAAGTCTGGATCAGCTTGTGGAAAACTACTAAAAATCTTAATATCTATATAATAATGCATGTGGATTAGACATGCCACAGCAGCATAAACATTAAATAGGAGTTAACAGTCAAATTGTAGGACAGGAAGTTCATCATAATGATTGAAAGTGGGTTTAAATTCTGTCCATGTATCTGCAGATCCTCTATGAAAGTGATGATTCTGGTCACTGAGCTGAAAACGTCTCCATACTGATGCCAGTGTGTTGTTTTCTATAGATCTGATCACCATGAAAAGATGACAAATGAAAACATGCCCTGGTGTTCCCTAGGGCATAGAGCTGGGCCCAACCCCCTTCTCCATTTATCCTTTGGCCGTGTTAACCGCTCGACTACTGTCAACCTGCTAAACCGCACGAAAACCCTAGATAACCATATGACACCATGTCAAAAATCTGAACTCCCTCTCATGTTTGCCAGTATTTTCACGTATTTAAGCCTCAAAGATCATCTCCATTCACTGCCATTTGTCAAACTACATGGCTCTACTAGTGAATTAGCCATTCTGAATTGATCTGTGGTTCAGAGTTTGCCACAGACACTTCCAAACTGACCAGGATCACACTGTGAAGGTGTAGTAAACACACTACGACACCGTGTGAAAAGATCAATGAAGCTGGAAACAACTGAACTACTGACCAAATCAGAGGACAAGAAAAAAAAAAAAAGTCTGGATTCAGATGGAAAAAAGTGTAAAATCTGTAACAATTCAGGTGGATGAGACACATCACAGCAGCATAAACATTAAACAGGAGCTAATAGTCAGACTGTAGGACAGGAAGTTCATCATAATGATTGAAAGTGAGTTTAAATCCTGTCCATGTATCTACAGTTCCTCTATATAAGTGATGATTCTGGTCACTGAGCTGAAAACGTCTCCATACCGACACCAGCATGTTGATTTGTATAGATCTGAAAGTACAGGCTGGTTTTGGATATATTTAGTAACCTCAGAAAGGTGGTTTTGTTCCCAAGTACAAAAACAAAGTGTTCTCAATTTGCCACAACTCTGAATGACTCTGCTCTTCACGTAACAGGAGCAGAGCCTCATGGGAATTGTACCGTTCAGCACTATCTAGACATAATTAAAACTGTACCGACACGTTAAACTTACTGTAAAGGATTAGTCTGAAAAGAAAGCAGAGCAAGTCCTCGACCAAAGACTGATGTGGCTCTTTTTCCTTTTGCTGTGTGTCCATGGTAATCACTTATCTTTTGACATGCTTTATAGAGCTTATCCGCCACAAATACTCCCTAATGTGCTGTATGTGGATTAATCCACTGCTGAAAATAGTCCCAAACAAATGCACTATTTACATTTTTGCAGTAAGACTTCCTAAAAAGTCCAGGTGATATGTAGAAGCAAAAATGTGGGACTGTTATTAGACCACTCTTGGTTTTATTTTATGCCATAACCAAATACTTCCTGAACCGAATATTAAAAGTGACATTTACTCTATGTTTTTAAAGTCAAAGATGAAAATGATGCCAAATAAAACATCATAAATTGCTCATGTGAGTAGATGATGGTGAATTCACAGACATTACATGGTGGAAATGGCTTTGGCTGGGAACGTACACCATTCTTCACAATATCTCATCTGCTGCATAAATACTATGAAGAGTTTTAGAGGCCTAATCCCTGTAGTTTGACCCTGATAAGGAGGAGTAGTACAGTAGAACGATAGTCAATAAGACCTCAGTGACTTAGAGCTTACAAAGAATATGTCAAAGATTTACGTCAAAAAGTGTATTTTAAAAACGCGTTTGTTTTGTTGTATTCTTCACATCGATTTCCTGGGCACATATCACCTGGACTAAGCAGTCAGGTGCTTTAATAAATTATTGAGCCTCTGTGAAAGAATTAAACCTTATATTTGGAGAGCAGTTCGGAGATTGATATCTTGTTGGTTTTGGCCTTTTCACAGGATTTGTTGACAATGAAAAAAATACACCAGATTCATCCTTTTCAATTACCCGGGGGGTGTTTTCTAAGCGAGGTAAAGCTGGGGATATAATGTCTTTGAAATGGGAATCTACAGTGTGGAGAAGTGCGACTCCTCCTGCTCCCAGATAACACAGACATGCCTTCTAATGGTGGCCTACATGCTGCCATCAGCACCGCCTCTGAAAGCTACACCCGCTCAAGTCCCTTAAACACGGCTCATGTGAGATGAGTGTGTCTGTGTGTGTACTCATGCATGTTTGCATGTGCTCATCCATGTCTGCAGCATGCCCTTGCGTGTTCTGGTGTGCTCTTGTGTGTGTGTGTGTGTGTTATCATGGTCCCCCAGAATACCCTTTGGAGAGTCTTCATGCAGCTGACACGGGCTGTGAAAAATCTGGAATTGAGTGCTGCTCTAATGCCACTGCCTTAATTTGTTATCTGAAAAGAGAATGATTACTCATGAAATTCAACCAAACCTCAGACTATTTGAACTGAGCCAGATAACGAGCTCAAGTTTCTCTTTTTTTTCCTTTCTTTTTTTTTTTTTTTTTTTAGCAGAGCTCCCTGGCAACCCTCTGCTACCCTCATCTCTAAGGATTTGGAGAAAAGTTGGGGGCTGCCTCTCTTCCTCAAGTCGCCTGCTTTCAAGTCAGCTTGTTTGAACATGGCACAGAGCGAGGTCCCAGAGGTCTGGCTCTGGACAACACCACCTTCCCAGTATAGATGAGGGGGGGGGACACTACTAGACACAGACTGAAACAGAGAGGAGAAGCCAGCAGACTCCCTGCGCCTCATTAAAACATACACACTCTCCATTCTCTGCAGGGAATTCACACTGAATCCATACGTTTCACTGAATTTTCACTCTCTTGACTCTTTTTAAGTCTTTAAGTCGAGAAGATGTGCAGAGTAAAGCGACGTCGTGGGGTAGAAGAGCTGAGCGTAGCAGAGTAGAGCCAAGGGAGGAGGTGGATGGAGGAGGAGGGGGGAGGGGAGTCGCAGCCAGTAGCTGATCTGCTCCCTCAATCTGTGTTTCTGCAGGGTGCCCTAATCAAAGGCACCCGGGCCCGTCTGTGACACCCAGAGCAAACAGGCTGGGTCTGTCATTAAAGCAGGGGAACACAGCAGTGGGCGACACTACACCAATGGCCCCTGAGGATTAGAGGCTCTGTTTACACCCCACTAATCTCATCCCTCTGTCCGCCCTGAGAAAGGATGGGTGGAAGGAGCAAAAGAAGAGGAATAAGAAGTGTGGAGGACGAGGATGCGGAGGCTGAGGATGCAGGGAAGCAGGCGGGTATGGCGCAAGACGGGAAGAGCAAGAAGGAAAACAAGGCAAGCTCTCATCTCTCCATGGCCACCATCTCTGGGCTTTCTTCACAGCGGGTGAACAGATGAAATGAAATCAAATGCGAAATGAGAGAGAGGGGAGACGGTGAGAGACAGCGAGTGGAGGAGTGGGGGTATATAGTGTTGGAGGAGGATTCTGAACCTCCTGCCAAGTCTCTCCTCACTTTAAACTCTTGTGTGTCAGCCATTACTGTAAGTGCGCTGCAGAAGACAGAGTCACACAAATCTTCAAATCAAACACTGCTACATTACAGGGTGGTGGTAATACGCTATGCAATGCTATCGCTCTGCCGTATAAGCGCTTTTCTGCCGCCAAATGTTCGGTGCAGTACTGTAATTGTTGGCTGGGAAAATGGAGTTATTAACAGCGTTCTTTATGGCTGACCCAGATCTCTCTCAGGGGGGCTGTGGCCTCGCCGTGACCCCTCCCAGCAGGTGTTTTCATGCTAAAGGAAAGAGGAAGGTCTGAAGGTCTTTTTTTTTTTATCTCTTCTAACATTATCCGTATTCTTGGATGTGTCTGTAAAGTTTGCAGCTAAGTCGTCCTCTTTTTATCTGCATCTACCTCTTGTGAAGGTAAATCCCAGGTCAAGGCATTTCATATAAGAGCATCATACACAAGAAAGGAATGTATAATGTATCATTTAGGATTTCACTCACTCTTAAGCTGTGTATCTCAGTGTGCAGTGGTGCCAGGGGTTTGTTTCTCCACTTACGGTGCCATGTGCTTTAAATGCAATGATACTTATGCGTTTGTGTGAAAAACAGAGTCAAATCCTGGCACAATTAGACAGAAGATAATGTCTTATGTCTTGAGGAGAGTTGTCTGCTTTTGGCTGGCTGGTCTAGAAAAGTGCATCTCTCTTTTGCTCCACTAAATTAGACCAAAAAAAGATGAGGAGTAGGGTGTGTCCTCCTTTCAGGGATTCTAAATCATTCATGTCTACAGCATGTCAAATGCTCTGCACGCACATAAATAAAACAGCCCAGGTTTACTTTTTTTTTTCTTTTACAGGAGCTCCAAATGGCTCCTCAGAAACTCATATTTTACAAAACTGCAGACACATTTTTATGAGAATGTTTTCAATTAAATTCAGTCACCTACGATGTCAAACACGAGCTCTGCCACGACATTAAAGTCTGCAGCGACTCACTAATGTGCACTCAGACTCAGAAACTGGCAAAAGTGCAGACAAACAGCATTTTATACAGGCTGCAGATCACTTCAGGTTTTACCCACAATTCTGTAATGTCACACTTAAAAAACACAGACTTATGGGGCAATTTGTAATATTCTTAGTTTTGAAAATTAACTAAAATTATCAACAGCGGAGTAAGAAGTCAGCAGTAATTATGAAGCGTGAGCCTGCTCTGTCTTGTAATACTGCTCTATACCTGAGGTGGTATAGTGAGTCATAGTGCAGTATCGAAAAAGAACAGTTAATATAACAGCGAATATCACCTGACAGACCAAAGAAAAGAAGCAATATAAACAGAAGCCAGACTAGTCAGATATAAGGATAGTTTAAGCTGTTTAACTCTTTTTTTTTTTTTTTAAATAAATGTACAGGGCTTTTCCAGTGAAATGCAGCTAAAATGTTCTGTACCTCAATTGTGATGCAATAAAATCCTCCTGGTTCAGAATATCGAGCTAAAGGGTAATTATTTTATAATCTGAGTAAATTACAGACTATTGTTGTTAACAATGTAACAAAAAAGTAGGTATGGGTAAATAAGTTTGTTGATAAAAATAAAACACTATTAAAAAAAATCTACAAAACACCAATTAAAATAAAGTAAATTATAGTATAATATATTTAGTTTTTTCATTAAAAAACATTTTTTTGTCTTTGTCTACTTAGTTTATACCTTACCTTAATGTATTATTGTAGAACATAGCCTTTTTATTATATAGATATTTATTATTTTGTTAACATACTGTTTTTCCAGGTACTCTATTTGTATTGTTATTTATTTGATCTTATTTAGTTACTTTTACTATTTGTACCAGCAGCTTGTTTTTCATCTACGTTGCCAGTACATAGATATATATAAAAGCAGCATAAATAAGGAAAAAATAATAAAAAGACAGATTTTTTTCATTTAAAAAGAAAACACAGAACATACAACTTTGCAGGCTGAAGTTGTAGAACATAATGTAATTCCTAGAATCATTTTTTAGCTCTGCAGAACAATTTTTTTTACTATCACGGTAACAATGTCAGGTGCGGAAATTTGTTTTTGTATTATATGTCTATGTGAAAAAGTTCAAATAAAACATTTTTAAAAAGGCTAAATTTAGAATGTACATGAAGGCATATTCAAGACAAAAAAATCATGAACAAAAACAAAGAACCAACAAACAACGACAAAACACGATGAAATAAACATAAAAACTGATGGAGGTGAAAAGCTGCCCCTTTCTGTTGATAATAACA
The DNA here is from genome assembly GCA_030068375.1 of Ostorhinchus rueppellii. Classification (NCBI taxonomy): domain Eukaryota; kingdom Metazoa; phylum Chordata; class Actinopteri; order Kurtiformes; family Apogonidae; genus Ostorhinchus; species Ostorhinchus rueppellii. Next base: position 20,833,667 of record JAQQZY010000028.1, on the reverse strand, counting down.
GTTGATTTTTCTTACAAATTGCACATTTACAGTCACAGTCAATGGTAAAGGGATGGTAAACGGTGGCGCCGTACTTGGTGTACATGCTGCTGACAGCGTGTGGTGCTCAGGTGCTGGAGGACACTGACCGGTGCGGTCGTGGTGGCGGTGATGGCCGGTGTGCTGTTGTCAGTGCCGGCCTGCTCGTTGTGCGTCTGTGTGGGCGTGTACAGGGTCATGGCGTGCTCGGGAACCCGGCTCTGCCCGGTGTAGTCCTGCGTCGGGAGCGGGTGCGGTGCCGCAAACTCTGCGGGGATGCCATTCTGTGGGGGAGGGGGGTACTGGGCTGGGGTGTACGGCTGGGCCATCGCTTCTGGAGGGTTAGTGGCCTCTTGGTTACCCTGTTGAAACACACAGCAGCAGGGAGCGTTAGATCCAGAGTTGAGATAAAAGTTCGTGCACATTGTTTAACTTGTATAAGCAGCATGAAAGAGGTGGAAGCTTCCCAGTGCGATTCCACGCATCAGGGGAGACCTGTCCTGCAAACCAACTAAGTCAGGGGGAAACAACCATCATATCACATCTCAGCTCACATTAGAGAATTCCTTGATCATTGCTAATGAACACAGTTTATGTTGTAGAGCATGGCTCGCTGTCGGAGGGGCAGGAGTCTGGGGGAATCTCGATTGCACTCATGGCAAAGCACAAGAGGAAAGATCAATTAATTGATAAAATTTTGATTAGCGGCTTTGATTTCAATGACAGGTCTGTTAAAGCAGCAGCTGCTCCCTCTCCGAGCTCCGTTTTACTACTTTTAACACCGACCTGCATTCCACTTTATGAGCTCTGCTGCTGCTGCCTTTGTTTCTTTCTCAGTCAAGCTTTACGATTATTGGTTATAGGCAGTGGCACAATACAAGTTTCGGTACAACTCTTTTTATTTTCACGTGTTTTTAATACCTTATGCGCAGGAATAGATGAGTGTTTGTTTACTGTTTGATTACAGATGCAACAGGGTTTAATTCTGTCTTAACGCAGCACCATCTTTGGTCACATAAAACAGTTGGAGATTAACAAAACTCTTTTTTCCCCCCCTGTTCTATCAACGCCCACCGTACTACAAGACATAAAGTTGAGCCCTAGTCTCATTTCTCCAACTCTCATTCTTCTATTTGCTTCCATAAAGCGCTCTGTAGTAGCTACACCACATGTGTTTTTTAGTTTTTTTTCTCCTGACTTAAGTGATAGATGGTCCTTTGCAATAAAGCCGTTTCACAGACCCTTTGTCTCGAGTGGATGCTTGAGATGATGAGCTGCAGAAATAATGGACTTTTCTGGCTGGTGCACATTGTTAAACTCGGTAATGGCTGGACTACAGAAGTGCATGTCTTATTGTTGCGAAGCACTAGGCTCTGCGAATCCAGACTAATGAGCAGAACACTGAGATCAGTGCTGCTGGAGCGGATATCCATCCCAACATTAAAAACACAGAGGGAAAAGGTGAGACAATAACACCAAAATCCAATAACACCTCCTGCAAATACCCTCAATCAAATTTAAAGATACAGATCATGCGAGCTCAACGCATAACTCTAGCGATAAGAGAAAAAGGAGGAAAAAGCACACAATAGCATCCAGAAGTAAGGGTTTATGATTGGAGAAAAACAATAACAGTAAACAGATAGAGAAGTTTCTGTCTCTTTCTTTACAAGCTGGCTGGGGATGGCGAGATAGGAGATAAATGTGTTTTATTCGTCTTTTTTTTTTCCTGCTGCGGTAGTATTTGGCCTCCTTCTGCAGAATTCCACAGAAAGCTCTATCTGGGCAGTGGTTTTAATGAGAGAGCTGAGCAACACTATGCTGTAAATGTAGTGGAAATAATTCTACTCTGACGTGTTGGCAAACAAACCTCGGTCTAAACTGCGCTCTGCCAATTAAGGAAATGCTCCATTATCTAAATGAAAAAAGAGAAAGCCTTGAGAGGAGGAGGAGGAGGAGGAGGAGGGGGAGGACTGAGTCTTATGGAGTCCACCAGACCTCGAGGACTGGACCAGACCTTCACTCCTTCCTGACCTAATCCCCCTCTTCTCTTTTTCATTATACTGTATCTCTATCTCCTCTTTCTCCCCCTCAATCCCTCCTCCCCCTTTTCCCTTTCATGCTCATCTCTTCCTCCTCCCCCTCCCCCCTCTCGCTTTTTATGCAGAAACTTTTTTAATCTCTACCCCTGTGCTCTACTTTTCCTCTCCCTCCAGTCATGGCATTATATAACACACTTGCATTGCGGGGCATCCTAATTCAAGGAAGCTCTTGATGTTGGCAATTTTCAACTTCTAAGCGCCCATTTTAAAGGAGAATGGGGTTTGTTACCTAAAAAAAGACACACCTCCTGGTATGACAGCTGAGAGTACTACCAGATAGCGTGTCCTCATTTCAACCGGCCGGTGCCGACCATCATCGGCAGCTCAGCGGTCCGGCGTGAAAGTGCACATCAAACACCAGTATGTCATAGAGACGATCAAAGGTTTACACGTTGTCTTTTAAACACTCATAGTCCTGATGTGTGTTTTTGAGGATTTGCTGAAGATGTTCTAAGTGGTGAACATGAATACGACTGCACTGGTAGTAATTGGATAAAAGCAACACAGTGTATCACATAAAACCAAAAATGAGTCTCAGATGGAGCCTCAAGAAACATCTCTACAAGCTGATTTTAACATGGAGGGAAAAAAAACCCAGTAAATAAAATAAAATACTGGACGATATAGTTATCATTTTTGTGATGAATACATCTACTTATAGACAAGTGTCTTGTGTCTTAAAGGTTTATTTTGTTCACATTCTCAACTAAAACACTTTAATTTTACTTGTGCATACAGGTATGTTGAACAAACATTACTAAAACATTCTGTTATCATGTTCTCACCACAAACAACAAATATTTACCATACTACTCTTTTCCAAGAACTCATTCACAAATTGAAATTAAAATAAATGTGAATGAAATCAGCTCTAAAACACGGACTATGGGTGTGTGTCTTTTAGGAATAATGTAAAACCAAAAACAACCATCTGGTTTCTCCAATGTTCACTCCACAGACAAAACAATAAATAAATCATTCTGCCTATAAATTTGAAATAAATAATTATTGGACATGTATCAGGAAAATTACTGTACTACTACATTCACAACAATCCTATCGGAGTAAAACTGCATCATGTAACCACTTCAACAGAAGACACTGTGCTGATCAGAAGGATTTTCCTGTCAGACTGAGAGAACGTGGTGTAAACCTTAAATAATCTGTTCAACAGGGACAATTTTCTGTGCCTGTCTGTCCATGTGGTGGTAACATCAGGTAATACTATGAGTTTCCAGTAGCAATAGAAACACATAAAACTGCTCCACAGCAGGCAATATTCTTGTTGTGAATATTTAGGATTTATTGAAAGGCTTAATGAGTAACAGACTCCACAAACAAGTGCTTGAAATGATGAATGAAACAGGAAAAACACAGAAAAAAGTGATATATTTCTGTCAGATTACACACTTCATATGTAAGAATAAATGGTGCACAGATAATAATCTGCTGAACACACCTATACAAACGCAGAAATTCATGCTGCAAACACTACAATTCAGGATTATTTGTTTTATATGCAGGTGAATCCCTGCAACTAGAGGCCAAACAGCATCAACCGGAGGTAAGTCAGTCCTTAAATGACAAATCCAGCAGTGATACAGTTGACAAACTATACAAATATTAGATCCACGTACATTCATAATAATCTACTTTCTCCATGTTCCATCATATCTTAGACAGAATCAAATTCAGGAATCACAGTGGAAAAACCAGTATTCATAGAAACACACTATTTGGGCAAAAATACAGACTCTCTGGAATTTTTTGCTTTTTCATGTGGCCATGAAATGATCATTGCTTTGTTCCAGAGAACATGACGTTGTTTGGGCGCTTTATTCTCTTTGCTGGCTCTGCTCTGCAGGTTGTTAGAGAGCTTCTTGTTTTAGTTTAATGTTTTTGCTGCTATTTATTTGACAGTTTTTCAGTTTACTTTTCTCACTTGTGGAACGAGCAACAAGAAGAAACAGTTTTCTGTTCTTCCTTCATTTCATGCCTGAGCTCTGCATTAGTCATGACACATCTTACTTAAGTTGTAAAAGCATCATCTGGCTCCAAGTGTCCCTCTGTGGGTCCGACTTGCTGCATTCATTCAACACACAGTCCAGTGTACTGTATCTGTGTCAGGTCTGTTGCTATTTGAGCCTTAAACAAGCGCAAAGGACTGAGACAGAGCCAAGTGACACACAAACAGCATAACAGCCCGGAGCTGGTATCGGAGAAAGAAAACTACTAAAGTGTTGTAGCACCATGCCGCTGCTGTTTCAAAGGGCAGCAAGGCAAAAGCAAGGAGGCGGAGAGTACAGGCCTCATTAGTGAAACACAAAGTAACACTGGCTCTCGTATGATCTTCGCCTTCCTCTGATGTATGTGACAAACGAGTTATTCGACTGGAAATGAACTGGGAGAGGAAAAAAGGCCCATGCAAATCAGGGGAGCGGTGCTTGTCCCTCTGCAACCGGGCGCCCTTTTCACTGGGACTGACTTGCCTTCGTCAAGATAATCCACGGTGCTTAATGAAAAGCCCTCCACGACAAACCGCTCAGGTACACAGCACAGCTCATTCCGCTCAAAGAGATTGCTGTTCATTACGGCGCTACGAGCTGCTGTTATATTGGGATCCTGGTGAGTGTTTCTCTACCTGCAAGGCCTGTTTATGGGAAAAGAGCAGGTCCCTTTGCGGCACTTTAATGCCCCCCTACATGGCTCGCTGCCATGAGCCGCCTAAACCTCGTCTCCACGGACACGACGAAGTAGAATAAAGGCAACCAGAGAGAGCAGTCTTTATCGATCTGCCATCCTTCCCATTCCTCTTTGCCTCCATCTCTCCTTTCACCCCTTCTACTCCTATTACTGAAGAGCACAATAAAAAACACTATCTCTAATCTTAAGCACTCTCCTTGTGTAAAATTGGATTGGAAACCCTTACTTAAGGAGATCACTTCTTTTGGAGCGGAGTTTTTGTTTTTACAGTCAGCATCACGAGCCAAAGAGGTCAGGAAGGCCTGGTGGCGATGCCCACTGCTGAGGCCGGCGGTCTGAGAGGAACTCCCAGCATTCAGCACTCCCCCAGAGGCAGACAGACACTTCAGTGGCACTAACCCCGCCGTAGATGGTCAAGGCTATATTCCATCTCAGCAGGTAGAGCGGATTGGCTGCTCGCCAGCAATGTGTGATCCTGTTTAGCGGAGCCGGGAGGGATGGTGTTGAGAGGCCAAGAGGTGATGGGCTGTGCAAATACACGGGCTGTTAGGAGGAACTCATATCGGCAGAGTGCAGCACTGACTCATACACGCAAGAGAAGGTCAAAGAGCAACGTGAAGGCAAAATACGGCGGGAGACTAATTGCGTTGCATCGAATCCGGAGGGAAATCACTCAAATGGGAGCGGGGCTGATCAATCTCAGTGATAGGGGCTGTGATGGAGTGGGCAGCTTTATGACTTCAGCTCAGTCACATGCAGCCGCCATGGTTTTTTTTTTTTTTTTTTAAAGAAAAGTCCTCTCAGCTTTAAATACAGCAAGACAATAAGAGTCAGATGTGGGGCTGCAGCAGAGGAAACTTATTTTTTTCCTGCAATGTTTAATAAATACAGCAATTTTCTGATGACTTGAATCACTCTGTTAGAAAAGAATGAATCCCTCTCGAATGATTGTAGTGATTTTTTTAGGGTGTGCATCTGGCGAGACAAATATAATCATTATTAAAAGCTGAGAGATAACTTTTTACTAGAGTGTGAACAAATCTCTTTTGCTCTCAAAGCTTCAAATTAAAATAATGGTTTTAAGTACTCATCTAAGGTGGATTTTGATGGGAATAATGTAGTTTAATACACCGGTTCACTTATCATGGCCATGACTTATAAGCCAAAGTAATTCTATTGGTTCATAGTTGCTTTTCTTTGTCTCCTGTTCCTTTCTCATCACAAGACTTTCAGTAAAGTCATCTAGGGTTGTGACGGGTAGCTCATGGTGCATTCAGAGTGCACGTCATTCAGTAGCACTAAACTCAGAGTATCCAGGAACCTTTAATTGTAGCAACTATTAGCCGTGTTTGAGAAGCCACAGAGGGGCTTCTACAGTGAGACTTTTAATTGGTGTCTGCCTTAAATAAATGTTCAGCTGGTTCAAGACATGATCAAAGTTCAGTTTTATTTTCATCTCACTGCTCGCTGATCCTCAGATGAACTGTCCACAAAAAGGCGGAACATGGACCCATGCAGAACAGAATGAAATAAAACGCTGCATGTGTAAAAAAGTGTTTGCTTCCTCATTAATTAGATGGACCTGAAGCTGCTCTGACTTTCCTTTCCTTTCCTTTCCTTTCCTTTCCTTTCCTTTCCTTTCCTTTCCTTTCCTTTCCTTTCCTTTCCTTTCCACGGTCGTAGGAGATAAACACTGATGCTGCAACCTGAAAATGGTTCCACCCCTCAGACTAAATCATGTTCTATCAGACTTACTTTTCTTTTAGATTAGATGCAAAATCTGATCTGTGTGACTTTTCCTTGTACACGTGGAGTTCATTTGCCTTATTTGATATTGTTCGTCCTCCGTTGTGACCGCTGCACATGCATACATCACACCGACAACGCTGAAACATTGTGCAGAGTGTGAAGGAGGAAATGTTCCCCTTAATTCTATACACCGGGCCAGATTTATGAAGAGCTCTGCAGTGTTCTGCATAATGCAAACAGCATGAATACTTTAATGTTGCCTTTACATAAAGCACTGCTGGCTCATCCCCTGATTGAAAATGTATACAAGCAACTTGCTTTGTCAGATTACAGATGACATAACATTTTCAAGTAATTCTTAAGCTCACCCGAAATGGTTCTTGTCTCTTCCAGAGCATCACTGCGCTCTCAGGTTTCCTCTCTAGAACAGAGAAGTAATGCTCATTTGGTTTTAATGACCGCCTGACAGCGACAGTGGCAAACTTGTGACAAATCCCGCTGGGCCATCACAGCACAAACCCGAGCACTGAAAAGTGTAACGCAGCTCAGCGGAGGCCAACGTACGGCAATCAGTTGATGCAACACAAACGAAACAGTGAGTGGTTTTCAGCCAGCTGCATGAAAGCCTCTTGTTGTCCCCGACTCTGCTGCTGATGCTCGGTTAATTGTAGCCTCGCACACAGACAGTCAGGCAGCAGGAGAAAAAAACGGCCTGAGATGATTTCCACAGGCAACTGGCATTCATTTTGTCTTGAAGGCGCATAAATAAAGGCTGTCTAGCCGGGTCCATTTTAATTAGGCAAGCCACATGATCTTACTCCAAGTCTCTCTGTTAACTCTCACCAGAGGCTGCGGCATGTGTTAATTACAACCACATGCCACGAGATGATTCCAAGGTGAGGCAGGGAAGAGGAATTCAAAAAGGGGTAAACAAAAACAACATAAACAACAACAAAACACCTTTAGCTGAGTTTCTCATGATGAGGCACATATTTGGTGCATCGGCTATTCCCCTCCCCTCAGTCAACCAATTACAGCGCGATGTTGGTGGAGAGAGCAGGGAGATGTGCAGAAGCAGCCCAATTTAATGCAGATTCACATCCACCGACACCCCTCCCACCACCTCAGCTAAACCCAGGCCTTCCTCGCTACTACAGTGGGTTTATGATTTCAAATAGGCTGGGGAGAGGGTTATTGTTTTGTCTCACATTTCCTCCCTTGCAAACTCCCATCTTTCCATTTTTCCACCTCATTTGTGGAAAAATCAATTCATGAAAATAAACACTCGGTGTCTTCGCGCCCCGCGTCCAAGTCAATTTAGATTTCGTGCATGTTTCTGCCGCTCTTTTCCAAGAGGCTTAACCGTTTTCACGTCACATATGTTTCATCCCCTCTAACGTGATTTTTCCTCGTTATTCGGAGCACTTATTTGCTCCACAGCCTTGGACGGAGGGGTATTAGAAAGAGAGTTCATTTTCCTCAATCCCTTGCTGATTTCTTCATTACATTGCAGCGGAGGCGTCGCACACGCAGCCTCGTACCGAGATGGGACTGCTCTTAGCGGTGCGACTGCGAGCATTACTATACCTCAGAGACGCTGGAGCGCCACTTAATAAACAGAGTAGACAGAGGATCACTTTGAACTCCTGTGACATGTAATGAACCTGTCTGTCTCAGCCACAGCTCTGTCTGGGCTCAGACACTGCACAGCAAAAACATGGATAAATAAATAAATAAATAAGCACAAACACATCCACAGAAGCCTAGAGGCCCTGTGAAAAAGCCATCAGTTACACATGGTTAGACTCATCGCATTTTGCCAACGCCATAAGAGGAGATAATTGTCTGTTTCAGTGCTGTTGCTGCTTTTGTTGCATAACAGATATTTACATCTGGGACTAATTACTCTAGACTGGGTGTCAAAATTTGGATTAACTTGTGGGATGCATCCAGTTTGGTGTTTAGACTCATTTATTAGTGTGGACAGACACTGTGGCGCTTTGACCCTATCAAAACACGCAGCACCACAACTTTTTCATCTACTTTTTCTTTTGTTCTTGCACTTTCAAGTTGTCAGAACAAAGTGAAATTGACACATACTCTATTAAAAAGTAAAAGACTCTTTGAGATTGCTATTGATCACTAAGATAAAGACCCGAATAAAATCAAAACTGATAACTGAACAGTGGAATGTTCTGTCATTCTGGTCATATAAACCTGTAAATCAATTCCGTCATGATGTGCAGCGCTTTGGACTACAGATGAGTCCTTTCAATCCATCAGGGGATAAAAATGCCAACATTTGTTTTAGAATCAGCTGATTGTCATGTTAATTCAGTCTCTTTTTTTCTTTTTTGCACGTGGGGGTTATGATACAGGGGCCAGAGTTCCTCGTGGGGACAAAATGCCATTATTTAAGCATGCAGGAATCTCAACATGACATTCCTTGACCGCTGTGACAATGGCAAACATATGCAAATGAAGGAGAGTGCCACTCTCATTATGACCCTGTCACAGAGTCGGTGACACCTCCCACTGGACCCCGAGCCTGTCAGGAAGAGAGAAAAACTGAAAATGCCAGATAAACGCCGGAGAAGACACGACAACCGCCCGATTCTAGGAGGAAGAACAGGTGTAACGTCGTCATGTTATCTGCTCTCTCATGGCTCCTCTTGTAATCTTTCGCTCTGGTTTCCTTTGGCCTATTTGCCTCACACTATCTGCTCTTTTTTTTTTTTTTTTTTGTCTTGCTCTGCAGTGGAAGGAGGGACAGGTTTACATGGGCGGGATTCTTTGAAGTGAAAATGCCGACTACTCCCTGCTGTAGCCAAAGCTCATCTAATCAGGGGCTAATTCCAGTTATTAAGATTTGAGAGATAACTTTGATTCATCACAGTCCATCTACCCCGATCGGTTAATCACTGTCGCGCTAAGCTCTTTTTTAGTCATCCTTTTGTTTCCACTCCCTCTGGCACGCAGAGAGGGGGAATAAGAGAGATAGAAAAGAAGGAAAGGGAGAAGATATTAACAATATTAATGACCCGTGATTCTCGTCTCCTTAATGAGAAGGGTTATTAACTGTGATTATCCATGATGAAATGGTGGTAATTCTTGAAAGCTTGAGAAAACTTGTACGATTGCTTGTCTGCTGATTTGCTTCTGTGATGTTTAAGAAAGAAAAAGGTTAGTGCGGTGAGAAAGGGAAGGAGAACTTAGAGGATAAATAAGCAAGAGGCAACCTGGGGAAGTAGAGATGCTCACAGCAGGAAGCTGGGAGGGATTTTTTTCTTTTTTTGGGGAGGCAAAGGCAACCATCTCCACTCCCAGAGCTGCTGCATTTCACACAGCGAAAATCTGTCTTCTTCACAGAGATGAATCCAAACTCTGAAGTGTTTCTCCCTCTTAAAAACTCTTGACGCTGCACTGCATCTCCTCCTGATTCCTCTCCCAGTGGCTAACGAGTGGGCCGACCCAGTCACCCATCTGCTGGTTGACACTGCTGAATGGCTGTTTGAACACCTATGCCGCTTTCGCCAGATCCCTGATACAGCATTTCCCCTGCTCGCCCCTTTTTTCATTCCAATTATAGGAAGTTGCATGGTTGTGGAGTCCCTGTCGGCTCCATATGATTCCCTCAACAGAGAAGAGGGGGAGTCGCAGATCGAGTGGTGGTGGGGGGGTGGATGTCTGGTGAATCATTGATGTGCAGTCAGACTGTTTCATTGCAGATCTGTGTGCATGTATGTGTGTGTGTGTGTGTGTGTGTGCGGGGGGAAGAGCAGCAGACAGATAACAATCCTGAATTATGCATGTCTGTCCCTTGTGAGGAGCTGGGGAGGGAGAGCGATGAGGGGGTGAGCCTCACTCTCTTATCCCCGGGGACAAATTTGGATAGAAAAGAGCGAGGTGTGGGAGTCGGGACCAGTGCGAGTGCTACCTGACCGATTCAGACGCCTCTCCTTAGCTCGGCGAACTCTTTCAGACTGTGATGGTTGACAACCCCGGTCGATGAGCGGGTAATCTGTTCAGGAAGCAGCTGCCCTGCTTATGAGGCCTGTTCAGTTTGTAATAACGCTAACGGGCCGGAGTGGCAGATTTGCCAACTTATTTGTTAGATGTTCCTTCTAAAAAGCATCTCTGGGAATTTAAGCTGGGGCCACGCGAAACACTATCACCCTCTGAAAATTACACTGTATCACAGAAACACCTGCTGGGCCCATTTTAGATAATAATCCCATTTCTACATGCCAGTACAGCTCTCAGACGGGAGAAATTGGATTGTTTGCATTACTGACCTGTGGAGCAAGGCAGTCTGGGAAAAGTAACAGCCTTGAGGCTTTATTAGATTCAATCGGTCTTTCATAAACAAAACCTTACTTTTCAAACAGGTACAAAAAAATCTTCTAAATGTGGGTAAGGCAGCACTTTGTGGACACACACCATTTATTTTCTCCAATTAAATCTCTTTAATTGGATTGAGGGCTGGCACCTGGTTTACACTCTGTCAACCACGCGATCCACAATAATTGATGCCAGAGCTGCAGTGTGTGCGTGTGCGTGGGATGTGTGGCGATGGGGGAGGGATTTAGAGCATGTCTCACTACTCCACAATTTCACTGTGATCAATTTATCAATGGCCCGCCTCGCTGTCCACCAGCGTCCACTACACTGAGATGGGAAATGCCTTCACTCGTTGGTGTGCAGCCTGATACACACAGGGACGGGAAAAACAACAACACGTCCACATCCAGATCCTCATTTATGTAAAAGTATGCAGGTATTGTCATTAAAACGAGGAGAAGGAAACACAAATTAAATGTGCAACTATGCAGAGAAATGCCTGTGAGTATTCAAAGCTATATTAAAGATTACCAATACTGATGCATTAATGTGCAAGAAGCAGCATTTCAGGGTTTGAGCTGGTGGAGGCAGGGTTACTTCTACTACATTATTCACTAAAGTTTAACATGCATCGTGGCTGCAGAGGGTGATCGCATGGTTTCCAGCAGAAATCTGAGGCTGCAGTCTGTTGTGTTGGACCTCTTTGAGGCAAGAAACAATACAAGAGTGTATTTCTTATTTTGTTCTTGTTTTGTTTGAACCTACTGATTTCGAGGAGTCACTACTGTTTTCTTATTTTTGCTCCTGAATGTTTAAGGCATTCTTACAAAGATACCAACAACAAAAAAATATTTTTCACAGCACAGAGCTCTGAAGGATTCACATTTAAAGAACACAGACATTGCGTGAGGACTATTAGAGCTGCAACGATTAATCTGCTGATGAATCAATGATAATTGTGAGCAAGTAAAAGTGTCTTACTCCAGAATCTTAATGTGGATATTTTCTAGTTTATTTCCTCCTCGATCACTGTAAACTCAATATCTTTGGGTTTTGACACAAAAATGATGCCAGATGTCGGCAAAACTTTTGCATCATTTCTTTTCAAATAAACTTAATCGTACATGATGAAATTTCAATTCTTGTATGTTTTACGGTGATAACAATACATGAATTGTTGCATTTATGGACAATAGACATACTATTGGTCCTCAAATCCTAATTAAAAGTAGAAAAAGCCTTGTGTGGCTGTGTGTGGGTGTGTTCAGACTGATGCATGTGGAGCTCCATCGCTGTCAAGTGCAGCGTCTGACTGGACACCTGTCACTGTCACCTCTCCAATTATTTCTTGAACTCTTAGGTCTGCTACTGAGACCTCCACCTCCTCCTGTCCTCCTCCGGTTTGTCATGGAGTTTAGCTTCCATTTTCATGTCAAACCGTTCCCTTCTAATTTCAGCTCCAGTGCATCCCTCCGTTTAGAAGGCATTTACTGCATCACAAATGTTGTTTTTTGATCCTGTTGCAATAATCACACTTTTACTTGAAGAGAATGTCAACTTTATTGACATTCTTTTATTCACAGCTTTCTTTTTCTGCCCTTATGTAGTGTTTAGAGCAGGAGTGTACAAAATATGGTCCGTGGACCAAAAGCGGCCCGCCAAAGATCCAATCCCTGCCCTGGGCTGCAATGTAAAAATGATATAGAAGATATTAACAATTAAGGGTGACAAAATCATTTCAGTTCAGAGGCCACATACAGTTAAAATTCAATCTTATGTGGGTCAGACCAGTAAAATACTAGAATAATAACCTATAAGTAATGACAACTCCAAATTTTTTTCTTCGTTTTTGTGTAAAGTTACATTTCATGAAAAGGACAAACTATCCTTTCACAAAAAATGTGAATAAGCTGAACAAATGTGAACAAGATGAAATGTCTTAAGATGAGTACAATTTTAATACTATTATGCCTGTTACTAAATGTTTAGTGCTTTTTTTGATTTGTCATAATGTCACATGCATATTTTCGCTGTTATTATTTTACTTTCTGGCCCACTTGAAGTAATATTGGGCTGAATGTGGCCCCTAAACTAAAGTGAGGTAGACACCCCTGGTTTAGAGGCTTTACCTGCTCAAAGTGAAATTTTTATTGTCATGTACTGAAGAATACTGCATGGATCTTACATCAAATTTGCTTCTACAGTCCAGTCTTAGTATTCAGAGGTGTTGTGTGAATGTTTATCTAGCCTCTGTAACAGTTCTAAAAACAAGCGTTTAACTACCAGCTAAGGGCTACTGCAGACAGAAGACAAATAAGACAAATGTGAATGATGATGATGATCAATTGCCGAACTCACTTGCAGTGGCACATGTATCAGTGTAAGCAGTACAAAGTAAATTTGCACATTGTGGCATAAAAATGGAAGCATTTATGTTGCTCAAATTGCAGTGAAGAACAGAATTTGTGCAAATGCTTTCGGTTACTTCCCGCCCGCTGCACACGACCATAAAGAAAAACACACGCCCTCACACATTTGCCCGTTTAAAAGTTCAAACACATGCTAATGCAGCGGATTTACATACGTAGTTACAATCTCCGATACACGTGTGAATATGCACACCTACAGAACTTGGATCGGCTCCTGAATACAAATGCCTGCGCCGAATACAAATGGTGTGCGCCCACACGTGGAAACGCACAGAGATACAAATCCAGGAGATGCATCACGGCGCGTTGACAGCACCTTTAAGACACTTTGAGAAACACCCGGCTCCTGAATACCGAGCCCCGCCGCCGTACAAATGGAGAGAGGCAGAGACAGAGCGAGAGCGAGGCCAAGGGAGACCCGACACAGTAAATAAAAATACAATTTCCTCCAGTGACATGCCCATTCTGTTGGAAGCCTGACTCTAATTATTCTAAGCACTTTGAGGGATGGCTTTCCACTGCATTAATCTACACATCCCACTAGCCCATCCACAGTCGATGCACTTTTAACTACCTAAGGACGCCCCGAAACTCTTCCTAAAACCTCAGGAGGAGGAGATTGACTTTGTACAGTGATGGGGTAAAGTGCTCTGCCTGAGTGAATCTTTCTGTAAATCTCGCAGCACAAACGCCATGCAACAATTTTCATTTTCAATTTCACAAAAAAAAAAAAAAAAAAAAAAAGATTCTGAGGAGGAGGGATATACGTGGCGCCATGCTGAAAATAAGTCGGTGAATTCTCATTACTTGTGTGAGAGTGTGGTTGTTTTCCTCTGGGCAGGAAAGCACTCGTAGCTCATTTGGAACTGAGATGAATCAATAAATCACCAGGGACCATCAATCAATCAATGAGCCTATCAATACTCGCTGGATGAGGCTCCTCCCAGCGCGAGAGGCCATCTTTGGGAAGAATATGTCGGGCAAATGGGCTTTTAACATAATAGCTTTGTCCACTTGTGCTGAGTGCAAGATTGATGCTGTGCAATGTTTACATGTTGACACAAGCTGTAATGGTGATGCACAGCAGGTCCCGTGTTTACATGTAAAATAATCAACTCACACATATACTGTACTGTGAGAGACAGATCTGACTCTGGTCATGTTTATCAGAATCTAAACAAGATCAAACTGTCTTTGAACAGGCTCTGCTCTCTGATCGAGCCTGTATATTTGGCTTCACCGCACGCCAATGTCTAGCCTTTATAAACATCTGCCCTCTCGGCGGAGGAAGAAAAAAGAAGCAGATACAGAAATAGAGCAGTGGAAGGCACGGATCTATCATTCCTAATTAATCAGCACTCGTTTGTAAGTGAAAAGTTTGTAAAGACGAGGCTTCCCGCCGCTCCTTCTTCCCCATCAGAGGCCAAACTGCACGCCACATTACGACGACACTGACATTTGGATGTGAACTGTAGGGCAGCCTTTCTCTCTGTTCAATATGCTCATGACAAAATAGAAGAATAAAGATGAAACTGCAATAACAAGCAGCTTTCCTATTCGAGGATAGGTCTGCTGATGTTCTGTTTTTTTTCATTGTCAACAAATCCTATGAAAAGCCCAAAACCAACAGTAAATTGATCCACTAACAAGTACTGTGTGAATCTACGGTGTGATGTATGTTCCTCCTCTGCGCCAAAGAGCTCCGTTGTTGTCCAAAACTATTAAAAATACATCAGTGAGCCACACCGCTGCACTGGTGACATGTTCCTTTATTACCATGAACACACAGACTGGAGTTTATTTGGATTCAATCCTACATGCGCCATCCTGCTGCTGCAAATACTCACGAGACCAGTGAATGTGGATTAATCCGCCACTGAAAATAGTCCCTAACCAATGCACTGTTTCAGTAAATTACTGAGCCTTTTCAAATATATAGCTGGATATTTATGAGTGGTGGTTGAAGATACACCCATGAGCAGTGTTACAAAAGTAAACGACAAAATACATGTAACATATTATACACACACACACACACACACACACACACACACACACACACACACACACACACACACATACACTAGTGAGTAAGATCTCTATAAGTAGCGAATAGCGAAGTGCTTAAGAAAGAATATGAAAATTGGTAGATCTTGGTGATAAATCAGGTAAAAGAAGCTTTTATAAAGAAGTGCGGGAAAAGGGGATCCACTGACATAAGACCAGTTGTTAAATTAATGTCGTGAGTGTAAAAATAGACACATAAACTTAAAATACATTACGGAAAATCTAGAGGAAATCACAGAAAATGGACAATATACAAGGATGAAGCAAATGTATTTGACTAGTGTTTCTTGCTCTGTGTTGCTGATACTGACTTTTGCAGAGTATAGGTTTAAATAAACTAAACTGCATTAATTTGATGTTGAAGAATCAAAATCTATTACAGTTCAGAGGTAACCTTCTGCTAACACTAAGAAAGTACTAAAGGCGGACCAAAGGATCATTTTTCATGGAGGTACAAAAAAACCCACCATCCTTATGCCTTAAGAGCAGAATATGTAAACCAGATGCATCTTTTATATCATGGATGCTAATTTCTATTTTTATATGCTTCCTATAGCATCTTATTCAAATAGCTTCCAACTGTATGAAATTAAAATGCTAATAATAACTCAGAGGGATGCTTTTGTTATCAGTGCGAACACACTGAATATAATTCCTAACATTGGCTGCATGCGTGAAGTGTTGGCAGGTAACTTAACTTTCCTCTGAGTTACCATCTTGAACCTGCGTGCCCTTCAGCAAAGCACTTATCCCCTAACTGAGCTGCTTGTTTGCCATGAGCAGAGTCTGAGACTGCAACGAGGGTTTATGTGCACAACAGTGTGAGACACTGCAGGGTGCTGCTGCTGCTGCTGCCTGGGAAAAGGCTGCACACTCAGCAGAAAACGGCCCGAATTAAAAATACAAAGTAATGAATGAATAAACAAGCAGCCAAACAAATAAATAAATAATGTTGTCATGTTTTTATTCAGAGGAAAATTACTACAGTTGAGGTGGGACATCTGTTTCTTAAGCTAACGGATTACAAACATTGATTACATTTCAGAAAGCGGCAGCTGTGTTCTTTTTATTCAGGTGTAGAATGAAGGATTTTTGGGGCTTTTAAGAGAAGAGGAGTCTGTCACAAAAGGAAATAATGCTGTCCAGGAGACAAAAGAGGCTCCGGTGCAATTCTGTAGCTTCGGAGATGTAAAGAATGTAATAATGTGAAGATCTCCCACACGCGTCACTGAACCACAGTGTCCAGACAGAGGTAGCATGTTATTGCTTACATGTTAGGAATGATCTGTGCTTTCGGCCAAATCTTTTATTTTCTTTTTCACTGCACCAGCGCTGGGCTCCTGTTCTCAGAGATGACTCACGTCTCGCATAATTTCCATCTGAGGAGACTTTTATTCTATTACAACATGAGTCCTGGCCTGGACCTGACACTGGATGAGTAATAAATAACAGCGCCTCGGACAGTAAAACGTTTTAGAAGCTGAGGCTCTTTGTCTTTCTACATCCGGAAGACAGATCCCTGTAATTTAATATGTTTAATGTGTGTGTATCAAATTAAAATGAGTCACAAATGAACACTAAACACAGAGAATATGAGGAAAAATAATAACAAACTCAGCTGGGTGTCAGAGTTTGTACATGGATGCTGAACAAAATGAAAACAAATCATTGTGTTTTTGTAGTAAAGTTATAATCTGGAGCCATTAAAGACGAATCCATTAATGATGAGGTCCCTTTAGTCTGATCACAAGCACCTCTAGAAAGCATTTATACCTTAAACCTATACCAGTTCTATTTCTAGAAAATAAAAAATAAAGAGGACAAAATCCAGAGAACGCACAAACAGCATATCTTTAACTTTGAAAAATCAATCTATTCATTTTCTTCAATAATAAGGTTTCATCAATGCTCGGTGCATTTTCCTTTATTTTTACTTTTTCCTGCACTTTAGAAGTTTACCTCAAATGCACTTGCAAATTATAGAACAACAAACAACCAACATGTTAACAGACAAACACCAGGCAAAACAGTTCATCACTGCAATGTAGGTAATAAAAACTTAAATGTCACAAAAACAAGAACAGCCAAAGTTCCAGATTTGGCTCATGATTCCATGACTTTGTCCTAACCTGACTTCTATAACCGCTCTCATATTTAACAACCTGAGTGCTGATCCACAACATGGCAGTGCTGTAAAAGGAAAAAACAAACAAACAAACACAAAAATACAATAAAATTCCTGGATCCACAAAAAAATAATCATTTGTGAGCCATGTTCCAACTTTCACCAAATTCCACCCGTATATCCTTGCTGATAACAACCCCACTGTCCAATCAGCTGGCAGCGCTAATGACACGGGCTCCCATTTTTTTTAATTGAACACAAGTTCTGCTCCAAAAGCAATAAAGCTGCATCATATCAGACAGGCCTGTTTGGTGACACCCAGTTGTTATTTAAAGGCCAGAATCGGCTGGATGTATTGGTGTGACCAGCAGCAGATGTATGTATGTGTGTGTGTGTGTGTGTGTTGCTCTGAATACAGTGCTACTATGTGGCAGCTGACACAATGGAAACAGATTGCCATGGTTGCTCTGCAGCTCTCCATCACATCGCAGCAGATAGAGGGAACGTGAGGCCTAAGGGTCAGCGCTGTGGCTGCCTGCAGACACGAGGCACCGGGCCCGGCCATTACTGCTAGCTAATTGGAGTTTTCCTCGGGGTCAGGCTAGCCATCTGTGGTGCCTTTACCACCAAAACCTTCCGCAGAACCCCCCCCATACCCCCTCCTCCTCTGCATCATTTTTAACACTATGTCACCTCTTGGCGTGCCTCTCTTTCTCTGCTTCCCCTTTTAAGGACAGAGAGGTGGAGGGGAGGGGAGTGGGGGGGGTAAGGAAGGAGTGTGATCTCCCTCCACCGCGGCTGGTTAATAGGAAAAGTCTCTGTCTCCTCTGTGCACCATTCATCATGTCAAATGGTAATATCTTTAAAGGTCAGGCCGAGTCATAAAGAAAAAAGAGCCTTGGCTAAACTTTCCCTGGGATTTCCAGAGGTCTAATCACCAATCACCAAATCTGAAGTGTCTCTTTTGATTGGCTTTTGATGGCCTCTTTTCAAAGTGAATCATTACCTTAAAAAAAGGACATTTAGAAGATCAGCATCCGCATAATTTTTACACAGATGAAATTCTTTGCATGAGGGATAAAAAGAAAAAAAAAGGAGACGGAAAAGGAAAAATAGAGGCTGGAAAAACTGCAGTGGCACAATTTATCCAGCTGACTTCAAGCAGCAGGGTGCACAAAAAAAGAGCGTAAAAAGCTAGATAAAATAGAGAAGAAAAGGTAGCGGGGAATAAAAGTGAGGCAGAGGAGCTAAAGACTGCTACTGTCTGACAAGTGTCACACTTGCGCTTCGATCCAGCCTTCCTCCTGCGCTAATGACTGTCAACACGACAAGCAGGGCCGTCTGAAGGGGGAGAAAATTACTCGCTGAAAAGCAATTGACTGACCCCCATCATTTCTCAGGGAACCAGTGACCTGTGAATATTTCATTATGGGGAAAGTCGTGAGGCCCATATAAATGGGGGGCAAGGGGGGGTGTTGATCTGCCGGGCTGAGCTGTCCCGGACTGAAGAGGGAAACTGGGGCCAGACCTTCCTGCCTGCCTGTCTGCCTCCCTTCCTTGTAGCCTTTTCACTACACCTACAATGCATATTTTAGCACAGACACAGTGAAATATGAGGACTTAAATACAGTCGGGCAGGTTTTTTTCCTTTTTTTTTTCTTCCTATAGACCACAGTGAGACGAGAAAGATGATTCGTTTATCAAAGCTTAGAGAGAAGAGAGGACGTGAAGGGGAAGAGAAAGAGAAAGAACGCAACAACGTAAAAAAAAAAAAAAAGAGGTTTTGCAGTTGTGGGTCAAACCTCGCTTTTCTTTTACCCTTTGTGCGACATTCGTCTTACATTGAGAAACATCAGAGGCCTCGGAATCGAGAGGGGCAGGAAGAGAAAGAGAAGACGAGAAAAGATGAAAGAAAATCAATCCCCCAGCAAGCTTGATTGATCGGTGGAGTTTTGGACAATTTCATCAGGAGACTCCACTAACCAGAGATGACACGACCCATATTGGAGGGAGAACGCATTGTGGAGATTGATACCCGCATTAGAGGCATCAGGTCGGATAAACGCGGGCTCTGGCAGTAAATACACTGGGCCCGGGTGCCCCCTCAATGACGACTTAATGCCAGAAAAATCCTCACAACCTACACTTTACTTTTCAAACTTTGACTGGACGGGATAATTGAGTCAATTAGGAGCACCTTAATCCGTGGAAGGGATCTTCAAAAGAAAAATATACAGTCAAGGTTTGGGTTTGGTCTTAAGGATATAAATAAAGAGAGCTTGGAGATTGTCTCTGTTTATCCAACGATGGAGGGAAAGAGCAGAAGGATTATTACGGATCTCATTCAGGAACCTCATGTTACATATTAACTTCTTCTTTTGACTGTTTTGGTAAAACTTTAATTCACCATTTTTTGAAGGAGTAGCGATTTTTATAATTACTTCATGACAGTTAAGTCAACACAAAGAATTCAATGCAGCAAGATTAGACAGAAAAAAAGGAGAATCAGGGAATTTTCTGGTCATTCTGACATTTCGCTTTATTCCCCATTATTCTAAGACAAGCTTCAAAGATGGTAGGCGAAAGAAAGTCAATAAGCACATCATGATCTAAACTTTTACTGAATCCACCTCGGTGAAAAGCAAGTTCTCTGCTCTGTGCCGTGTATGTCAAACCAATGGAGGGAGGAAATGGACAGGGTGAACTAGGGGGAGGTGCAGAGGGACAGAGGGAATACTGCTGATCGAGCAGATCGGGCAAGAAAGCATGAAATACTACATTACAGAGGGAAAAGGACAAAAGCAGCCACCAGGGTCTGATCATGTAGGCCTGACAGGAAGGCAGGGGGTGGAAGTAATCGAGGGTCATGCAGGCCAGATGACTGATCGGGGGACGTTGGGCAAAGTGACAATTTTTGCGGATGGTAAATATTTCAGCAGTGCTCGGTCGTGCAGTGGAGGTCAAGCAAGCTCCATTTTAAAACACAATAGACAGACACCTTTAATAATACATCCCACATAAACACACAAAGCCAAGCTGCTCACGGGCATGTTGGTGCACACACCAAGAAAAGTCACTGTTCTTTTTCGTTTTGTTCATGGACTAATTTCCTCAACTGCAGCTACATGAAGTGTAGGAACGTGAGAAAATCCAGGTGGGTTGTACACAAACTAGCAGCTTGGGTTTGATCCCAGTATCCTCCTGTTAATGTTGAGGTGTCCTTTGGCAAAGCAATGGACCCCGGTTGATTCCAGTGGGCAACCCAGTGCCTCATATTGACTATGCCTGCATGCAAACTAATGTTCCTGTATTATTTTGCATTTTATCCAAGTCAGATATTCTAACTTAAGCCTTGTTGGTAAGCTATGTCCATGATAGTTTCTCTGTGTTTTAACACTGCTCAGGTGTTTCAGCATCCTTAAAGCAGTCTTTTGGAACTGTTGCTGACCTTGTCTTAATTTGTCTGCATTGTTGTCTGGATGGCAGCAGTGAAATGATGTTGCAGCAGCTCATGTTTGCTGTCTGATTGGGTCTTTTCAGTCGCTACATGTCCTCCCTTAACCCTTAACCCTAACAATTTGACCTCATCGTCAGTCCAAGAACAGCAATCTCCGGGTCTTTATTAGTGTGGATGTAGCTTGAATGTATCATTTTTTGATTAAGATGTATTACATTCCAATATTACACCAGCATTCTTCAGACTCCTATGGAGCACATTCAGAGGATACATTTAGCCAACAGTTTCAGATTTAAGTAGACATATACAGTTTCTGGTCAGGAGGAGAAAAACACCTACTTTTAATCATTATCAACAGCCTCAATATCAGCAGGTTTTTGGCAAATATCGCAACAGAAACCTATTCAAGATGGAGGCTGAAGGAATGAAAGTCAAATAAGTATACCACCAGTTGGAAATGGGTGGAAAAACAGTAAAAGTATCAAAAATGGACAGATGCACCTTCGCCATGTAAACAGCTTAGTAGGAATATTGTCCTTTTCAGAATAAGTGTAAAAGGAATATTTTCAGCATGGAAATGTAGTCAATGGCAGCTCTTTGGCCAATGGTGTGTAAACAGGTAAAAAAAACAACAACAACAACAACAACAACATAGCACTTTGGGTACTGGTAAGGTAGAAAAACGCTTGGTAAATGTAGTCCATTTACCAGCTACCTGAAGCAGGTAGCAGACATGACCAAACCTACTGCTGACAATTTTGCAGTGATCCACATTTCACACATTTCCATGCAAGGAAAAGGCCTCGTCAGCTTCAGACTCATATTTGATTTAAAAGCAAAGTGTTACAAAGCACAGATGACTCCTCTTCTTCCTTTCTAAGTGCACTAGAAGGGAAAAAGTAAAGTAAAATCTGAAAGAAAAAAAGCGTCCTGGCTTCCAGCTCATCAGACTGGCATCCCTCCAGATGAGAACTGGAGTGTCTCACTGATATACAACACCAGCGCCGGTGTGACAGGGCACATGGATCTCATCCATGTATCGCTGGCTGAACATCACTTGCGGCAGCTCCTGCAGACACATCCAACTCAAACCCTTTGTTGACTACCCAGAGTGCCCCTGTTCTCTTTGTCCGTCAGTACAGGTAGCTAGTCAAAGCAGAGAGACAAAGCACGAGTCTCATCCAGCCGTTTTCTGCCACCCCAACCCCCTCCTTACCACACAAACTTGGCAGCTGATGTCAGTAGCTGCTGAGTGGGGTCGGAAAAACCATGTTACCCCATTTGCTCCCCATCCTTGTTTAGGTGGTGATAAGGAAGCTGGAGGAGGTGGGTATGCAGGAGGGGGTGGGGGGTTGAGAAGGGGGGCACACAGGGCTTGTTATAGTGTCAGGGAGGGAATCGGCCTCTCATCCTGTTTTACATTACTGCATGTCTGCAGGAAAGTTGATTAAAGCACAAGCACAGATGTGAACTCCTCACCTGTGCTGCCTTTCATCACTGTTAGGGTGGGGCCTCGTGCCCCGCTTCGCTGTGCTGTGTATGCAACGAGATTATGACCATGAAGGCTACATTACAGTGCCCTCAAAGGGTAATCAGAAGCTTGGGGAGGGTGGGATAGGGTGGCCTGGGTGTGGGTGGCTGCAAAGAGCTGGATGGTGGGTGCTCATTTATCAAACACCTCCAGGATAACCTCCCTCCTCTTCTTTCTGTGCCTTGCATTTAAAAAACCTCCCCGGCCTCTCAACCGGCTTTGCTTTGAGCTTCAGCTGATGCTTTCTGGTGCTCTGTCCTCGTTGCAAATTAGCACTCATAATGAGATGGAATCTAGTCCTCAACACTGCCATTAAAAAGGGCCCTTGGGTCCTCGGTATACTCCGTGACCAAGGCCATTGGTGTGTTAAAGCAGTGAAATGCATACCTTAGACCTCAAGCGTGTACTAGCTGAACTCTTGACCCTCCCTATCCCATCTACATCTCACATCTGCCCCTCTGACACGGTTCCTCAGAGCTGCATGTCCTGATCCCAGAACCCATTCACCCATTTACCCGTTTTGAAACAATAAAATGCCCACAATGACTCCTTGGACTGGATTCAATAGGTACTTCAAGAAAAGGAAACCTGCTGGGATTGGCTTAAATGATGAAAACTATTGTGCTCAGAAAGAATCAATCGGTGCTTTTCAGTGTAATTCGATTCTATTCACAAAGGGGCTTGGGAGGCAATCTTAAAATGGAAATGCCACTTTGCTTGGATTGGGTGGGGAAGCAATGAAGAGAAAGAGACATAGTTTGCATGGCAAGAGACCTCCTAAGGACAGTGCAATTTTCAGTAATGCCTGCATGTGTCTTACAAGCTGTGGGTAAAGTGCTGAGTGCAACAAAACTCAGCCAAAGTGGGTTATCGTTTTCAGCTAAATAAGTGCCGTGATGTGGGTGGGATACGCCACACCTCTCATCTGCATCTACAGACAAAAGGGTGACAAATTAGAGGAAAAAACAACATAAGTGTCTTGGTAAAGTGTCTATAACAGCTTCAACGCCTTAACAGCTAAAACGCTTTTTGGCATTGACTGAAAACACAAAAATCATTGCGGAAGAGTTAAATGGGTGAAGATAGACCGTCTAATGGCCAAGGGTTTTAAACACAATGCAAAATTAACTTCTACCACAATTCTTTGTTTAAAAAATAAATAAATAAATACAAAATAATTATAACTAATAGTGTTTTTGAGAATGAAAATGATATTGCATAACAGATTATTCAAATCTATCAATATTTTCTTACACTTTTCCCAGCTGCTCTTAAGAAATAATGCATTTACTTATTTTGTTCCAGCAGAAAAACTTAATTCACTCAGGCTAGTAAAAATTATCTGGATAAACATCTGATTCCAAGGTAACCACAACGTTCACATCTATGAGTCTAATACATGATATTCAACAGTATAATCTGGCTGTTCTAAATCTCTCTTCTGAAGAGTCCATCGCAGCCACTGCAGGTGTGCATCTTACTTTTGTGATAAAACCAAAATTTGTGTAAATTTACAAATGTAATATAAAGCCAAAATTTACAATAGAAAAGCTCTGTTAAGCAACAAATGATTTCTAAGTATTTCTCTGTTCAGGAACTATATCATTTATGGAAAAGGCAGAGTGTAATACTTTTAACATCACAAATCTCAGCAGATCAATTTCAAACACTACTTTACTTTTAAACACAAGGAATTACAAATAAAGGTCTGACTATAATACAAAATAAATGTGTGGAACCTTCTACAGACGAGAGAACGAAAGGCCTGGGCCACTATTTGAGTAAATATAGTACTCTCCATAGACAGGACAACACAAACAATGTTATTTTCTTGCGTGCGAAAAATCAAGCTTTCAACTGCTTTGCTCATGATATTCTCCAGCTTGAACATCACTCTATTTCACTACTACCTTTGCTTTTGTCATTTTTTGAAGGCACTTGGTGAGATTTTGTCTCATGTCTGACTTTGCAGAGTTTAATTGCATATTACTGTTACACAACTGAAATAAGTTGTAAATTCAACTCCTCATGATTTATATACTGTGCTAAATAATGCTACTCAAAGTCTCCCATAGTTGTTCAACTGGACTGAGATCTAAAGACTGTAATGAACATTGTGTTTATTTCGCATTTATTTTAACAAATCATTCAGTGACCTCTCAGGTGTTATATTCTGGGGTGGCCATGACTCAGGAGTTAGAAAGAGTCATCCAACAACTGAAGGGTTGGTGGTTTGAATCTTCTAGTCATGTGCCGTTGTGTCCTTGGGCAAGACACTTCACCCACCTTGCCTCCTGTGTTACTCACAGTGGTGTATGAATGCATATCAATGTTTGGTAATCAGAGGGGCCATTTGGCATGAATTGGCAGCCACACTTCCATCAATGGTTACAAACGTAGCTGACCACCAACAGAGCATGAATGTGAGAGTGAATGAATAATGGATAAATAATGTAAAGCAATTTGGGTGCCTTGAAAAGCGCTATAGAAATCCAATCCATTATTATTATTATTATTATTATTATTATTATTATTATTATATCCTAGAACAGACCAGTGCTGTCAGGTTTTACCTCTCATTTGCCACCATCTTTATCTTCCACAAAGCAACATCAACACAACATCTTCATTTGCATGTTCACACTCTGCAGAGATTAGTGTAAAATACTTGAAAGTTCAGATCAGTTTCTAAAAAGTATGAAAGAATGACTTATGTTTTTAGGCGAGCATTAAGTATGTTTGAGGAGTTCAGGTAGCTGCAGCCGCCAGAGAGCCTTGCAGGTATTAACGGTTGGGGCCTGTGTTACATATGGTTGCATAAGATATAAAAATGGCATCCCCTGAATAACAACGTGTTGTTATCTAATCATGGCAGAGCTGCAAATTGGTACATTCAGCTGCTTGATAAAATAAGGCCAGAGGGCAGTCATGGCACAAAATACAAGACACTATTTGGTGCTTTAATCAAAATGGCACTTTTTTTTCTGGATGAAGCTCCTGTGAATGTGTGTCTGCACCTTAAGTCAAGCTAGTGGACAAACTGTATTAGTTGAAAATAACTCCACATCCACAAGTTTATCCTGCAGAGGTAGAGCTACGATGCATGCAAAAAGAGAGATGAATGGTGCAGGGAGTGGAGGAGCTAAAATTCGACTCTCCCTCAACTCTCGAGCGCCAATCCAGCAGGATGTCGCTTATCTCTCCGGCTGGTAAAGTGCGGTTGGGGCTCTGGTCAGTATCCTTAACCGCTGTGTGTCAGTCCAACCCCTTCCCTCCCCCACATCAGCAACCTCTCCCCCTTTCGCTGCTGTGGGCCCGGCTCAGTTTCAAGCTGGCTGCAGCCAGAGACGGACAGGTTGAGGCAGACTAGGAGTTGGACTGGGTCTGTGGGCAGATATTGGGTGTGGAGGGGGGACATTGTTAGAGGTGAACCCAGGGGGCTGTTCAGTTCAGGGCCCCCTACTCCCCTCTCTCTCTCTCTGTCTCTTTCTCTGTCTGTCTTGGCAAGAGAACAGGTAGTGTCTCCTGCATCTTTAATGAAGGCGGTTGACGCCCCGTGCAGCAGTGCCCGGCAGCCAAAGTCTCCCCTGCCTGCCACTAGAGCTGCAAGTTTGAAAGAGAGCTGATGTAGTGTATATCCACACTATGGTAATGACAGAGGTAAAGCCAGGACTCACTCTACTCTGGCTGTCCATGCTGTATAATCAGCCATGACGAACAGGAGATGGAGAGGTCTGTAACTTTGGGCCTGCACACAGCAGACACACTATAGACTTCAGTAACGAATTACATCCACTCTAGTTACAGCAACAAAGTAAAAATAGAAAAATAGCTAGAGTACATGTACATCCTAATGAACCATCTGGAACTTGAGAAGATTTATCTGCACCTATAGGACCTTACATAAAAAAACAAAAAAAACTGGAATCAGCAGAACCAATTCCTCATAAAACAAAGATTGTTCCCAGCTACTGTGGAATTGTTTGAACACCTTATCAAGATTTATTATGATTAATTCAATAGTCATCCAGTTTCCAAAAGGAAGTAATATCGGCCACTTATTTGAGTTTCATTGGTTTTAATCTGTCTTTAGAAATCCGCTTGGTTGACTTCTTTTAAGTAGATAGCGTCCCATATGTTGTATATTGGAACATTTCCAACTAACAAAAGACAAATTCTGTCCTAAACTACTCATAAAACATAAGACTAACCTCAAGAAATGTGTTCAAACAGTCTAATAAGGCCATAAAATGTTACTTTACGTACTTAAATTATCTTTTTACATAGTGAAATTCCTCACCAGGAGATAACAATGTAAGACTTGAATATAGTCTTTGAAGTGAATTTGTGTAAAACTGGTCTGAACTTCAGGTTTTGCTTAAGCTACATCCAAACCTTAAGGACCTTGATGCATTATCTAATTGACCTCAGACCTGACTGAGATTGTGCTAGAAATAATGAATCAACGTTTTAATAAGACACATAGCTCATTTATGTTCCACTTGCGTTGCCCACAAATACTTTTGCTTGTATACAGTTTTGCCACAATAACAGTACTTCTACTTGAATAACATTGTTTGGTACTCGTCACGAGTGGTGGAGTTTCTGAGTAATAAAGTAAGCATATTCAAAAGCAATCCATCACATGAAGCTTCTGAACATAAAAGTAGCTGTCTGCGTCTATGAAATGTAATCTCAACTGCACAGCGCACAACAATGAACCAATTAAAAGATGCTTATTCTCAAAATCAAGTATGATTGAGTCCTGGATAGCTCAAAGAGAGATGGAGGCTCTGTCAGAGAATGTTTACTGTGAAATACACAATACAGACAGACAGGGAAGGAGAAAAAAAAACTACCTCTCCTCTGCTTTCATCTACAGTGAAGACAACCATGTCACAATTGTTGCCTCCTCAGATTTCCTGATCAAAGTGCCTTAGTTCAGTTCCAAGCCTTCAAATCACATCCATACTTCATTCTGGGAGTTGAACTCTCTGCCGGTGCAATCGATACTCCTTTTTGATTTCAGCTGAAAATTGCTACTTCTCTGAAATCTCAGCAGGCAGATGACAACAACATATAAACTGTATTTATAGGCTCAACCTGTAATTCAGAGATAAACGCAGGGTAGCCCCTCTAAAACATCTGAAACAAGTGACAGGGGACTATCAATCTGAGCCTGAATATCAAACACCCCGGTGACAAAAAAGCAGGACTACAAGGTCTGACCATATGTTACAGAACCCAAAACCATCAGGCCAGTCAACAACAATAAAAGTCACCGGCTTTTCAATACATGCATCCACACAGCCTGCAAAACATCATATGAGTGGCAGGTCTGATCTTCTTTTTCCAAGGATGCTATGTAAAACTAAAGATAATTTTTATTCATATTTTTCCATGTACGTTTATTGTCAGTCGTGTTGTCTGTAAAGTGTGAGTCCAGAGTTTTTTGAAAAGTTTGGACTACTCCAACACATCAAAAACATCAGACAGGAACAGAGATTGTTAATTCAGACTTGACTGATTTTCATTTCATCCAAAAATACGGTTAAAAGAAGGAGGCGAAGTGAGGCAGACAGAAAGATGGAACATAGGAGACAAAATGAAAACAAAAATGAAAATGTAATGACAAGAGAAAAAAATAACGAGATGGGAGGTCGTCACCTGACTTTCTTTCGGAATTCTTCAAAATCAGCATCAACATCTGTATAATTAGTAGTCAGATACTTTACTTCAGTAAAAGTACTAATACCGCACTGTGAAAACCTTTGAGTTAACTGTAAGCATCGCCACCAAATGTATATAATTGTTCATATTATATATTGATCATTGTCTAAATATTATTTTTTTGGATTCTTTTTTCTGCTGAAGATAAGGTTGGGGTTGAGATCATTTCAACCTGTATTCATTTGCATCAAATTCTGTATTTTGTAGCATCAGTGTCCTCATCAAGCTTTCATGAGCTCAGAGGAGACTTTATTTAGCTTTAAAGGAGGCAAAATTTTAAGCTCTACCTATATTGAAAACACTTAATCCCTGGGTTTATCACAAACATCAACACAATTGGCACTACATGGTTTGTACAGAATTGGGCTGAAACACTAATCTAAAAACAGTCAGACAAAAACAGGAAAAAAAAAACAAAAC
Organism: Ostorhinchus rueppellii; assembly: GCA_030068375.1. Taxonomy (NCBI): domain Eukaryota; kingdom Metazoa; phylum Chordata; class Actinopteri; order Kurtiformes; family Apogonidae; genus Ostorhinchus; species Ostorhinchus rueppellii. The sequence goes on along the minus strand of JAQQZY010000028.1, from coordinate 20,804,995 downwards.
AGGAAAGAGTTGACACAGTGGTGCAGTGGTTAGCACACGTGCCTCACAACAAGAAGGACCCGGGTTCAATTCCCGGGCGATCCTTGGGGCCTTTTTGTGTGGAGTTTGCATGTTCTCCCTGTGTCTGCGTGGGTTTTCTCCGGGTACTCCAGTTTCCTCCCACAATCCAAAG
>JAQQZY010000028.1:20775961-20804723 GCA_030068375.1 Ostorhinchus rueppellii | reverse complement strand
GTAGCTGGGATAGGCTCCATGCGACCCCCGTGACCCTAGTGAGGAGAAAGCGGGTATAGAAGATGAATGAATGAAAAAACAGGAAAGAGTACAATATTTGCCTCTGGAATATAGTTGAGTAGATGAATATACGTGAGCAAAAGTGTAGATGTGTCCAGTAGGTTGAACACATGATGAGTTGAAGCAGCTACTGTATAGAACATAGGGGGACTTGTTTACTCATTGCGACATATGGACTGCAAAGTCCACTATGCGGTGTGTGTAGATTCAGAGAATGCCATTAAATATTTTATTCCACACCACCTGTTTTACAGCAGAGCGGTTGGGCAATCAACCTGTAAATGTTGCCCGACATCTCGTTGGCATTTGTTTGCAAAGTCAGCAGGTCTAACTGAAGAGAAAAACACAAGCATAAAAGCACAGGAAGTAACAAAACGCAGCCTAATTCTTATCCAGAAGCAGTTCATCATGTGTGCATTGAATGAAAAAAGACCAGATATTTGGGTTAAATACTGACATATTTAAACAAACATGCCTCCAATACACATTCACCTCACCGAGAACTCATTCAAGTACACAGATAGATTAGAAATGGGACATTTGTGCTACTGTTCACAGTGCGCTTGTCACTTCCATTCAAATGTGAGTTTACAGAGCGGACTCAATGCTAATCGACATATGAATGAAGCCAGAGAGGCGAGCTTATTCAGGAAGTGTACCACTGCAGCCCTCCACTCCCAGAATAGCCTCCAGCTTTACTGTATCTTTGGCTCTTTGTTAGCGCTTCGCCTCTAGCCTCAGCCAAAGCAAAAGCGACAACAAAACACTTGTTTTTAGAGGGAAGAGCCCGAATCTGATTCAACTTCAGAGGATTAGAGTAACAATGGGAGCTGGTGCATTCACACACACATACTGTCTTCCATACACACACACACACTCATGCAGGAGCAGTCCCTGCCCAAGTGGGAATGAACTGCTCTAGAAAGGCCAGGGCCTTGGCAAGGTAATTAACCGAGGGTGCTTGTTTCACATGGCAGAGTCCATTAAGTGCCATGTCACACTGATGTCAGGGTAAAGGTAGTGCATGCACACACACACACACACATGCACACTCTGCTTTCAGATGGGGGCAACGGCATCCAAGGTGGAGATAGTGAAGTGAGAACGACAGAGGAAAACGAACAGAGAGAAGTGGCTATGGCTTCTCTAATCGATCCCTCCCCAATCAGCAACCCCACTCCCCCTCCAGGTCCAGCCATCGATCGGCAGCACTACCACCCCTGATGAGGAGCAGGGGGGAGAAGTGGATGTGATACCCCTCCATATACCCTCTAATTGCCCTGTCTGGGTTACCACCACCCAGCTATCCCTGCAAAATGGCCCCCGCACTGACTGATGGTGCAACAATTCTGCTGGCAAAGCTGGAAAACGGGGGCCGCCGTAAGCCCATTAAGCATGGATGACCACACTAGATGCTCCAACAGTGGAGAGCAGTGGGATGAGTGGGAAAGGCTGCATTAGCTGAGGGAGGAAGTGGCTATACTCGGTCCTATAACCGCAACAAACCGCGAGGGCACCACACACCTACCTGAGAGCCTGCTCTTATATCCACACACACTGAAGCATATACCTTTCTGTGCTTCTCAGAGCACTGCTGCATCTCAGATAACATTGTCCCCACTGAAGAGACTTCCACACAAGCTAACTGAGGTTTATCTCCCACTTAACAGATGAGCCAAAGGAAACAAGAGAGGCACTCGGGGACCAAAGGAAAAGAGGGCTGAGGATAGAGAAAGGGACAAAGAAGAGGTAGAGACAAAACAATAAAGCAGCAAAGCAAAAAACACAAAAAAACAAAAAACAAAAAGAAAACCTGGCAGCGGCAGAAACATGGGTGTTGATTTGTTGTGCTTTTGAGAGCATGCAAAGAACAAGACGATCATGAGAGGCAGGTTTCTCTGAGCATGATGATCACGTTGAGCTTTAGACTTGATTGCGTGAGAGTGTGTGTGAGCGCTGGACCGTGGCGGAGCACGGTGACGGATGGATGTGCACCCGCAGCCTAGAGAGCTGCTGTTACGCCGCCCAGAGCAGCACCGCAATTAAACAAGTAAAGGCCTGGACGGCAAGAACCGGAGGAGGAGCAGGGGCCGGAGAGCTTTGGACGGCGAGTGCTGAACTGAACACTGTGCTGATTTGTGCACTGACTGTCCCCGAGAATAGGGCCATGTATTTTTAATCAATGTCAAAGTGATGAAGTGTGTGTTTGCCTCAAAAAATCCCCTGACAAACACAAATAGAGAAAGACAAACTCCCCAAGGGGCCCCTTTGTGCATGCACATACACACAGATATAGAGCGCCACATTGCAAATACTGGACAGAACATTCTAGAAACTGACCCCACCAGCCTCCACCGCTAGTGTGCAGCTACAATCTTAAGAGACTTTACTTGAATATTTCCATTTTCTGCAACTGCATACTCCTACTCTACTACGTCTCAGAATCAAATACTGCAGACCTTACCCCACTACATTTGTCGGACAGCTTTAATTCCTTTTCTGTTGGAGATGTGACACAATGGGCAAAACACCACAAGTTTTTGTCCAATATATTGTCCAATATATTGTCAAAATTGAATCCAGTAATTTCCAACCTTTGTCACTTCTGGTGCCTTAAAAACAGCAGCGTCGTTGCTCACTTTTCAGACATCTACAAAAAATGATGATTTTTTTCCCCTCTAAAGTTCTCACAATATTTCCTTTGACAAAATGTTCAAATCTGCTGCTGCCCCCGTGACCCGGACCCAGATAAGCGGAAGACAACAAACAAACGAATGAACGAAAATGTTCAAATCCTCCAAAATGCAATACAAATCAAACATTAGGGAAAAATTCTAAAAAATGACAACATATTTCTTTTTCCTTCATTTGTGTCACATTAATCATATGATGACCCTCAGGTTTATCTGGTCTCCAAGTTCATAAATCTGGATTTAAAGCCACTCAAACAAGTCTAACTCCAGGGGAAACAGCAGTAAAATGCACTGACACGCCACTATTAATGATCTATTGTTGTCAAGTAAAACAATGTCAGTCACAGGCACCATAATTATTACCTTTACTTACATACTTTAACTACATTTTCCTGCTAATCCTTTTGTGCTTTAACTAAAACAGGATTTAACACAGAGTAGACATTTTCTTTTACATTTCTGTATTGGTAGGTTTACTTGCTAAGCAAAGGGTGTGAATGCATCTTCCACCACTGCTGATATAAAAAGATTTTCTTCATTAGTATTACGTAAAACCACACATAAAACCCGGTCCAATTTGGAATGTAATTAACATTTTTAATAACAATAAATACTGTTTGGATAAGTGGTCGGCTGGCCGATAATTAGAAATTGGCGGATCCATGGCCATCCCTCAAGACAGACACATGCTGACGTTTCTGCAGGTTATCTGGTATTGGGAATCATTCCTGAAGCATAAACAAGCCAGGGAGATAGGCTGGCTGCCCTCCAACAGCCTGTCTCCTCAATTTTACAGGCCTCTTTTCCCCTTTCAGCCAATTCAGCCCCAAATATCGATCAGCAGAGAGAGAGAGAGAGGGAGGGAGAGAGAGAGGGAAAGAGAGAGTGGTGGTGAGGGAGGGAGAAATTGAAAGAAAGAGATGGGTAGAAAAAAACAGAGAAAGGGGGGAATTAGAGGGATGTAATGGGGAGCGGGAGGAGAGGCGGAAATGGAGGCCAAAGAGGTGAGCTATGTGGGTAAGTTGCAGAAGAGTAGAAAGTTTTCCAGGCGTACACACAAGTGAGTGGGTTCAAGTACAGCTGCACAATACATCTTTTCAGCATCGTCATCGTGATGCAGGCGCATACAGTAGTTGGTCAAATGTAAGGAAAATTAGTTCAAAAATGACCAAAGTAAAACTCACATGGTACATTTGACTAATTTACAAAGGAAGCCCATCTAGGAGAAGGTGATTTTCTTTTATTTTCCGGTTCTTGGAAACACAAAGCAGTGTGACGGAACACTACACGACTGATCTCTAATGTCAGTCTGACATCTGCAGCAGATCTGATTCGTCTCCAGTCTTTACTTCTTCAGTGGTTTAAAAAAAAAAAAAAAAAAGTTGTGCAAACTCCTGCAGGTTTTAGTGCTAAAGAATCATCACAAATGCACTTAAATACACTCACAAGTCTTGCAACAACATTGCAACACAAGTTGCTCACATGTGATGCAACGCTCTGTGGAAAATGCCATATTTACACTGGTACTCGACCTATACAATACTAGTCAACTACTGTGTTAAATGACCAAATTTCAACCCAGAATCCCTTAGAGTAGTCATCAGGAAGCTCAGTTGCTTTTGTGCGCAGCATTACAGTTCAGGAAAAGGTAAATCATATTTTTGCTACTCTCTGAGCATACACACTTCCTCCAAACTCACCTGAATCACAGCAGACTGAGTCATTCTTTCCATATAGAGCTACTCAGGTCATCTGGTGAAGACTCCTGTATTTTTTAGTATATTGCAGAGAAAAAGTCGGTTTTGCAGTCCTAGATTCAGGGCGAGGAGGGAGGGCACTGTAGAAAACGGCACCAAAAAAGAGGTGTGAAAAGGATGAGAGATCATGCTGTGTGTGTCTCAATCCCTTGCAAACAGACATCTGATACCGAAAGCAGTGGCGCCATAATCAGATCATTAACCCAAAGACCACTGACCTAAGGAGAATGCTCAGTGATCCCTGACTGAAACGGGGAGCATTAAGGAGGCTTCTGGATGATTGCCTCAGAATTATGGGACCACAGAACATGAGCAGACGGGATTGTGGGCGTTAAAGAAGCCACATTCTGTGATACATTATTCTCATAAGTTCTCTCAGCTTTTATTGGACTCTTTACAGTCCTGCCCCCCATTTGGACTCCACTGTACTGCATGTAATCTGACAAGGGGCTTCGAGAGCTTGATGCGATTACACAAAATGAAATTACAACACATTGGATGCGCCGAAGCACTCTGCCTTATCAAAAAGAACCAACTGCAATGCCACTAAAGAAGCGCCAGATGTTTTGTTGTGGCAGGCTCGGGATGATCTTTGACCCTGTAGGAGAGCCAATCAGTGTCAACGCATCCAGTAGCAGGAGTGGGCGGAGGAGTGGAAGGAAGGCCAGTCAAAAGGCAAGCTGTACATAGTTTTACACACTATAAAATATTCATTTGCTAAGTGGTACAGCATTTTACCCTTTGAGAGGTTCATGCATTGTTTAGGCAGAGGAGCAGAGGAGGAGGAGGCCGGATGGTGGCGGAGGAAGTGCTTGGTAATGGGGCCAAACAGGAGGACTGATTTATGTGCACAGTCACCTAGGTAAAAGAGGAAAAGAGGGACAGGGAAAATGGGAAAAAGGGAGAAGCTCTACGTTCAGAAACAGTTCACCTCCTCTGCACTGCACCGTGTTTGGCCCAGCTATCGGCGCACAAAACTCTGACAACACTACTGTTAAACTTTCCCGAAATTGTATCTACTGTATTTTTAATCGCATGCATTCTCCACTGTCGATTAAGTTAAAGTTAAAAGCCACCTCAGGGATGGCTGCTCTTTTTTTGGTGGCGTAGCAGATGGTGGGCTGCAGAGCACCACCCAGCAGCACTGACTGATGCGTGTGGCATGTGCTGCTGACAACAGAACGAAGTGATACTGTCACCAGAGCATTATGAAATAAAAGGCCGGCCCACTCTTTTACACTCTTTTGTGCTAATATTATTGCAGCAATTAATATAAACAGGAAGAAAAAAAAAAAAACAGATACAAAGCTACAAGCAGATTAAATTTTTAATGTAGTTGTTGAGATGAGACCTTCTGCAACTGCGTTACCTCTGACTGTCTTTAAACCAGGACCCCCAGGCCTCCAGTCCTGTAATGCAGGGGCCCCTCCCTACTTTCCACATCCACAACAATTGCATACGTTAATGTTTAGGCCAGAAGTGGTCGCCACATTCCCGGCAAACACAACCCAATCTTTAACCTCTTTACAGTGCGCATGATATACTTTGCAAGCAAGGGCCAAGGGTTTATCCATTATGAATGAGACCCATATTACTCCAGGCATTAGCAATGTATGAGCTGGGCTTTAGAAACACAAGGTCTGGGGTTTTTCTGCCTGCCTCCCTGCCACTCCTTCCTTCCCTCCTCTCCTTCCTCGCTGTTTTCTTCCCTTCCTAGCCACGTGCTGCCGCTCTCACACAGCCTCCCGTGGATGCCCCGACTCCTTCCTGACAGCTCGTCGAGGCTGAGCCCCGCCTGTCCGATCTGCAGCTCGGCGAACACGGGGAGTTGGGGGAGGCGGGGCCGCGCCTGGGGCTGAAGCCCTCCACTGATCTCAGCTCCATCGCTCTCCAGCTCACTACTTCTAACCCTGCAGACCCTCGACTCAGCTCCACTGCTCGCGCTGCCCTGTCTTCCTCAGTCTGATCTCAGTGCAGCTACTGCTTTTGTGATGGTATCTGATTTCTCAAAGCCAGCCAACTGAAACTTTAATGAAATGCAAGCATAAAGAAAGAAATAACATCAAGGCAGAAAGTAGTATAGGGCTATTCTTACATCCACATAGCTTACAGCTTTCAATACATTTTTCATTAATCTGTCAATTCAAATACCTTTAACATGGATTGTTTTGTTTGTTGATGTGACTGGATTTTTTATTATAAAGAGATTATGCTGAGGGATGCCAGAACAGCGCGTCATACACATATTCAAAGTTCATCAACTCTCCGCCGACAGCTCGGACAGCTTCTTCTTTTCATCAAGCACGATTCCTTCCTCATCAGCTCTAACAAACAAATCAATGGGGGCGCAGCTTGTGAGAGAGCAGTTGTGATGACTTGGGCATCTTTACTGCTTACTTTTAGCATTTTGGCAGCACACAGTAAGGTGGGAAGATGGGGCAAGTGCTCTCGGCGGAGTCTAGGACTCCCCAGGGTTGCAGCCCTCATCTCCACCTCCTCTGCATTCCCTACAGTGGGACGGCAAGATTACAGCAGCCCCTGGGGAGAGCTCAGCTCCCGGCAGGCGCCTCAGTTCCCCACTGGGTGGCTATATGAGAAAGAACCCTTTTCACATCTCTCTTTGGCCCTAACACAGGTCAGATGAAGATAAAGTCTCATTTCTAAATGAACAACACAACATGCTCAAGCCATTAACCTCTGCTATAGTCTTGGACAACTGCAATGTAATTACTCTTACGGAAAGTAACATGGAGACGTGGTTTCAAAGCCCTTAAAGATGTGTACAGAATGTTATTAGCTACAAGGTAAAATATGAGTCTCATGTTGTCCCCATGTAAAAAGGAAATTAACATAGTTTCAGCCGGGTTTCAGCCACAACAAATAGCGTAGGACAGGAAGGAGTGTGGTGAGCAGCCAAGCAGCAAGAGGCCTGGACAAGGCCTATTATGACAGGAAGCTCCACTCATCAGCCATTCAGGGCGCTGTAAGAGGAGACATAAATCAATGGTGTGCCAATTATGACACCATACTGAGCCGTGTGAGTGCAGGGAATTAGCTGCACAAATCTCAGTATCAGGTTCAGTTAGATGGGCTGCTCTGGAGTCGGGAGGGAATGCCAGAGAAACACCACAGGGAGAATGGAGAGGAAAAAGGGAAAGAAACGAGAATGGGAGTAAACGCTGAAATGTGAGGCAACTCATTATAGTTGATCAGGAAATCAGCCAAATGCATTCTTTTTTATCTCTTTGGGTTTTTTTCAGCAAATAAAATTACAGAGTGTAGGAAGGAGAAGCTTGGATCAGACCCCATTATCAGGTCTTCTCTGTAGCATCCGAGGTGAAAACTGTGAGACTGCAGTCGCCACACATCTAGTAGCCTACTCATATTTCATTCTCTCACACTGAGATTTCTCTCTTAAGAACATTAAACTTCACCTGACACCTACTCCTCTAAACACCCACCCCTCAACCACCCCACCACCACCATCGAAGAGTGCAATCAAGCAGGCATCTCCGATCGCGGCAAGGTTTGAAGCGAGCGGCGGCGGCGTTCAGCTGGGCCTGAACACGATGCCTTGACACCACTGAGCACACAGCTGTATCCCAGAACTTAGATTCTGATTAAATGGAAACAGAACAGCCCATTAAAGTCATTAACATACATCTAGAGTATGCATGGGGGGATGTGCACCAAAGGGTGTGCATGCACAGTAATGTAGCGCATATATTAAGAAAAGATCCGCAGATAGTACTTGAAAGAGCATATCTTGCAAAAGCTTATATATATTATTTATCACTCAGACATCAAAAAGGAGACTTTGTAATGACCTTTTTTAATTCATATGCAAAGGTAATGCAAATTCTGAAACTGGAAATTCACCCAAAAGCACAAGCACAAGAGGACTGTAGCATGAACGTGGCGGCCTGGCGTGGCATGGTTTCCAATTTCACAGCTGCCTGTATGTTTAATTTAATGTCACACTGGATATGGTACTATTTCATCTCATATCATGAAACAAATTTTAATTTCTAAGATTAAGATGTGGTGCTTATCTGGTGAATGTAAAATGAGGATAAAAGAAGATAATGCGTGACTAAAATTGTAAAATTATGGTGAAAGGGCTGTGAACGAGTGAGAATCTGACGGGATAATCATTGTATCATGATGCAGGGGTGAGAGTTCAATATACTGCGATACTGTTATTAATATTAGGAAACACTCCAGGGTGCAATGGAACAAAATCTGGCTTGCTGTCTATTTAATTGATCAACAAATATTTTTTTGATGATAGATTCGTTCATCCTATTTTCTGATTTCTTTCCTCTGCGACTTTAAACTCAATGTTTTGGCTTGGCTTTGGGAAGCATTTTTTCCCACCACTTTCCGATGTTTTATAATCCAAACAATTAATTAAATAGTTGAAAAACTAATCAACAATGAAAATCATCAGTTGCAAAATAAGAAAAACGTTTGCATTCAGAGCAATGGTATTTGTGTTTTCATTTATCGCAGCCTTGGTAACATTCACAAAATGAAGCACTGTCTGCAACAAAGCTATTAATTAAAAATTGATAGTGATTTTGAGATGTGATACAATACACAAAACATTACATAATAGCTAAGTAACAACAATTTCTTGCACTCCCCCAGATTTCAAGATGCTTTAAGAAATACTGGAGTAAAAGTTTTAGAGACATTAAATTGCTCATCATTAAAAAAAAAAAACAAAAAACAAAACAAACACATGTTGCAGATGCTTACAATAAAACTGCATGGAACACAAATATCAGATTTCTTGTGCATGCTGATGACATAACCCCAACATTAGCATATATTGAAATATAGACAGTGTGTCACAGATGTGACACAGAGATGTATCATATGTGTCTGATAAGTCATCACCTCCACCGCTCACCCACTTGGGAGCAGTGTCACTGTGGATGGAGAGTTATTTGATATCCCCCACGAGCTGCTTGGGTCACACTCCTCCATCCAGCGTGTGTGTGTTCAAGTCATCAAACATCAAGGTTTGTTGCCTGCGATCGCTGCTGATTTTGGTTTCTGTTCATCGGCTGATAAATCATGAATGTTTTAATTGTACGCTGACCTTGATGAAATGAATGGTCGTCATTTATCAATTAGGAGTGCAATGGGGTGATGTGGGGGGAAAAGTGTCTGCTGACAGAATTATTTTTCATCTCGTCTTTGGCTCAGTCAGCCTCCCTCTTACCCCCTACACTGCACTTCTTCCAAACGCTCCTCGGGCTGGAAACAATTTTCACCTTGCAGTGATGATGTTTCTTTTTTATTATTATCATTACATTTTCTCCTGCTCATAAAATCCCTCCCCTTGGTACAATCCTCAGCTGTTTACCAAGTATAATTCAAAAGGAAGAAAAAAAAAAAAAGAAAGAAAGAAATGTAAAAATTGAGAGAGAGCTGGTATGACCAACCTAATCTGTGCGTGGGCGCTTCAGTGTGCTTGCACAGTATGGCTTTTCATGACATGAACATCAAATCCCCAGAGAATACAGCTGCCACGATGAGATGTGTTTTTATGGGGATTTAGGCTCTGGAAGAGAGATTTGAGTATTACCTATTGTCAAAAATGTGCAATGTTAGGAGAGCTGCAGCAATGGAGGATGGGGATATTAAACAGGCCTGTTAATGTTTTACACAGTGTTGTTGATGCTCCTGTAGACCAGTAAAATGTTGACAGTAACTCTTGGCGGTGAGTGGCAGAGGATACTTTTAGAAAAGGTACTAGAGTGGGAGGTGCGTGAAGGAACACAGCTGAGCTTTTCCGTAGGGTTTGGATGGAGGGGTATCAATGAAAAAACAAACACCTTTGTTTATGTATTCCCTCCACCTAAAATTGGAGTAAAATCTCTTCCTTTTTTTTCTCCAGCTGTTCCAGTTTCACACCAGCAGACGGCAGCAGATCACACATCTGCGTTGTCTCTGACGCTGAAAGTCAGGAAAAAAGTCCCATTTGGGATTACTACATGGCTACGACTATGTCTGAAGCAGAAGTAAGTGCCTTGTAGTGGAAATTGACAAAATATGTGGAACTTTTCTCCAGGGGAAAAAAAACCCATGAATCTAAAAGCCTGTCTGAAAAACTTGCACACGAAGGCTAGCCTAGCTTACCTTGATGAATACACTGAGTGACACATCTTTTATGGTCATGTTTTGGGGATGTTTAAAAAAAAAAAAAAAAAAAAAAGATGTTTTGTTGCATTAATATTAAACAGTGACCTTTTCTGAATCTCACCTTGTATTAGTAGAAGAACCATAAGATCAACGATGCGGCCGATATCCTCGCATCAGCAGCATTTCAATTATAACAACTTGCCTGGCAAGTTTCAGAAATAGCTGAGACAAACAGATTTAACCGACATATGGATGGACGACTACTGAACATTGGAACCTATGTATTTTAAAACCAAACCTGCATTAAAAACCAAAGTGAAACATATAACAAAAAGTCCAAAAGGTAATAAAGATAAAAACTAATTACCTATTATAGCCTTGGTTTGTAGCCGCAGCACCCCCCACACCCCCACCCCATCCTCATCAGCCCTTTGGTTCTCAGAGCAGTCTAGCATGCAGAGGGACATCGTTTTTCATCCCTCACAAAAGGCTCACTGAGCCCTGTCTTTAACCAGCTAACAACAGACCAGCCTACCCTTTAGTTCTCCAGACATCTAAATGCTGGCGGCATCCATTTTATTCGGGCACTGGAGAATGAGCCACAGGCCAGTTCTCTAACCTAGAGTCCAACAACGAACCCATATAGATGTGTGACCACGAGCCAAAGAAGCCCGGTGCCGACCTTTTCAATGGTGGGCTGCCATTCTCAAACTGCAGGCCCCAGATTGACTTCGCCCTCAGCCAGATGAGAGAGTTTGCTCATGTGTGAACAGCACTGACTGCCTGCACGGGCTCGCCAGATCCAAATGCCCCACAGGTCCGAGGGAGCATTTTACAGCCTGTTTAACAGTAACTTCAAAAATCCCCCTGTCCCATTTTTTATCCAGAAAGAGATTTCTCACACATCGGGTCTTGGTTGCTGATTGCCTCTGAATGTGGTGTTGATTAAAAAGTCAGCATTGTTCAGGCTTTCTTGTTTTCTCTTTCTTGTGGATCCTGGGAGTACAAACAGCTCGATAGGCTGCGTGTGAAAGTCTTCGGGCCTTGTGTCTGACGAGGGACCCGTGGTGAGAGAGAGAGAGGGGCCTGCTTGCCCAGCTTTTGGAATCCAATAAACTGCTTTATTCCAGGGCTGGGGCAGACGTGAGGCTAATCTTTGATCTGAACTGGAAGCTGAGGGCTCCGGAGTGGGCCACGCTGCCCGATTATTTATGGGAACTTCAAAGGTTCCGCTGATCACACTTGTGTCTCTTATCTAGCGCGCAAGAAACAGCCACAACAACAAAAAGTGACTTTGCGAGGAGAGTGGAAATTCAACGCACGGAGAGAAAGGTAGGGATAAAGGCGTGTGCGTTTGAAATAGAAGAGGGAAGGGTTTTGTAGGGGCTCTGTGGGGAGATCTCCAGATTAGAAGTGATCAGGCCGCTGTATTCGGGCCATCTGCCTGGGAATGAGCCTCGGACCTGGGCAGAAGTGGCTCCTCCTCTCCTCTTTGTTCCCATGGTGGATGGTAAAGGCAGCCAGGGAACCCCGCTCTCCTCTCACTTTTCCAGCCTCCCTCCCTTTCTTTCTCCTCTTTGCCGTCTCCCTCACTTCCTCCCTGCCTCCCCCTCCCTCCATCCCTCCTTCCACTATCACCACCGCCACCTCCACATCACATCAGAAATGTGACTGGCCTCAAACTGCTGACTTGCTCACAGTCCATTGAGTTTCCTCTCCTTATCAAATTACAGCCACCTCAATAACCCACTCGCTGCAGCACGCCGGAAGAAATGAGGTTTTCTCCACCGCCCGCCCCTGGCACTGCACTCTTTCCCTCGCTTTTTTCAACTCTCACATTTTTCTTTCAAAAACAGCAGACAGAGAGGAGAAGGGGGTGTAAGAGGAGGGGGTGGCTGATGTGAATGTCGGCGTATATTTTCAAAGGGGCATGCTATAGTAATGTTTCGTAAAAGCATGAGTAAAAGGCGGGGGGTGGGGGGATGGCCCCGTCCACTGCACATTGCTGATTTGCAGACGAGGGCTGATGTCCAGATGGCAGGCACCTTCCGGGGAATCGTCTTTTACTTCCACCCTAACAACTACCAAGGCGCACTAGCCCACCGAGACCCCAAGAGCCTGAGCTCCTGCTGAAACGTGCTCATAGGTCGATTAAATAACCTGCTTATTGCGACACATAGCTTCGTACAGCTGCGTAGCGACATCTAGTAGCTGTATCCCAAAGTTGGGAACAACTTGGCTTGAGAGTTAATTATGTTGGTAAAATCCTAATGAACTATTGTTATTAGATTGGAATTGTTGTATTGTGACAACATAGAATTTCTTAGTAGAACACGATAACTCCATTTTAATTGAAGTATTATTATTATTTTTACACATTGCTTTTTGTTATTTATTATTGTAATAATGTTGACAGTCGTGATGTAATATTGTGATTCTAGCTACGCTGTCTCTGTGCTTAAACAAAAATGGCACAGTGACAATATCTCCTGCTACCACTATGTGACAATCCATTACGTGAAAACACTGCATTATGTAACTTGGCAAATTGTAGCACATTTTCACTATGTAGTGACACTTCCACACTTGTAGAACAAATAGCTTGAACGCAACTAGTTATACATTTTCATGCATGGACTTTTCCAAAATGTCATGAATTATAATTGCTTTTTATTATCAAAATGGAATGTGGTGCATTACATTAACTTTAAACTAAATTAAACTTACACCAGTGTTACAGCTGACTCAGCCAATCTTTTCATTGAAAAAAGATCAGCTTTTTATCATACTCATCTGGGAAAAAAAAAAAAAAAAAAAGCTAAACTCTGACAGCAAATACATGTTCATGCTATTATTTCTAGTAGGTTTGACTCCTCAACCATGATACTCAAAATTAATTCATACAAAGTTATTACAAGTTGCATTCCGTTCATTATGACAAAAAGCAGGTGTTATTACATTATCAAGTGAAAATTGACCACATTTTATTGAGTTATTACACACTGCAGTGGGACTAATCCATCGTCTTGTGGAGGCACTAGACCAGAAAACGCTCATGTGTCATCACTGGACTCAGTGAGAATCAACTCACTCTGTCTTTTAGGTAAGAACAGATCCAGGACCTTAACTACCATCAAACAACATGTAACCTGGGCTTCTTCTAACTTCAGAGACAGACCACCTTCTCCTCTGTAGATCTACCTCCACATCTCGGAGGCGAAAAATACACAATCCCATCACAAGTTATATACCTTCATTGTGAGAGCACTAGGGAAGCTACGAAAATGGACCATGCAAGGTCATCTGTCTCATTTTGTGAGTGAAGCCGCAGTTATTACAAAGTCAAAATGAAAAGGCTCATCCCCAGGTCAGCCATCTGACAGGTGATGGATGTCATTTAACCTTTGCAGCAGCTGGTTACTGGTTTAGACACCAAAGTAAATAACACTGAGAAGGGAAAGGAAGTTGAAAAACACCACTATAGGCCGGGATCCATTTACTCCTAATATGACTTACTTGCCTCCATAGTGTAATTGATTTATTTTTAACATCAGCGGCGTTGATGTTTTCTTTTTTTGTTGTGGTTGTAATTGCCCTAGCGTTAATGCATGCAAATGAGAGTTCAGGACAAATTTACAGGAACTTGTACACCCCCCGCACTACTCCTCCAATGTGAATTAACATCAATATTTATCTTAGTTCTATTATCCAATTCCTACCTCATTCACATGCTAATTGCTACAATTACCATTAAATAAGGGCCCCAGTTCAGAGGAAATAACCTGCTGCTGAGCACTTGAATCACTGACTCGTCACCTGTGCACACACGATGCATGAATACACACTGATACACACCTATACAGAGACAGCAGAGAGAAGAAAGCCAAGGTATGTTAACATCTGCCACGCGTAGATGCTAAAATCCCCAAACAACTGACAAAACTGCAATGCAACCACAAGTTTATGCGCATCTTTGGGAACCTGTCAGCGCTGTCCTGCTTTATTCACAGAGACGAGAAGACAACAAAAGTAACTGATTGGAAAAGCAAACCAGATTGAGAATGAGCGCTCCTGTATAATGACTGGGAGGAACATGCCAAGAGACCAAGGGAGGGTTAACTTGAAAGCCCAGCAGAGTGCCATCTCCAGTTACCTCGGAGAGCTGCAGCCGACGTGCTCTGCCTTCACCTGGTTTATTGAAGACGACGCCGGCGTGTCACTGACAGCGAATGTCCAAGTTGAGCAGGAGTAGATTAGATTAACTCCCTTGTGAAAGAGCCTTGTCTGCTTCCATTGTGCATCCTGTCTAGTTAAAACGACACAGGTATGCCACGGCAATAAGCAGGTGCGCTGACATCAAAGTCGTGTTGGGAATACTGGTGCTGATTGGAAATCCTATAGAGTATTCTTCAAACACAAACACATGGCTGACGTACAAGTTCTAAACCCCCCTGAGCAACAACGTCTTACATGAAGATCAAGAGTGATTCTTCAGGACCGCCGGGGTACAAACTGTTCAGCAAAGCACCCACCGGACTCCGCTCCTAGTCCCTCAAGGAGGGTTTCTCCCTGCAAAGACATCCATTTTGTAAATCGACATGGTGGAAGACAGCGTGAAGACGTTATTGAAGATGGCCTTGGAGGGAGAACAGACTAGAGGCGCAACTGCAACCAAAATAAAGGCCTAAAAAACTAACTGGATAGAGACACAGAGCCTCCGTACTAACCGAGTTGTAAACTTCTGTTGCCCAAGGGCTGCAGTCATACTCTGCTCATCGAATCAGCGTATGACATAGGAGAGTGAATTCAGACATTGTCTAGAAAACAACAAAAATATGAGAACATAGATATAGTGTGTGCAGAACAAAAATGGCAACAATGCAAACTAAATAAGCAGGGGAAAAAAGTAAAGAAAATCCAATTTTGCTCTCAGGAGCAATATCAAAAACTTTTTGAGAGAGAAATCCAAACTCCTAAGTGGAAAACCTGACCTAAGCAACTGATCTGAGAGGGCTATTCTTTATTTCTTTGAGGCAAAAAAAGTTTCCTTGTTTGGTTCATTACGAGTGCTAACCTCTTTCAAACAGAAATATGCATGAAGAATGATTACCAGCGTCAGAGCCGTCTTGCCTTTTGGCCTGGCCTGGTGCGCATACAGCACAATCAGGGGAGCTGATGACCTTTGCTGATGGCAGAATACCTCATCGTGAAGGCCTCTCAGTCGTAAACTAGTAGACAAGCAGCGCAAGATCTATTAGTTTGCTCTTTTATCTGTAATAATCCTGACAGAACAAATAATACCCAGGCATATTCTGAGCAAAAAAAAAAAGGGTGAAAAAAATTATCATAATCATTCAAAGTGATGCTTTTGGGAGCGAAAGGAATGAATGTGAAAATAAATTCAGTTTCAATAAATCGACTGCACTTGCAGGGGCTGAAGTGAAAGGAGGCCGTGGAGTGGATGGATACCATGGAGCACTGTCTTTCTTACACACACAAACCTCGCTCGTAAATTATCTTGAGCAATGTAGAATTTATGAGGCAGAGATATCTCACTGCCGGCCTATCATTTCCATGGCTCTGTCACCGTATTTCTCTCCAAAACTGCCCAAACCCATAGATAAAAGCAGCGACTGCAGCCGCAGATGAAAAAGCGAGAAGTGAAATAAGTGTCTTTTTCCAACTCGAGTACCCACTACGTCTGGATAAAAGCGACCAGTAAATATGCAAAAAAAAAAAAAAAAAAAACGTAAAGGAGAGGACAAGTGTGACAATTAGAATTTGCTCTGTTTACGTTGCGTGAAATCAAGTGTCGGGGGAATTTGTCGAATTGGAAGATGAGTCAAATTGCCAGGCATATGCTGCTTACATCTTTACCTCAGCTGGCGCGGCTCCTCGGCTCGACAATAGCTTTTACCTCTTGAAATATGTGTTTGTGTTTCTCTGTGTCAGTGGGAGTGTGTGTGTGAAGAGATTTGGGGGAGCTTTTAGAGCGCTATCATAGAGTAGGTGGAGGACGGTGGAGTGTATCAGAGAGGGCAGTCCGCACATGCTGCCCTGTGAGATTGGATTCTCACCCATGAAATGTAAGCACACAGAAAAACGCTCGGCAGCAACAACCTCCAATTTACACAGCAATTTTCCACTCGCTCGCGACAGAACTAAATCGCATTTGTCTCCCTGCCGTTGATACCACGCTGCCCTAGAATTTCATTCATATCCAGTTAATTAGCACTTCCTCGCCCGGCACCAGAAAGAGCAATCATTGGACAAAATGTGCAGAGTAATTTATTACAGTTTATTACAGTTCATTGAGGAAGCCAGAATGTGTTGGATATTAGAATGATTACTCGTGTTTGCGCTGATAGCAGTCTCTGTGACGAGAAGAAGAAGAAGAGAAAGGGAAAAAAAAACTTATTTACCAAAACAGCTGGATGGATAAATTAGGCCCTTTCTCTACATGACAGTATCTCCCTCGACTGCCCTGTTTCAACATTTCTGGGTGAAAAGCGACGTCTCTCAAGCTTTACTCCCTCCTTTGAAAACGTTAATTGCTATTCATTACCCGCTATTGCTGAATGATAACAATGTTGGAGTTACAATTCTGAGTCATTAAATTAGAAGGAAGGGGATGAAAAGAGGAAGTGAACGATGGAAAATCCTCATCATAGTGGAGTCTTGACGGTGAGTCAGGGTTTAAAGGGTGCCGTCACCAGTAAGAGAGTGGAAACCGACTTTGGGGATTCACCTCTAATATACTGGTTCCAAAAGTTACTCAACCCGAGACACTGAAATAAACCCAAGTCATATTTCGCTGGAACAAAACTGATCATATTTCTGATATCTAATGTCTACTTTGTTTTACTTTATCATTTTATCTTGTTGCTTCTAATACTATTTCAGACAAATTAACCCTTCAGCCCCCCCCCCAAAAGAGTAAATTTTGATATCAAGATTTCAAAAAGCTGTATCTTGGAAATGGTTCGAGATAAAGGCATACTGTAAATGAGAAAAAAGTTTGGGAATGGTGCAAAGTTAATGATGGGAGTATATTTACTCATCTGACATCACAGGGTGGCAGCCATATTGGATTAAGTAACTTTTCCAAAAATTTACTTGTTTACATGTAAGTTTTTTTTGTTTTTGTTTTTTTTGGTCATCTTATCCTTAAAATAAATCAACTTAAATATTAGTAGAAAGTAAAATGTAGGAAGTTAGAGTAGCTTTTTAGCCAAACAGCAGAGTTGCCAAATGTGTCCTTATTTTTGAAAAGTAAAACTAAATCAACTTTACTTATTACTGAACCAGCTCTGGACCACACCTTTCACACTGGATTTTCTTCTTACATTTGAATACAGAAATGCCCTGAAATAGTTAGCACTGAAGAAGCACATATCTGATGGGAGGTGGTCACAAGATTTGGTGACTATCCAAATCTATGGGCTGTTTCATTCAGTTATGGTGATTTTTACAATATTGCAACTTTGGTGCTTAAAGGGTTACTTCCCATCATCATACTGTTTTTACGTATTTTACAACAACTGGCCACCCATTAAAACTCATTTTGGTCCTGACATTAGGTTTAGGAATGTCAGCTCTAGTCATAGACCGTTTCAATTTGCTTTTCAGCTTCTTCAAAATTTTTGTCTCCATGTTAATCCAATCGAAGTGCATCAAAGTTTATTTTTTAATGCAGTAGTCCAATAAAAAATAAAAAAAAACTGCTTTCACTGAAGTCTGTGAATTCACATGAACATTTTGTCTGGATGAAAAACACTGGAAATAAAGCTCACCTTGACCTGTTGTGGAGGCAGAAATCTGACAAACACATCTAAAGCTATACATATAAAAAGCAAACATTTCTTCTCTGTACTTCAGAATATAAGGTCAAAGTCCATGAATGTTCTTCAGACTTTTCCAGACATTTCTACACATTTTTCAGACCATATTTACAGACATCTACGCTCAAACAGCTCCATATTTCATTTGTAAATAAATGGCTTTAAAATGTTTCTCTTTTTCTTGGGACAAAGATCTGGGGACTTTGGGCTCGAGATGAAAATGCTTCTGTTCCTCCTCATGACATATGATTACCGCCTTGCTCTATGGTGGAAAAGTGGGACGATATTGAAAAATTCTCCACAAAGTAAAACCAAAGCAATGACATTAAAACTTTTTTGTGGTTGTTGTGTATGGGAACTGACATTACACTCATTTTCTTTTCTTTTTTTACCAATCAAACTGAATCATAAAATCACATATCCAAGGAGTATTTATGTCATTGACCTAATTTCCATCTTATGTCATTTACAATAAAAACAAACAAAAAGAATCCACAAAACCACATGGTTTCTTAAACTTTCACTCCCTTTCACAATCAAAATCTGCCATTACACTGAAAAAAAAATGATGCTTTTGTTTTCCTGTATATTTTTGGCAATGTCACCCAATTCTACCCTTAACACTAAACTATTTCATTGCTTTCTATGACATCAATATGCCTCCTAATGTCAGGAAAAGTGTATTTAGAAATTCTGAAACCCTGTAAACATGTTTTTCTATGTCGTGTTTTGTTTTTCCCATATGTATCCAGCCCCAGAGGTGACTAAAATCAGATTCCCTGCTTTTCTAAACTGTGTAGGATCCATTTAAGTTGAAGACAGAGTTATATATCAGAAACCAAATCCACAGAAATATGATTATATGTTTGTTTGGGTTTTTCTTTTTTTTTCTTTTTTTTTTTAAAATCACTGATCACACCCTGTAGGAGCATGGAACATTTGTGCCTGTTGGCCCCTCCTCTTCATCACTAATGCAGCCCTCAGCAGCAGCAGGGCTGAACACAAACACATAAACACACACAGACATGTTTCTTCATCAACTGGCCACACTTGCATCCGTTTCCACACAAACACACGCAGTCGAAGGCCGACACACGAGCCTGCGGAGGCTGTAATCTGTAATTTGTAAGTTCCATTTGTTTTTAACACACACCAAAGCAGTGGTCCTGTGGGACCTAATAAAACCTCATAAGCACACGGAGAGGAAGCCCGAGGCACTGCTCTTTCCCACAGATTTCACCTTGATAGATGATTTTAGAAAAACACAGAGGCGTGCTCCACTAACAAAGTGCTGCGAGAAAAAGCAGTGATATTTAGACTCACCGTCTGAGTAGGGGAAAAGTGAGGAGGAAGACGAAGAGGAGGAGGAGAAGGAGGGCTAAATTACACGCGCTTCTCTCGTTTCTTACCGATTAGCCAACGAGAAGCAGAGTAATCAGTTGGATACCTGTTTGGTTGCCCGCAAGGAAGGGAAAAAAAGTCTGAGTCTGAGCTACTTCTTTCTCTCCTGCTGTTGTTGCAACACAGAGTTGAGATTAACTAAAACAAAGGGGTCCGTCCTATATTCATGTGTTTCACTGCGTTCAAAGGGAGTCACCACTGGAGATGTGCTGAGAATAACGGCCATTACTTTATATTACTTCAGGTCTCTAAAAACGAACGTGCCATAACTGGCAATTTTGGACCCCCACCTCTGCAATGGAGAAATAATAATAATAATAAAAGGGCTCATTTAATTTGGAGAAACAAAAACAATTATGAATCTGCCTGGGTGGAGGTCATCTCCTCTCTGTGGTGCGTCTACTCTTGGTTTCATTTCAGAATACCTGTAGACTTTTTCAAGGAGAACTTGAAATCAATTTCAAGCCCCATTTAATTTTATATACCCGTACATGCTGACCCACAACAGCATAGTTCAAATATTGATCTTCTTTAGCGGGTGACCCAGGGTGCCTCTTAATAGTCAAACACACTTTACAGATGCATCTCTTAAAAAAATAAATCACGGGATCAAGACGAGGGGGGAACTTCTGTTGGAAATGAGCAATAATTTCCTCAAAACTTGGTTCCCTGTTCAACGTGCCTGCCCGCCTGCTGCTGCGCCGATGAAGACGGATAATGACCTTTTGAAAAACCAAATTCCAGTGTTTGCCTGGAGATCTATTTGTCAGTAGCAGCAGCAGCAGCGTGTCTTCCGGCGGTGGAGAAAACAGCCTTGCAGGAGCACAAGGAGAAGCAGTAATAATGCTTTGCTGTTCACCACTGCCATTAAGCCGCTGGTGATAAAAAGGTGCAGTGCTTTTAATGGCTTGTGATAGCTTCCCCCTTTTTTTTGCTTTCACTTGTACGGCCACTCTGTTAACTCAGCACACAGGGTAATACGTCTCATTTGAGAGGATCCTGCTGAGAGGAGAATGCTTGAAGGACAGTGTGAGAGTGACACTACATTATAAACATAATAATCACAGCTGGCTAAGATACTGCAGTAAAGAAATAATTGGACTCAAGCTGGTCTGGCTGCTTAAGCATTTTAGCGTGCCATTTGCAGAAATAGAAAACCTCAGGACAGATTATATTCTCAGGGAAAAAAAAAAAAGGTTTCTCCTGCAAGGCTATCCTCCCGTCTTTATCCTCCTGTAACTGTATGCGTGTGTAGGAGTGTGTGTAGCAGCAGTGTGTGTGATGTGAGAGCTCCCGCAGTGTAAAGACAGGGAGGTGTTGTGTCGTGTGTCTTGTCGTTCTCCCCTCGCCGGCCCCCTCGGCTCGGCTCACTCGCCGACTCCGTTTGGCCTGAAGGAGTGCTGAAGCGAACAGAGCACAAGCAGAGATGGGAAAGGCGAGTGGACGTTCTTTAACTGCAGTGTGTGTGGGAAACAAGGCCACCGCCGAAGCCGACCACGTCTATAACATCAGCCTTTATCTGAACCGTTCTGGAAACGCAGCTATCACCTAATGCACTAATTAGTTCTGTGATAAGTTGGGCCAGATAATGACATTGAGCACTTTAGATTACTGACTGAAATGTGTGATGCATGAGTGATAATGACCCACATGTCAAAAACTGGCAAGTGCTGTCAGCAGGCATGAAGGATCTGTTGTTTACAGAGGTGTAAAGACTTCTGTTAAGTCATTATTACACTCTAGTTGAAGTACTGTTACTTCACTGAAAGTATAAGTAAAATTCCCCCCAGCCAGCGTGACACATTTGCCATAGATGTAGCTTAAGATTTAATGTTTGAAAGAGCTAGAAATCTGAATTTACACAAATGCCACATTAACCATCAATGTGAAGCGACACCAAAAAAACTGTTAAAACAGATAAATGTGAAATTCATTTGTGGATGTTGGATGCAGAGTTTAGGATCATGTCATCTCTTGTACAGTTTTTTCATTTACTCTGTAACGACACATTTAAAATAACAGGAAAACACCTGAAAATAAATGTTCTTGGATAAAAATAAAATTACAGATTTTTAAAAATACCCACAAAGTAAAAGAAAACAAAGGGATCTACCAGCGTAATTGCAGTTTGTTTCTTCTACTTCTCTCCCTGGCTGTTTATTCATCTTCAATCCAAAGGATCTCAATTTAATTCCATACATTTCCAGTGTTTTTAATGAAGTAAAGTTCTTGTGTGTCTGCTCGTTTTTCATAACATTCTATAGTCGACAGCTTTGTGTGTCACATGAATAAAGTGAAAAATAAAAGCCACATTCCTGCAAAGTTTCCTGTGTGTTTAGCAGAGTGGAGGTTGAGAATGGATGCTAATTAAAAGCTTCATTACTTCATTTGAAATTTGCTTCCTTCTCAAAAAGCTCTGTAATTATTGTGAGGTGAGGACATCTGCAACTGCAGCTTTGTTTTCCAGAAGTGGAGTATATTAGCATCAGCACCACTGTGAATGCTAATTCACTGACACTATAGGTCCAGAATATAGACAGGAGCACTCCAGGCTAACGCTCAACATTAATGACTGCAGGATATTTAGCATTATTGGCAAAATGTAAATACACATTTATTGATGCACTGCACAGCACTGTGCATGCAAAGCCCTACAAGCATCCACCTACAGACGACAAGCATCCCTCACAGGGAGACAAATAAATATACATATGTATGCTCAAATGTGCACGCTCACATTAAAAATACAGCCAGCGGAAAACCTTTGTTGGTGAGTAAATCTATTGCACTGTTTGTGCCATTCTTCTGTACAAGGAACAAATTTAATTTTGTTCCATTTACAAAGGTCTAGTGGAGTAAGACGGTGGGTAGCCTTAAGAAAAAAAACACACACAAGTCTGACTGTGAAGTCTCTGTGAAGAACAAGGCAGCACTCGCTCACACACCAAATGAAATTTCAAAATAAACGACTGAGCTGTGATTTACAATTCTCCTCCGGGGCAGAGAAAAGTGAGAAAACATTTCAATCAGTCCCTCCGCCTTTGTTATGCTGCTATGAATCAGCTGTTTAAGGGACAAAACAGCTGAACAGCGGCGAGAGAGACTCGGAATGATTTCACACCAAAACATAGAACATATTGAGAGGTACATTCCAGAGCCCATGAAATTGGGTTTTAAGTTTTTTTTTTTTTTTTGATTTGTGCTTGATTGAATCTGAGTGAATTGTGCTTGACTAAATTGACTGAGAAACACCAAAGCTGGCACCGCTTTGTGATGTGATGGAAATATTTCAAATACAGCATTTATCTAAAACCGAACGACAGAGAAAAATTAGATAGCCTGAGAAAACAGATGTAACAAATGTTTACGGTGTTGAGATGTTGTTGATTTATAAGTGGATGTTAGTTTTTATTTTCCTTATTGTCAAATATCTGAAGAATATGAAAAGTCTGTGTCTGTTTTCTCTGTATAAAACCGAACCTTTAGGATGATCATGAATGTACAGCTTTAACTTGAAAATACAATTAGTCAATTCTCTAAAACTTTAGTGTTTAGTAATTGTCAGGTGATATTTCTTGTTGGGGCAGAAACTCATATATTCTAGTTACAACAAATACATGCTTGCATTCAATTCTTGGGGCCGAGTTGGAGAATAATAAAAAAAAAAAAATCAAGTTGTCAAATGAAGTAAACAAAGTCAGTATTTGAACAATATTATTGTCAGTTTTGACAATGAACTGGAGGGATGATAAATAAGTTAGTAAGTGAATAAATGCTTTATTTGGGTATTCGACCTGAACAAGTTTACCAGGTACAATTTCAACTTTTCCACCCTTGTCTTGGTGCATTATGAGAAAAAAAGAACAATCCACTTCTGTAAAGATTGTGGTCAAATTGAAATATTATTTTTATTTTTGCTTCACAAATTAAAGCATTGAAGTTAAGTTTTACTGATTAATATACATCTCATTCCAGTGTTGATTAGGTAGTGCTTGTGATGTTTAACCAATCACGGCTGAGGTGGCTGCATCAGGCCAAAATAGCAGGTTTTAAAATGATTTATTAAATGTTCAATATCAGATGCAATACTTGGTAGATGAGTGATAATCAACCAAACAGAGGTGTAGTGACTGAGCCAGGGACTATTTCCAGCGGCGTATTAATCTACATATGGTGCTGTGGTCCTGCAGCAGAACAGTCTATGGGGTTTTCCCTTATTTTTCAGATGTTTAGGTTCTGTTTGGGTTCTAGTTTGAGGATGGAGGTGATTAAGCAAAGCCAGAAAAGGTAATTTTTTCAAAAATATTTACAAAAGCTAAAATAGATTATCCCATAAAGACCTAGTATTTTTTGTGTTGACTTCCAAAGGAATTTGTCTCTATATTTAACCACTGCCAAGTGATTTATCACCATATATTATATTATCATTTAGATTTTTCCTGTGAAAATCAGATACTTCCCTAAATTTAATTCACTGCTCTTGTAGATGTTCATATCAGCTGTAGAAATTCTAAGTTTGTTATATCAAAACAGAGAAAACTGAAGAAAACATGACATTGTCAGTGAAATATATCATTATTTTACATAAAAAACAAGCATCTACGAGTGTCATTTGTCAAACTACATGGGTTTTATTGGTAACCAATGATGCAGCAGTCCGTGATTTTTCTGTGCTCACTACAGACACTATGGATGCATCTAAAAAAAGACGTGATGCAGTTGAAAAACTGAGAAACTGCATTTTACTTGAAATGTTTCACTGTATTGATAAGATTTGTGGATCAAAAGTTACTAAACATTTTAGATCAGCAGATACTTTTGAGTCTTTGAGGGTTAGAAAAATAATCAAAAAGCATTAATGTAAAAAGAGTTATTTCGGTCCGAGTTGTCGGTTTCTGCATTATTGTTGAATTAATTTATCCTGGGTGCAGCCTCAGCCTTGTAATGGTCTGGAAAAGCCTGTACATTGGACCTCATCGGTGTAAACCACAGTGTGTGTGTCCACTGATGTGTTTTCAATAGTTTGCAGATACAGGAGGAACATACATCACACTGCGGATGCACACACTTGTTAGTTGATCAATTCCGCCTTGGGTTTGGGCTTTTCATGGGATTTGCTGACAGTAAGAAAAATACGTCGCACCAGTGGACTTTCAAAATATGAGCGGTAAAAGTGTGGAATGAACCTATGTGTTAACACCCGCCCCTCCCCAGAGGTCAGGGGGAGGTGGTGTGGGGAGGTGGCGGTCTCTCCGAGTCCCCAGCGAGGCTGCGGCTCATTTCTCAAACTCATCTCCGATGCACCCACACAGGCCTAACGAGAGCCCATGTAGGGACAAAAACCTATTAGGCCTCCCCAGTTACAGACAGCATCTCCATTTACAGCTGTCAATAGTACAGCTTGGCCTACAATAATTATCCCCCAGGAAGGAGCCTTCTCTGCATGGTTCGCATTAGTCCGATCCCGAGAGACCGCCAACCTGAATCCTTCGATATCTAAAGTCGCCGTGAATAGTGGCGCTTTGGGAGGCAGGATCAAGGCCTGAACCGTGGGGGAAGTGTGTCACGAGTATTCCCAGTTCTCTCCCTCGCCTTTAACCAGAGGTATCTGTGTGTGCAATGAGGGAGGGAGCCACTACAGTCATGGAAAAGAGCTCAGCATGAGGAGGAGGAGGAGGAGGAGGAGGAGGAGGCCGCTGAAACCAGAGATCCCGGGCAATTCCTCCCAGGATCCACCAACATAAAAGGATCGCCTCTTCTAGGTGACCTAACCATTTAGAACGATACCGAAGCCGTGTACAGTTAAGGGGGAAATTCAAAACAGCCCGACCAAAGAAGCCACAAAAAAGAAATCGATACATGCAACAATAACAATCCACATCAGCACAGAGGAATGCCATGATAGAAAATCCAATTACAAATCAAAGGAAGGCAATTTTAGAAAACGGCAGATCTGGAGATAAGTCCGAGGCAGAGACACAGAGAGAGATGTGACATGAAGACAATAACAACTGCTGCTTTTTCCTCTTTAGACATAAGTAACACCCTGCTTCCCACCCAACAGCATCGTCCTAGATAATAGAGTTACATTTACGAGCGTTGCCATATGCCCACCCAGTGCCTGGTAAATAGAAAATCCATGAGATGCCATGTTTTTATGGCTTTGAAGACAGCTACTAACTACCATAAGCAAACCTGAGCTACCCCGTCAGCTTCAGCTTGTACCATAAATATATTTATACTTTAATGCAGGCCTACAGCGGTGAGCATTGCATCCCGTAAAAGCCTCACCACACTGTAATTCATAACTCCCTCAATATCCAGCGCCATAACTCATGAAATGAGCCTCTACAATACAAATTGACGGTAGAAGAAAAGTGACATCATCCTGCGGAAGGATGAAGCCGGCACCCCGTGTGGTAAAGGAACTCTCCCCCTGTCGAGAAGAGGAACGGCCCTTCAGCGCCACTGTGATACCGCCACTTTTTTTGTAATCAGAAGCCCACAGTTCTCCCACCACACCGCAGGGAGTCTCTCCTTGTGTTAATGAAAACAAACATTTAGCCGGGATTTATCCACGCTGCAGCCGACTACAAAGAGCATCAAAGCAAACTGCCTGGGAACACACACCCAAACACTGCTGCACATAAATAAAGGCAAGGTATGCTTCGCTAATCTTTTATGTAATAAACTCCTGTCTTCCTGTGATATCATGCAGCGCCATGTTCACACATAATAAGCAAAGCTGTTCGGAGCCCAACTTAATACAGTGTCTTATTTGAAATGCAAACAAACTGTGAGGCAGAGGCTATCACCTCAATCTATTCCCCTTCTGTTCTCTGGCTGTCATCTTACACGAGCCGACGCTGCAGCCCTGCACTGTGGCGAGGGGATGTGAGGGGGGAGGAGGGGGTGGGGGTGGATGGCAGCATCCTGCGAAGGATGGCTGATGTGGGAGGAAAGGGATGGAGATGGAGGGGGAAAGACGGCGGCCACAATGTGATTCACAGGGTTGTTTCCCATCGCGGTGCTGCAGGGCGAGGATTTACCGCAAAGAGAGAGAGAGACGGAGGGAAAAAGGAAAAGAACAAGAGCCACTACTACATTAAAGAGGTTTAAATAAACGGCTGGTTTATGAAAACAGCACGCAGGAAGTTTAGAGATCCGGCAGTTTGTGTCTGACTGTTAAAGGCATCTTCCTCAGATGCACACATGACCACGCACACACAGCATCACCTGAAGAGGCTTACTGTCCATCCGCAGGATTTGGACGGATGTAGTGGAAGGTAAACCCACCTAAAACTCAGTTTACTCACATTTCGACTGGTGGAAAGAAGCTTTTCACAGCATGTTGTGAACACAAATAGGTGTAGAACAACACACAGACACAGGAATTTATCATACTGCGATCCTTTTGTGATACATTATCACATCCACTGTTGCCAAATATCAATATTTTTATTAAAATATGCAGTCGCTTTAAAAACATTTTCTTGTCTTCCAGTCAGTGTGTGTGTTAAAGAGTCTCTCAGCTCTGACTTTTTTTATTTTTACTGTTACTCAATTGTCAAATTCCTTAAAACTCACACAGCAATGCAGAAAATAAACATACTTTCTGCTTTTTTGCTTTTTATGGGAATTGTTTTTATATCAGTTAGATTAATCTTGATGTATCGCAGTATTGCACCGTGATTTCTACAACTGAAATTGAAGATATGAAAATATTTAACACATCTTCACAGAATGATACTGAAAGATAAAACTTAAGACATTTCAAAGGATTCTTTTTTTCTCTCATTAAATACATGAAATCCTAAATCTGTCCTAATTTGTTCCTGATCATCAACATGAGGTGATAAATTATGCTAATTTCAGATGCTGCTGAAACCATAAGTCACACTTCCTAACACAATAAACTCATCTCCCTGCATGATTTCGGTGCAAGAAGAAGAATTTCCCTTGTTGTCAGTGTGTGTTGGTTGCACCTGGTTGTCCACATGCCTTCCACTCCATCCCCGGCCGGCTGGACGGTGGGTGGGGTGTGCCCACTCTGGACAGATGGGTGGGAGGGGGGTGAGAGTCATTACTATGATGGTGTAGGGGGTGAGGAGGAGGAAGAAGGGGGAGGGACAGGATTGAAAATGAGGAAGCAGGAGTTTCCATTGCGGGCAGCCTCGCCGTTATTTCCCCTCAATCACTGCAGTATCACACTCAGTTACTGCAACACAAGCTGCTGCTAGTAAAAACTGAATTGGAAGCTGAACAACCCCCCCCCCCTACACTATCCCACCACTAACAGCTCTCCCGTTCCCAACTCGCTGAATTAAAACACGTGAATAATTCAGCAGATAGACAGGCACACAGGCTCTTAAGAGTCACCTTGTTGTTACCTCCCTTCAGAAAATTGCAGTCTTCAGGTTTCACCAAACAAGGGGATCAGTGACAGAATCAATTTCCAAAGGAGGAGGACAAAAAACAAAAAGGGAGAAAAAAAAAAGGAAAATCAATGTTCATTTGCAGAGATGTATAATTATTCAAAGTGTTGTCACTCGGTGGTGATCGCCATTAGAAAAATGAAGGGGTGTAGAAGAGAGCTCACAGTGAAATGAGACAAATTTCACAATAAATGAAGAAGCTTTTAGTGTAATTTCAAAGTCTGAATGCACTGTGTATTTTTAGCATTATATTCTAATGCTGGCAATTTTCTTCCATCCAAAACAAAATGCTTTTACCTAGTGAAACATCTTTCAAATCAGTATTGAATAAATGAAAAGCTTAAAACACACACACAGACACACACACACACACACACACACACAGACACACACACACACACACACACACACACACACACACA
>JAQQZY010000028.1:20757473-20773155 GCA_030068375.1 Ostorhinchus rueppellii | reverse complement strand
CCGCCTTCGCCCTTAAGTCGCTGGGATAGGCTCCATGTGACCCCCGTGACCCTAGTGAGGATAAAGCGGGTATAGAAGATGAATGAATGTTTTTGTTATCATTGGGAGATAGGGTATGACAGCACTGAGCTGCCTATGAAGTCATTCAGTGCCATCTAGTGGAGGAAAGTACACACACTACCTTGGCGGAGGTCTGCGCTCTCTGAGTGCTCTTCTAGGTTATTACATTTTTTTTTTTTTTTTTTTTTACAAACAGTAGCTTTAAATTCCATATTAACAGTATTTGTTCATGGGCTATATAAATAAAGGGTTAACAATCAATGTTCTTTTGTCATTTCAGGGAGTGACAGGCTTATGTGCAGCCAATCAGATGATGCTGTGGGCGGGGCATAGTCCTCAACCACAGATATGTTGTATATAACTTACTTGATATGGATATTGATATGTTGGTATTAACAAATTCAAATATTACAGCAAGCACACTGGTACCAATAATCATAAAAATGACCATCTAACACAAATGACTGTTTCCTAAATGTCTCAATGGACAAAAATATAACACTGGATGGACACATTTTTCACACATTTCATCATTATTTACAATTCCTCCAGATCTACTCCATGTTTCAATGATTACACATCTCTCAGTTGTTGCCTATTGTTCATTTTTGCTTTGAATTTAAGCACATTTTGGGCATTTTCCCAGCTGGATAAATAACAGAGCCAATCAGATTTGAAGGCAAGATTAAAAATGGGGTAAACACGGAAACATGGCGACAGAAAATTGGACACGAAAATGGATTAAAGCCAAGCAGATATAAGGTTATTTTGCCGGCTGTGATCTGTGTTTATGTAGTTTTTTTATGCCTCAGGAAAAAGAGTCGGACCAAACTATCAACTTGGGTTTAGTCAAGTTTATGTGACCCTCTGTAGAGCTCACATAGCCTAAATAAAACAACCCTAAAATGAGCATATTTCTTTTGACTAACCACCTCCTAAATGCCAGACGGGACATGTGCATCAGTCACAGTAAGTAAACGGCCGGCATGAAGCACCGGCGGCCATTGGGTCTGATTATCAGGGGAGCGTTTGGAGCGTTTGTTTCCCGTCTTTGTGCAGGTGCATCGTCTTTGTGACTTCAGTAGTTTTGGTGCTGACAGTAATAAGAGAGTCTTGCTGTGGGAGACACAATATGACCATAGAGGAGAATTAACTCACTCTGGGACTTCCCCCTCTGCAGATTAAATAATTCCCAGCAGGCAGCGGGGGGAGCGGCTGACCTGTAATTACACATCCAAACTTGTATCTCACCAAGTGCACGGAAAGAAAAAGCCTGACTAATAAAACACCAGTAAGTCAAATAAGCGCTCACCTCCGCTGGCAGCCATCTTTACTGCCCGTATACAGTCTCATTCTGGATAATTGGCTCCAGTGTTTGATGCAAAGATCAGTCACCAGCAGCATCTGAACGGTTTGGTGTTGCCTGCTAAAGATGGGAATCTATCGCGCCTGTCTTCCGCTCTTTTACTCTCTCTTTTTTCCACCCTCTGTCTGTCTGTCTGTCTTTCTCAGCCAGTTAATAATTCAAATGAGCACTGGCAGATCACTCCCTTCAAAGGGAGATGCTGGAATGTTCTCAACGGTGCCTTTTTCTTTTTGTCATGTGAAATCAAAGCCCTCAAACGTGGTAGAGATATATCCTCAGTTAACTCCTCGCACTGCTGTTCTACCAATTAAAGAAAGATCAACAACTGCTGCGACTGGCTGAGACGCGATCACCCGAAATGAAAAAAAAAAAAAAAAATTAAAAAGTGATCTTAATTACTATCATTCTCGTCGTTTTTGTCACTGTCGCCCTTTGTCGTCTTCTGTTTCTTCCTTGCGGCGCAATCACCACATCAGTGTGGCAGCCCTGTAATAATCAGCATAATCATTATTACCACAATCACCATCATCATCACTGTCACTGTCATGTCTGTCTTCTGAGCCCTGCTGGTCTGATCTGCTTCGGATTAACCCTCCAAGGCAGGACTTCAATGAGCGCCACTTCATTCAAGGAGCTGCAGGAGCTAAAATGCAGTTTTTTGGTACTCCAATTGGTGGAACGTCTGTTATTTTAACATGTCCTTTAAAAAAAAAAAAGGTTGAAAGCAGCAGTTCTAGCAGTAAAAAGCCATCACATGCAGAGGGAGCTCAGTCAGCAATAATCAAAGCCAATACAAGCGGCGACTAATGGGGCCCAAACGATTGGCGGCGCATTCCTGTTCTCCGCTGTTTATCGTATGACCGCTGATCAATATGGTGCACTCGCACTAATCATCATAAGCGATGACTGTTTATTTCCCTTAACTCCCATCACTCTGACGGAGGAGGAACCATCCACATCACAGGTGATTCGTAACCAAGTACACCCACTCTACTACCAACGGGAGGTTTTTATACTTTTCCTGTATTATGTCTCAAAAAAAGATGACACTGGTCTACATTTTGGTTTTTTTTTGTTTTTTTTATTATCTGTCTCAGAGATTAGATGTGTTTATATTTCATACTTTAATGTGATGAAATGGAAAACAAATGACCCCAGTGCTGATTATCTTATGTTTTAAATGTATATGATAAAGTGTTATTACACACACACACACACACACATATATATATTTATGCCCATTTGTCCAATAGATTTATAAATGTTCTAGTGAGAAGAACCTGTGAAGTGAATACACTGTAATGTACAGGCAGTATTTTGCTCAAAGACAAACATTCCTTTGGACTTTACCACGTTGTACATTTTAGAGTTTCACTTGAACACTATAAACTATTTATGTTTCAATATTCTTTTATCTCACTTGTTTTTTTAGGAATTGTGTGTTTCTGTTGTTTGTTTGTTGTATAAGACAATTTTCTGTTACGGCAGACAATAAAGCTTTTCTGATTCTGATTCTAAAACACATTCCATCATTAATTCTCACAATTTCACATTTTGACCCAAGAGTGTATCTTGGAAACTACAGCCAGCCAACATTTGGACTGAATTTTTCATTATTAGTGACTCAAACTTAGTAAACTTTCCCCACTTTAATCTGGAGGCAGTGTAGACCAGTTTTTTGTCCCCCCCCCACACTTTACATTTCTTAAAATTTCTTTCGTTACTCTGGAGTTTCAGGTTATCAATAGAAATGCTAAATATTAATATTCTGCAGTATTAGCCTCCACTTTTACTTTTGCACTTCTAAAGGTATGAATGTTGGCTAATGAAAATTTTTACACGGTGATATTGATTTTACCCAAGTAAAAGACTTGAGTACTTCCACTTCCATACTCAAGGCCAGTCCATTACTTTTTTATATCTATTCACTGACATTTTTGTTCTCATAGTGCTAGGCTTTATCCAATAGGTAGAACTTGGGCATAGTATTTACAGGCAGAAAATAAACATGGAAAAACCAATGCTTTATACATCGTGAAGCCATAGTAAATCATGCTTACTTCACTACATTCATTATCAACAAATGCTATTCCTATGAAGTCAATTTCTATCATGTAGTCTGTGTTTTACTATTGTCAGTGACACTTACATGAATAAACCCTTAGACTGCTTTGATTTACATTATTGAGTGCATTAATATATATTTTATACTCATACTGAATACACATTTGCACAAAATTTTGTGTTACGCTTGTGTAAATATTAAAATATAGATCAAATGCAGATAGATTAGATATATAGAAATATAGTTTCCATCACTACACATACCATTAAAGTAAACACAAGTAGAAATATCAGAGTAGGAATACAAGTTCAGACAACAAAATCGTACTTAAATGAAATGTGTTAGTATGTATGAATAGGGAAATATGCTTCATTTTAAAATATTATGTACTATTCTGTTTTCATCAGCAACAAACACATGTAAGAGTGTGTTCATGTTTTCGTTATTTAATGTGAAGCCAATTCCAGCCCTAAAACATACTGTTTTAAATAATAATTAAAAAAAAATAGTAGGGTTAAAAGTACAACATTTCCCTCTAGAATAGGAGTATAAAGTCAAACATGAACATGTCAGTAAAAAGAGCTTGTGTTAGTACTTAAGTGAGTAAAACTACTTGGTTACACTCCACCAGTGGAAATGCAGAGTAAAGATGTTTGAGTGTAAATGGACTCTACACTTTGCAATGGACACAGCTCCCCCATCAGGACGCTGAGGACCACCAGCACAACAAAAACATGCAACGCAGGAGATTATGCAACATTAAGCACTGCTGCGAACTTTGTAAATATGTATGAAAGTAAATATGGAACTTGCACTCTGTCATATTCTCCATTAGTCTCAGTGTGAAGTATAATTAGTCCATCCGAGGCACTGATGTGATCGGCAGCGTTTTGTGGAGCAGGGATCGGAGCAGTTCATCGATGCCCTACCGCCGCCACAACCCTCCACCCTCGCCGGACACTCCGCCAAACCCTCTGGAGACAAGCAAAACAAAGCAGCAGTGTGTGGTGCTACTGGATTTTGTTAAGAAGCAGCGAGGCCTTTGGAGGGGCACCCTTGAAGTGCCCCTCTGACAGGCGTCCTCATTATCTGGCATCTCCAGAGTGCCAGCCAACCCCGCCGTAGAAGAGGGGGCACGAGGACGCCTCGATCAGCCCGCCCCGGGGGGACCCTGAAAGGGGAGGGTTGTGCTCCCGCTAAAGGTCCGCTGATTATATCTCAGGCCCAGAGCTTCAGGGATCCCCACTAATTAAAGGTTGTGTCATATCTGTTAGAGATAACAAACCTATGAAGCTTTTAAAAGTCAGAATCAGGGAGTGTATTTTACTGACTCCCCCACCCCTCCTCCCCCTCCTCCAACTCTGCCGGCTCATTCCGGCATCGTGTCAGGTTGGAGCTCGGTCTGTACTCAAGGCTGACCGGTGTTAGGGAGGAGAAAGGGTTCCAGTTTAACTCGCCCTCACCCGTCTCAGCTTGCCAGCGGTGTTGTGGAAGCATCAGGGATCTTTTGTCTGGAGGCATAATTAAAGCTCTCGTTCATTATTTCTTCACTTTGAGCGCAGATCTGAGTAATTAGGAGGCAGTGCCACAGGGGGGGTTTGGAGCTTTCATGGAAGCACATCCACACATACGGTGAAAACACAATTGCATGTCTGCACTATGAAAATCCAGAAGAAAGTGCGTGCACACACACACACACACACACACACACACACACACACGGGTAAAAAAAAAAAAAAAAAGTACTTGTTCAATCTAAGCACCAAATGAGCAGCATTCATCTCCCACCTATCTTTGGTTGCCAATATCTGGCACCGTGTGAAGAATGCTTTTTCTCCCCTCAAAGCTGTCATGTACTAATGCATTGATTAAAAATTTGATTAAATGGACAGTTAACGGAGGAACTGCAAGAGTGATCTGCGATCCATGCCTCCGTTGGACTCCGGTATAGGATGTGGGGCCTGGGCTTTTTGCTGCGTTTGGAGCTGGGGCACTTCTCGCTTCTCTAATGGATTTTGAAACAGAGCTTGGCTTTTATACGGTGTCATTCATCCTCATATGTTTTCGCCTGCCGCGTCTCACAATCACTACTTCTTTATGGCAAACTAATGCACCCGGTGCTAAGATCAGCAGGTTGGCTCTGGCCATCGCTCATCGAGCTCCGGCCAGATATTAGGACGTTTCAAAAGCTTCCAATCAAGGGAGGCCGAGCAGAAGCTGAAGGGTACTGACTCTGCCTCCCACACTGCCATATATCAAGGCCTTTACACGACACCTGCTACACCAAAACACATACACACTGCTGCTTCGACAAGAAACCAACAAATGAGTGTTGATGGCACTTTACGCTAGTGGACACTCAGCACCAACACAATGAGTGTTATAGGCCTTCAACTGCTTAAATTTATGACTTTTAAGACCATTAAGAATGCATTTCAAGACTTTTATCGTGTTCATACAAGACAAAAAACTGCAGAGGATGTGAAGGAAAATTGGTCCATTTGCTTATTCAAAGGTACAGTTTATTTGTGACGACAAAGAGCTGAAGTCAGGTGTTCTGTGATGGTTTGAGTGCAAGATAAGCAGGATAGATCTGACAATTGTTAGAACTAATGTATCTACATTTTAGTAATTTAATCACAGTGTTTAATTTGTTAAAGCTGTCAGAGTCAAACCTTCCTTTTGCAGATTTCTCATTCCAAATTAAAACACTACATATGCATATATATCAACCTGAAACAGTTTAATGTTGGGATGTAGAAAAAGTCCAGGTCTCACCTGATGGCATTTAATCAGTCATTGGTAATTATAGCTGTCAATCACAACAGTTGCTGTGATTGGACAAAATCTGGGCATTGCAGGGTGGACTGTCTTGAGCTTTAAATTCCTTTTGATCCACTTGCATGACAACATGCTGAAAGGTAGAAGAATTACAAAGTACTGAAATGCAAAAGACCTAAAAAAAAAGTCTTAGAAGGAAGGGATTGTTGAATTTCCAGGTGGGACACCTCGACATTTAAGCACAGACCCTAAAAAAAAGGGAAAATAATTATAACTGGCAAAGTATAAGTCAGTGGATGGTTTCAGTCTTGGTATTCATTAGATCTGACAGGAGATATCAGACATATACTGGTATAAGATGTTACCATCTTACTGGGTGTAAGCCTGAACATATCCATTAAAATCCATTATTTAGTTTAACAGATGCTTCTATTTATCAATCAATTAATTACGAATCAGTCAGCTGGTGTAATTCGGTCTTGTTAGTGGTGGGTTTTTAACAATGATTTCCGAACTGTACTTTATATCTATGTTTATACAAAGCTCACTTGCAGTGTTATGTTCATGTATTTTTGTCTTTTCCACTTGTTCATGGTTTGCTAAAGTTGAAAGCTTGATGAACACAATCCTTTTTAAGGTTGGAATATGATCACAGCAGGTTTAGTTTGTCCACTCTGAGCTGCTATAGAAACATGGCGGGCTCCATGGCAGCAGACCTGCTCATGTAATGAAAACCTCCATACGATCTGCTGCAAATAGATTTCCATAAATCTTCCATGCTGGATCTTTACATGTTTTACACTTGCATTTATTTTGTGATTTAATAACACAAGGCCATCACATGTATCATGTTACTCCCCAACACTGAAGACATGGAGGGGTTTTATTAAAGCAGGGTGGGAGATAACAGATGGGGGTGGGAGGGTGACGACTCACCCACACCCCCATCCCCACCCTCAGGCCACGACGAGCTATGATGGAGACGGAGCTGACAGGGCGGAGGAACGGCCAAGCATGGAAATCACATCAGATCAATGATGAAAAATTTAGTGACGGCAAGTCGCTCTCGGGAAACGCCAGTCACATGATGCATGTAAGCGTGCAACTATGGGATGTACATACAGGCAGCGGTTAATGTGTATGGCCACGAAGATGCATCCATCCGTTTTATCGTCCGGGTTGAAGGGATTGTTTACAAATGAGCTTGTAGCAGGTGGAAAATGAATCTAGGACGGGTTAAAGGACTTGCATGAACATAGACGGTCACATACTTTTATTAGTTTTTACATTACACAGAGATTTACTATTTATCTGTAATGGCTGTAAGTGACATCCTCCATTTGATAAGAAAAATAGTGTGAAAAGTGACAGGAGGTGAAGATATTCCTTCCTGAGCACCAAAAGTGTGTAATCTGTGCAGTGCTTAACATTTTTCTTATGGTTTGTTTTATTAAACTTTTTCTTTGTATTTCATCAACTTCAGCCATAGCAAAAATAGCAAATATTCAATAGTTGTCATGATTTGTATCTTTAAATGGCATATTTGCCATAGAAACATACCATATTTTTTTATGTAAAAACACAAAAAACTTTTTTTCTTTCCAAGATACTACATAAAATTTGGTTTGGATTATTTTTTCTAAATTATCATTTTTACTTTTTGTGCTAGGTCAAATGTTAAATGCTAAAATGTGTCAGTTCAATTTTCCACTGTTTACAATGTAAAGCCTTTCACGCCAAAACCAGAATTTTAAAAATCATGCAAAAATGAATACCTTTTGTATTCTGACCTTAAACTAATTGTGAAAGAAAAAGAAAAAAAAAGGACCTTTTATAATATAAAATGCATGCTCACGTGCTCACCCAGATATCAGAATGTTAATGTACACGAGTGACAAACTAAAGGACAACGGTGACCTCCAGCGTGACAAACCTCATCTCTACATGGGTTTCTTCAAAAAACTTTTAAGGCTGTTATGGATGCAATTTAAAACCTATTTCATATCCCCATTGGCAAAAAATAAAGAAGAAAAATCAGTGAAAGACTGAATCATATAGACACCCAATGTGTTGTTTGACTGAGTTTCATCCCCATCTTAAATGTGCTGATCTGGAGCCAGATCTCATTGAACTCGCTCTAACCCACAGTAGATTAGATCATTTTAACTAGTTGTGTTTAATACGAGGCGGTGCCATACTAGCTGGGTATCCTCTAATAAACACTGACCAGGCTGCACAGTTCATGTTAATGGTTATTGGTTCCATGTTGGTTTCATTTGGTAGTTTTGTTATAGTGTGATCAATACTAATTTTTCCCCAAACACATTTAAAAGAGACATTAAGAAAACTCTGTGACAAAGGCTTAATACCAGAACGTGTCAGAGTTTGTTTATCGAGTTTAATATGACTATGCCATGATAATAAAGGCATTTTAATTGTTTAATTAAGCAGAGAGTGCCTTGGAGTTTTATTGGCTTTTTATGTCTATGTGTATCTCTTCCAAAGAACACCTCACTTTGGAAATGTTCCTTCCTAAGTCATTTTACATTACACAGCAAGACTGAAGTTGGTACAACTTTATGAAAGTAATCTTCATAATCGAGTCAAATTTTCAGAGTCAGATTATTGGATTTTATTTATTTATTTAATTTTTAAAGACAGTTAAATGACCTGCAGACACCCTGCATAGGACACAAGGGCTCATTGAATGATGTGATGGGAATGAAAATTGTGTGAATCATTTGCTACGACCACAGAAATCAGATCTTAACTCACCTGAGATCAGATCTAGAGGAATGAGCTTTAATTTGTCACCCATATTTCCATATTCTACCTACATCTGTATTTACTTTCTCCTTTTACTCCCTCCATTTTAACACAAACGTGTATATTTTCTACTCCTTACATACTTTCAAGATTTCAACCTACGTACAAGTGCAAATAACACATCACAGAAAAGCAACGCAGAAGACGTCAGAAGATGAAAAAGATGGAAGATAGAGACTTAACTGTGGAGAAAAGATCTGAGACCAGGAGAAACACGGCAAAATGGTTCAGAAACAGGAGAAATGAGGGACTATGTTTTGTTTTTATTTCTTGGGTACCTTTTAAAGCTTTAACCTAACTAAAGAAGATGTTCAATCAGTACTGCTTTTATTAGTTGCTACTTGTTTAAGTGTTTGTTCTTCTGCTGGAGTAAAGAATGTGTGACTTTCACCACCACTTCATGAAAATAGTTGCATTATTTTGTGAAAGAAATCATACTG
Source organism: Ostorhinchus rueppellii (assembly GCA_030068375.1). Classification (NCBI taxonomy): domain Eukaryota; kingdom Metazoa; phylum Chordata; class Actinopteri; order Kurtiformes; family Apogonidae; genus Ostorhinchus; species Ostorhinchus rueppellii. Next base: position 20,763,617 of record JAQQZY010000028.1, on the reverse strand, counting down.
TAATTATCAGGGGCAATTGTACTTGCTTAGTTATCAATGAAAGTACAAATATCGCTCACCAACTTAACAGTAAAAGTGGATTGTTGTTGCAACTGTGATCTTAGTGACAATGGGATTATCAAAGTCCAAACTGAAGGACATCTTTCAGTTTTAATGGATAAATCCCTGCAAAAAATAAAAGATGTTTCTCTTGCATTTATTTTCAACTCAAACATAAAAAGTTAAACCACCAACTGGAACTAAATCTAAAACATCACTATACAACGCAGCTTTTAGTTCCATTTATGGCATGGATTTACCGTGGCATCGTTACAGTAATCTTATGCAACATCACATCACATAGTTGCATATATTTTTGGTTCAAGCCATACACTGATGATGTAGAGTCGGACCACTGTGGACAGTCTTCTCCATCACATCCCATAGATTCTCAGTGGGGTTCAGGTCTGGACTCTGTGGTGTCCAGTCCATGTCTGACAGCCACCCTGATGGGCCCATCACTGTGGAACAGGGTCAGTCTGGACTCATCAGACCATAGTTCCATTTCCACAGTCCAGTCTTGAGGCTCTCTATAAACCGATGGTTGTTTGAGAAATAAGAAGCCGCAGACGTAGAAATAAAATTTATTCGACCATCAAAAGTCTTCAAAAACATTGATTATGTAATCAAGTCCTAACTCCTGTGTGTATCATGTGACTAAAACAGACAGAAAAGAAAACACTGAATGTCTAAAAGCACTGTTTTTGTCAATGCCATAGATATTGATGTAAGAACTAAAGTGATTTTGGTTTTATCAAGAAAACATGAAAAATGGATAGATATCAGCTCTGAAATTACACTTATGAGCTTTTTTGTTATTATATTTGTCCACACAAGTGTACCTTTAGTTGTACCCGGCGTTGAAATGAACAAGACACTGAAGAAAACAAAGGTGGTCTAATATTTTCTTTTCCACAACTGTACTTACTGCATCATTTACTGAAACATATTAATCACTGCAGTAATGATCCAATGGAAGGATCTTAGTTAAATCCAAAATGCAACAATAAGTATAGACAAAACCCCAAAGTTTAAGAACACACACACATTCGTACAACCAAGCAGAGCTGTAATCATGCCATTGCTAAGTTTAGTACCAATCAATAAGTCAGGCCACTGTTCTCAAATCCAATCCTCAGGGTTCAGAGTACCGCTGCTTTCCTCTCTTGCCACTAAGTTCATTGTGTTCACCTGTTGTCCTGGGCCCAAATCAGCCCCTGATTCGACTGCTATACTGGATATAACCTGGGAGAGGTGAAACCCTGCGGCGTTCTGCACCCTTCCAACTGAAAACAGAGACCTGCAAGTGCATTTCATGTGTTCTTTGTAACTAAAATAGCCCACAATTCAAATCTATCCACCGCAATCAATCTAGAAATCTAACGTCGCTGCGCATTTCAGATTTCATTGATGTTCTGTAAGAAAAAAAAGAAGCAACCTTAACCATAATGGCTGCAGCCCAAAGCGAAGTCAATTACATAGATTGGTGTGGTGACATAAAGTGTATTCCATTTGGGAGCAGATTGGTCATGCCCAGTAATGTTCCCCTTCTAGCAGACGTGCCTTTGACCATTACTCTAAACAGGCAGTCGGGGAACCAGAGACCTATTTCCCCACAACTGTGAACGCTGGTGTGACTCCCAGAGAGGTCAGGGGTTCACACTGCAGCTACCACCTTCTCATATTTAGCAGCGGCAGGTGAGAAATGGTACATCAATACTGCCAGACGCAAAGGGCCACAGCGGCTTCCAGCACAAACACATTGGAAACTGAGCCAGGCAGGAGGGAGGGAGACACCACGGAATGTGTGAAAACATATACACGGCTGTGTTAAGTACTTATAATGACACCTCACACCGCGATTATGTAAATTGAAGGTATATGTCAGAGGATTGTTGAATTCATTGTAATGTATGGAGAGGTTTTGCAGAAGCTCTTATAGGGACACCCACATACTTTAGATCAGGGGTGTCAGAATATCCTATGAATAATAATGACAACTCCAAACTTCTCTGTTTGAATTATAGGAAAAAAAGGGAAATTATATTATGACAATGTTTACATCTACAAACTACCCTTTTAAAAATTGGAATAACATGAACAACCTGAAATTTCTAAAAAAAAAATAAATAAATGCAATTTCAACAATGTTATGGCTCAGTTTATAATTTACACATGCACATTATAACTTAAATACTACAGTGGATCTCCAATTAGTAACAAACATTTAGTATCAGGCACAATGTTGTTGAAATTACAGTTATTTTTCTTAAAATATTTCAGGTTGTACATGGCGGTTTCATGTAATTTAACTTGTTTTACACTAAAAACAAAGAAAAAGACTTAAAGAAATATGCCATTATTTATGGGCTATCATGATTGTATTTTGCTGGTCTGACCCACTTGAGATCATGTTGGTCTGTATGTGGCCCATGAACTACAATGAGTTAGACACTCCTGATTGTTAATTTCTTCAGTGGAATTTTTTTCATTTCACAACTTCATCCCACAGGCCTTTTGCTGGGTTGGATTTGGCCCACGGACCATATGTTTGACACCCCTGCTCTAGACAAAAAGGACCGCAGGACTGTTTAGTGGTTCGATTAATTTAATTTTCTTCCTCTTCTTCCACTCAGAGAGAAATCAGCTAAAAGATTTCTCTTTTTTTCAGTATTACTAAAGAACAGGAAGACTGAAATGATCAAGTCAATGTTGAAATAAATGAAAGGCCTTGGTATAAAGAGTAATTTTTAGGAAACCATTATTTCTATAAATTGTTTCTCTCATCTATGAAAGAGTTAAATTATCATTTTCAATTGTTTTCATTTGACGAATAGTAACACAATCTACTGATACAAAAGCACTTTGTTTATGTTCTTGTGATCAGTCAATACCAAAATCACTAAAATTAATAACAAATTTAGTGTTTAGACCGAGATAAAAGTAATTAAATGTGAAAAGCCAAAGAAGATGGTAGAACAGGATATGGAATTACCTTGAAGAAACAGAAACATTAACAGCTTTTAGGTGCCTGTGGCAGCTTCTTGTAAATAAATAACAGACCTAAAAAGCATGGCTGTATCCCCGTGGTGTAGCAAATGTGTTGAGTGCTTCTTCTCCCTCATAAAACCATTAAAAAGCAGATTTTTTTTCTGCGCTGTAATTGTACGGATGTTTACATCCATGTTTATGAGCTGTCTTCTTCACTGCTTTGGTTGACACACTCGGTCGATCTATCGGCCAGTACTGATGTTTGGCCGATAGATTCATCTTTTTTGTCTTCCATCGGCCTGATCTGCAAATAAGATGACATTCATCAATGTTTATTGTTTGTTTCAGCAGTGTTAAGTTCAGTTCAATATGTTCGCCAGTAGCTGATAAAAGTGTTTTTTTCCTGAAGAACCAGCCTTGTGAGTTGAAATGTGTGTGTCTCAGGATAAAGAAGTGTCATAGTTCATTTGTTGCTGCAGTGATGGATAGACTTCTAGAGCTGTCTGACAAAAATTCCATAATTACCTTTCAGGACACAATACTTTTACCCCCTTCTTTATTCCAGGCTGCAGAAAATCTTCTCTATAATGGAAGGCTTTGGACGCTCCTATGTGAGTTCATGCAGAATGGTTAAATGTGTAATTCCTGATCATTGTTAAGAGCCCATCAGATGTAACTCTACTGCTCTAGTCTGTAGTTCTGACATATTGAGTCTTATATTCTTCATAGTTGGTCTTTTAATTTGGACTGAGTGCACAAGCTGCAGAGATACAGTGTGGATTTTCTAAATTTGGTGTTTTTCTTACTACTGATTTCAGCTACTGCAGTTTTAAGGCCATTTCATGGATTTAGACTTCAACCTGCTAATGGTGAGCACTGCAGTTAACAAGAAAACCACACAAAAAAGAGTAAACAGACATAAAAACAAGTATCAGCATCTGCTAGCAGCCAAACTGGTATTTTAAACAATGCATTAGCATATGTTTTGGGTTGTGCAGATTAATTTTAGAAAAAAAAAAAAGATCTGAACTTGAATCACTCTGATCACATTTACACAAAAAAAGACAAAACTAGGAACTTGGACATGTAACTCCTACAGATTTTTGTGTGACTTCTAAGTAGGGATCATCACAACAAACAAAGGTGATAAATGGAAGGGAACATCAACCTAAGGTGTTGTTCCAGACTGACTTGTACAATGCTGTTTAGATGACAGAGGTGCAGAGCCACAATCTGCCATAGGTTCAGATGTGGAGACTGTGAAGGCCAGAGCAACTGCCTCGCACCGTTTCCATCACACCGTTGAGTAAGTCCTTGTTTTTTTCTTTAATTTGTCACCCATTTGTTTTGTTTTAGAGGCGATTTTAATATTTTATGTATAGTTTAAGGGCTCATCAAGGTCTTGCCCTGAGCTTAACTCCAATCTTTTCTCAGCCTTTTTGAAAACAGGACTATGAAAGTCCAGCTCTTTTCTCTCTGGGATAAATCAGTGCCTTCCAAAAACTGTCCTTAAAAGGGCTTTTTTTCAAAACTGCTGAATATTTTAGGCAGTGGGTACATATATCTTTATTTTCTTCTTTTTTTTGTGGCGATGCCTGTTTGGTAAGCGCTTGTGTTTTAAATAGAGCCTCTAAATATAAAGTTTGTGTGGGTGTGTCCCAGCGCCAATGTGTTTCCCTCAGTGTTTTGTGGTCGTGTATGTGCTGTCGGCGACTGCCAGTACACCTGTGTTTTTTGTGTGTAGACATCTTCTAGGCTATAAACCCCCCCGTGTGCCACAAACTGCCCGGAGCGTCTGCTGTTGTTACCTAAGATCCAACCGTGCCCTCTGACCACATCCACCTGCAGCAGCACACGACACCGCCGCCATCACCACCACCACCTCCTGCATTCCCCTCCATTCCTTGCTTCACCATCAAAACGTAGCTACAGGGACTCTCCCACTGATACAGATTTTCCACGGACATCTGCCCCGGAACGATGGCAGCTGAAGAGAAAGGGTTTATGAAATTCCGCCCAAAGGTGGTGGAAGAAATGTGAGTGTAATATCTCTGAGCGGGAGTCATGAATGTAATATCACAGCGAACCAGAATGCTGCGATCCTTGCTCAATATTTTAAAGATGTCTGGTTTTAATGCCGCCCTGTTGAGGGCATAATATCAATGGGTGCAATGGAAAACGTTAAAGTGTCAAACTCTACCAGGCGCATATTGGGGAAAAAGAAAATTACAAACATACATAAATATATAAATATATATATCCATGTGAAGGCATCATATAGGTAAATGTTGGAGTACAGCACCCTTGGCGAGAGGGATTGTCTTTCCTGGTCATGCGTGTCCGTTGTGATCAGTCATGCTCATGTTGCTGTATTACTTCCTGTGACGCTCGCTCGCTCTTTCCCTAATGCTTCTTTTTCTCCAGTCTCTAAATGCTATCTGTCAGTAGGTGTTGCAGGACTGATAGAGGCTCGTCTGTTGCCTTTCTCATTACAGCGGGGGGAGACAAAACCCGGCGAGTGCAGTAACCTTTCATGGAGACAGAGGGAGGGAGGCATCCACACAGAGCCAGCACCTCCGTCTACTTGACATAACCCTATTACCGCTTCCTTAATTTGTCCCGCCGTGACAACTCGCAGCCAAAGAAACGGTTAAAAGAATGAGTGAACAAAAGCTGCATTGCATTGGGGTGGGGTGGGGTGTTGGGAGGGTGGAAGACAATGAGGAAGCAGAGCTGATGCATCAGCCATATTGGATCATTCCTAAAACACCACACATTATCCGGAGGTGGACCGCGATTTACTGCACTTAACTGATCGCTCTCTGTCTACACTCTGACGACTTTTATTTTGCAATGGCGTTGTTCATTAGCTCACTTTTCAGGCTTTAAACACGATCAACTTCCTGCTAATCAAAACAGTTTGTCAACACTTTACATGAGCTCACATTCAAATGTCTTATTCCTTCTGTAACACATAAATACCCAAACAAATGACCACAAGTATCGACTGATGTGAGATGTTTAATACCTGTAATACCTATTAATCCTATCAATACATGTAAATAATTGGTGTAAAATACAGTTTGTCATCTTTTCATGGTCATCAGATATGAC
>JAQQZY010000028.1:20734201-20756174 GCA_030068375.1 Ostorhinchus rueppellii | reverse complement strand
GGTGTAAAATACAGTTTGTCATCTTTTCATGGTCATCAGATATGACCCATTTGGATGTTCAGAGGCTCTGTAGTGAAAGTGGAAACACTGTCATCTTCTACAACATTGATTCACTAGTAAAACCCATGGATTTGGATCAATAACAGTGGATGGACACACTAGTTTTTATGTTTTGGTTTTTTTTGCTTTAAAAGTCAGTTTTTCTTCAGTTTTCTCTGTTTTGACCTTATAACCTTTGAATTGACTTTGAACTTTTATGAACATCTGTATAATCAGTAAATTAAAAACAGGTAAATACCTGATTTTTCACAAAAAAAAAGAAAAAGTAGAGGATAATGTTACAATAAATGGGGATAAATCTGTAGTGAAGGTGGAATGCCATCTTCTACAACACTGATTAACCAGTAAAACCCATTGAGTTGTGTCAATGACAGTGGATGGAGATGCTTGTTTTTTATAATGCATGACATATTTTGCTTTAAAAGTCTCTATTTCTCAGGTTTCTCTGGTTTGATCTGATAACCTTCAAATTTCCTGTGAACTTTTATGAACATCTACATGATCAATGAATTAAATATAAGAAAATACCTGATTTACACTTAAAACTGTAAAATGCTAAGGATAATACAACAGTAAATGATGAGTCACTTAAAAAAAAGATTACGTTTAGAGAAAAAAAAAAATTAAAACATCATTTGGAAGCCAACATAAAAATAGTTCTGGGTTTTTAAGGCTCAACTTTTGTAAAATTTCGTAATGTTGCTTCCTCATTTAAAATGTACAAACAGCACGGTTCTAAAGAAACCCTTGGTGCTCCTTTGTTTCCTAAACCTGTTTGTACAAAATATGATCAAAGCTTCACGCAGACAGTGTGCACCTCAACATGAAAATGACAACGCCTCAGAAATAACTAAATGACTGGCAAAATGAGTAACAGCTTCAAAATGGCTGATAATAAGAGCCGCTGAAGTACGAGCTCAGTGAAAGTGCCAGACACTCAGACAAATGTGACACTAAATCCCGCATTTGGCACATCCTAAGTAAACAAAAGTGTTGATAAAAGGAAGCCAAGGCAATCTGCTTTTGTGTGCAAAATGTACAAAAAAAAAAGTCTTTACATTTCTGTTTCAGCTCAGGCACCTCAGCAGGAGATACGCGCTCTGTAATCACAGACAACTGGTTTCAACTAATAAACTGTGACGTCTCCAATACGAGCCGAGCGTAAGAGGCTGAATCGCACACTGATCTTACAAAAGACCGATTCAACCTCAATCCAGCTCGTGCCTTTTTATTTAATACCTTTATGTCTCAGCGTTGGGAGAATAACATCGACTCATACGCTGCACACTCTGTTTTATATTCATTTACACTCCCGCTTCAACGCATTCCAGGTGAAACTTATCAACTTTGCTTCATATATTCCTTTTGTTTCATCATTTATTTATCGGTGTGAGTGCAAATGAATCGACACGCCGCCAGGGGCTCAAACTAATTAATTAATAGGAGATAATTATTTGGAATAAAGTAAGAAAAAGTATAATGGTATTACAGTAGTTTGACCTGCATTACCTTCAATAAATAATTCAGTCAAACTATAAATAAATAAACCGACAATCAGGGAAATGTTGCTTCGTTTCTGAAAATGGTTCACACTGCTGCTACAACAATGGGAATGGATTAGAGTAAACAAAAGTGGAAAGAGATAAATACTGGCTGCAATTATCACATGAAACTGTAAAACCGGCTGGGAAAAAATCCAAATCCATTTCTACTGCCTTTCTTTCCTTGCAAAGGTGTATGAAACCAGTCTGTAGTGTAAATATGTGAAATAATTCATATGTATGTTGTATGTATCCACGGAAAAACCACGTAAATAACACTTCTCTTACTTAAACTGTCTGACTTCCTGTCTGTGTGTGTTAGCTTTGAGTCTATTGGTTCACGGACTGTATGTCAGTCTTTCTAAAACTTAGGGTTGAGTCACAAAATGGGTTGTGTTAACTTTTTTTTGCATCAGGTTATCAATCTACTGAATGACATGCATAAATATTCTATGATGGGTGAAGTCGTTTGCCCGAGTCTAGTGTTGTAAATGTAACTCAAGTACAACAGATGACATGGTATCTTCATTTCATTCTAACATTTCTAATCTACTAGTGTCATATATCTCTACTGCATTTGTTACTTGTGAGTTTTGATGTGAAAGTACAAATGGTATTTTGTTTGATGCCACGCTGAACCAGTCGTCCCACCGTCAAACATTTAAAATATTTAATACTTGGTGATCCACTAATCCTATTAATACATGCAAACAGCTGGTGTAAAATGCAGTTTGTCATCTTTTCATAGTCAGATGTGACCCATTTGGACATTCAGAGGCTCCATAGTTACTGTGGAAACAACGTCATCTGCTACAACATTGATTCACCAGTAAAACCCATTGAGTTGGATCAATGACAATGGATGGAGACAACTGGTTTATGTTCAGTTAATGATATATTTTACTGAAGAAGTCCCTTTTCTTCAATTTTCTTCTTTGATAAAATGACAAAATAATATCTACATAAGTAAATGCAGTAGTGGAAAATACATGATTTTCACTGAAAAACAAAAGAATTGCAGATACTTATATTATCATAAGTTTTTTTTTTAGTACTGACTTTCATTGTGTTTATATATGTATTAGTGTGGATGTATTGCTGTGATTTCCATTTTGCGAAACTTCTGCGGCTGCCTTTAATATCAATGCGGTTTTTTTTCCTGGTTAAATAAAGGTTATGATAATAACCTTTATAATAATAATAATCAATGGTGACAAATCAGGAAAGATTAAATGCACAGAAAAAACATCATTTAGAAGTCATCACAAAATACTCTGAGGTGTTTAAGGGTTAAAATGCACTTACATTTACAAGGTAACGCCAATGAGTGTGTTACTTGTATTTGAATTCACCATTTTGCTGAAAATGCTTCAGTACTTTCTGTTTTAGGTTTTGAGCGTGGAAGTCTTACTGCATATACACAGACTGGATGACAGCGCTTCCATCATAGACTTCGACAGCTCATGTGAATCATATACTTGGGCTGAACCCAGATGAGGTCAAATGTTCTGTTAGATGGTGGCGTTCATCCCTCTGGTTGAGTCCACAGACTGTAGAATCAATGCTAATGAGCGCAGAGGCTTTTCTAACTCACTTTATGTTGGTTTTTCCTTTCATTTGTCGCCTGTCGGCTATTGTCGCATTTCTAAAACACCTCTGTCACGTCTACTGCAGGATTCAACACATTAAATCAAATACTTTTTAAAATGTTTAGTGATGCAATCGATGACCCATTTCACATCCAGTTGTGTTGGGGTGAGGCTGTGGTGATGCTTTCAGTGTGAAAACAGAACAATACCAGATAAGGGCAGGTGTTTTTAATGTTTTGTCTGCAGAGGCTTATTTATTGACACCTATGTAGGTTAACAGTAACAAATGAGCATCATTTTTGGACCATTATCACCAGATACTTTCTACAAACCGGGTGCAGAAGACAAAAAACTGATAAACTCTTTGATTTAGGTTGTGTCCAAAACAGATTTGTTATCATAGTACAAGTCTTTGTGGATGATTACCCGCTGATTTCCCAACCTCCCGTGGAATGTCTTCATCCCAAAAATGTCCTAATTTGAGTATTTCTCTTGAAAAAATACAGCGGGCATTGCATTTATCACCTTCAACAGGCTTCAACCTAATAATATGTCTATCAATTTTACACTTATTATAACTGTATGATTTATCAAATGGCTGATATTTTACACTGACAGACTGTGGAAAATTTTAGTTGTTTATTTTTGGATTTTTTCATGTTTGTGCATATGAAAATTATACATAAAAATGATCATAATAGGTATTCAAATAGACTCAAAATAGCGATATCATTTTCTCACCATATCATGTAGCCCTTGTTATGTATTTATATATTTCACAACAGTGTGATGTCCTTCTGATCCTTTTACACACATTTTTTTCAACTGTACTATAAATATCATTTATGTTGTTGCTGCTGCCCTGACAAATTTCCCCGAGGAGACCTTAATGGACGTCTTATATTAATTTTTAAGACCTGTCACAATCACACTCAAGACATTTCAAGGCCTGAAATTCAGATTTTTGGATTTTAGTTTGTTTAAGTACGTGCAGGAGCTCCATTCTGTAGTTTTTAGGGAAACAAACGACCCGTGGCGGTGGATTAATCCACATTTGGTTGTGTTCTGTGTATCTGCGCCAGTAGGACGGTGTATGTGAGTGTATGTGTTCATGGTAATGAAGGAACATGTCACCCAGTGCAGCCGTGTGGCTCACTGATGTATTTTTAATAGTTTGTGGACAACAGTGGAGCTCTGAGGCGCAGAGGAGGAACACATATCAGACTGTAAATCCACACACAGAGCTCTATTCACTGCTGGTTTTGGAGCCTTAATGGGAATTGAGAATATCACCAGATATATCTTTGATAATAACTTTATGTTTTGAATGCAGTGTTTTAACTTTAACTGTTTTTTTTCCTTGGACTTTATGGAGTCGTATACTGTAAATGTTCCAGCTGAGTATGTTTTATGTATTTAGTGGCAGCAGCAGCAGTGGTGCATTGGACTTTGGAAACAAAGGTAGTAGAATGAGTAATAATGTTCCCTCTTGCTGCACAGACAGAGACCAAAAAAAAAGAAGAAGAAGAAGAAGCGTTTTTGCACTTTCTTGATTCTTGACTCTGGTGAGAACCTGCAGACATGAGTGTTTGGGAGGAGCTGACCGTGGGGACGCCTTCGACATAAAACTGTGCTTTGGAGGATTCGGTGCCTTCGACAGTTGACAGGGCCAAGTGTGGGCCACGACCCCCATGTTGGAGCCCCTGGTGGCTGGGGCTGATCTCTGTGGCCTCTGATCTGGACTGCAGCAGTGGCAGCCATGGGTGTGGGTTCAACGGCTGAGCGCGGGAGCTGTCTATGTAGAGAGATTAAAGGGGCTGTATCGATCCACAAGCGCTCATGCATTTTGCATGAGGGAGACATTGTCAAAGAGGCGTCTCAGATTAAAAAAAAACTAGTGGAGGGAGAGTTGGAGAAAATATGCTGAACTCTGTGAAAAATCTTAACGTTGAAGCGTTATGCATGTAAACTCGCTTTTATATATTGGATTGTCCATGAACTCCCATCGACCTGAGATATTACTCGTTTTTCATTTCTTCCCCTCCACGCCATCTTCTTCTTCTTCTCCATTTTTTTCTTTTTTTTTGGACGCTGATGTTGTAACGTTGGACTCTAGAATGTGAAAAACAACCCATGAAAAAGAAAAGAAAAAGAAAAAAAAAATACTGGCAGTCAGAGAGTGTCTAATGGCGGCTGTGAGTCCGTTGGAGAATTCTCAAGTAGAGTGTGAATTATTTAGGATGTGTGGCTAGTGTGCAGAGCATGAAGCCACCCCGCCCGGCAACCGCCAGGCAGAGTGGCCGGGAGAATTCAGCGAGCAACAAACATTGGCCCATTCGTCTGAGGTCTTTATTTCTTCTGCTTCAGCTTGCTGGAGTCAGAGACTGAGGTTGTGCTTTCGGACTATCGGGATAAAAAAGAGAAATCTGAAAAGAATCTGACTGGCCTTCCCAAAAAATACTCCTCTACAGTTTAAAAAACTGGAAGACACTTTGACCCATTTACTGTCCTGTGATGCGACTGATTATTCATTAACACTTCAATTATTTACATTTTACACAAAGTGAAGAGTCTACGGTAAAAATAAATAAATAAATAAGTCACTTTTTCTTCAGTTTTATCTGTTTTGATGTAAAAACATTTGAGCTTTTATGAACATCTAATGTACATGATAAGTGAATTAACATAGGAAAATACATGCATTCACTAAAAATGCAAACAAAAAAAGCAGAGAATAATGTTCCAGTAAATGTTGACAGTTGGATGTTCCCACATAATAGTTCTAGATCTTAAAGGGTTAAAGTAACACACACCATCAGATGGATTTATGTGATAAACCTGACCATGTGTCTGTGCAAATACCATCATCTTACATTTTATATAAAGTGAAGAGTCTACATTTTAACACTGAGACCAAGGTGTAGATCTACTTTTGAACAACTATAGTTTTATTATTTTTAGTTTCATTTATTTCATTCTCAGAATGACTCTATAGGAAAGTAAAACATGTGATATCGGATAACGGAAAACAGATATCAGACTGGAATCATAATAAACTAATACAAGATGTATTTGGGATGAAGAAGAAAGCAAAATATCATGTTATGGAACACAAAAATTCACTGTAACTTTGGAAAAATAATACATTTACTGGTGTATTTCCATTTTCACCAACTTTATACATGTACTTCATTATATTTCCAGTTCAGAAATAAAAGCATCTGAATAATATTGAGTTTACTCTAGTTTATTCCACATGAAATTAACATGAATACACTTTTGAGTACAGATTTTGGTTATATCTGGAACTGGAACTAGTTTTAAATATATAAAAGCAAAATTTTGGGGGAAAAATATGTTATATTCATGATGGATGACATTGTGTGACGATAGTTGAGAAGTTTAAAAAATTGTCATTTTAATCTTTCATTGCGTTACCCTAAACTATGAAAATACTGGAAAACTCCTCCAAAACAAAACAGGAAGACACTTTGATCCATTTCCAGCCCCCCTAATGTGGCTGATTATTCATCATCAACATTTCATGCAGGTCATCATGCATGTTTAAAGGCACACTCCACCGCCAGTGCTATTAACACGGTGAGAGCCCCTCGGAGCCTCCTTATCCTGGCGAGCACACGTCAATCTCACCTGAACGACCTCCGATAACAAAACAAAAGCAATCAATCTGAGATGATATTGGCCGGGTGGGAGAGGAGAGGTAGAGGTAGAGGCGAGGGGGAACACGGGCGCTATCAGCCAACGCCGACAAAAGACGGAGATTTTCTGCGTGCCGATGATTAGAAACACGGTGGCGGCTGTGACACACTGATCTGTGGCGGTTAAACAGAGGCGGCTGTCATAGCGGCGAATGATGACGACGAGCGCCGATAGCGGAGATGGGATCTAGACGGGTGTGTGGTGTGTTGTGTGAGGATCAGAAAGGTTGTGAAAACACACACTCTGAGCCGAGACCACACACTCTGCTGCGTCCACACTCCACACTACAGCAGCCTGGTGTCACTTACCCACTTTCTGGAGGATTAAAACTGACAATATCGAGCTCAACTTGGGGAGAGTCGACTATTTTTAGGTGTTTAACCCCTTTTAGACGATTGTGTCTCCGGTGACGCATTTCTGCATTCACCGCCATTCAAATTACCGTAACTCCAGAACCATTTGCGCTATTGACAAAATCCAAACGACGTCTGAAAGCTGAGATTCAGAGCTTTCAATTGCCATATAACACGTAACGGTTGATGTCTACATTTCCTTAGGGGGAGGGGTGAAAATAAGCACAGCAGAGAACAGCAGAGTGCAGTCAGTGAGAGAGATAAGTTTTTTTTTTGTTTTTTTTTTACTTTATCAGTATTTTAGCAAGGAAATACCTACAAATAACAAAAAATAAGATATAATATGGAAACAGAATTATGTAGACAAGTAGATAATAATCTCATAAAGCTTTCTTGTGCTTTCTTGTGCACATTAACAGTTGTTTTTCATAACAAATACGACACAAAATTCTCATCTGTTTTTCTATTTCTTACTATAACACACCGTTTTGAGCATTTATTACATAAAATAATGATAATTAATGGCCAGATATTGAAAGTTAAGACCTTCCTGAAAAAATGTGCAGAAGAATTGTCATAGAAGACATTTTCTGACACTTGCAAAACAACGTGATTAAATCTAGGTAACCTCTTATAATGGTAGTCTTAAAAGAGTTAAAACGTGTAATTGAAAACAAAATGAAGTTGCTAAACAAGGCTAACAGGTATATGAGACCATCATGTGACACTAGCACAATGTTTTTATGGTCAGCAGCTGTTTAATGGTCCCGCCTACTCACCAGCAGTGGAACTCTGGGATGCTTTGGGCTTTTAAACACAGACTTCATTTACATAAAAATATCAAACAATTAAATGAAAAGTCCAAAGACATAAAATTGATTGCAGGTTTTCCAGACAAGTTTATTGTAGCTGTGGACGCAGCACAAACCTCCACTGTGTACTGGACACCACTACATGTTCCACCATAACACATAAAGTACTCTAACTGGAGTACTCCTGGAATATTTCCACTGTCATACTGTATACGTGTATTTCACTGCATTTCAGAGGGAAAATGTACTTTTTAATCTATATTTATAGACAGTTGTTATGCTTTACATGTTGTTAAATACTTGCAAATAACAATTTAATTGTTTCTTCGTTAAAACCCATAGAGTTTGATAAATGCCAGTGGATGGAGACACTTGGTTGATGTTCAGTTAATTAAATATTTTAATGAAAAAGTCACTTTTGTTCAGTTTTCTCTGTTATGGTGTGAGACCCTTAGAATTTACTCTGATCTTTTATGAACATCGAAATGATTAGTAAATGAAGTGTAGGAAAATATATGATTTTTCACTAAAAATGAAAAAAAAAAAAAAAAAAAAAAACTCTGACTATCACGGTCTAACAAAAGGTGATAAATCACTGTTTGGGCGTTCCCACAAAATAGTTCTAGATCTTAAAGGGTTAAAGTAACACATACCATCAGATGGGTTTGTGTGATAAACCTGACCATGTGTCTGTGCAAATACCATCATCTTACATTTTACACAAAGTGAAGAGTCTACATTTTAACACTGAGACCAAGGTGTAGATCTACTTTTATAGTCAATGACAAATAAATGAACAACTATAGTTTTAGTCATTTATTTCATTCTCAGAATGACTCTATAGGAAAGTAAAACGTATAATATTAAGCTGAAATGATTGAAAACTAATGGCTTTCAGACTGGAATCATAATAAACTAATACAGAATGTATTTGGGATGAAGAAGAAAGCAAAATATCATGTTAAAGAACCTAAAAATCCACTATAACTTTGGGAATATAATACATTTACTGGTGTATTTCCATTTTCACCTACTTTATACTTGCACTTCATTATATTTTCAGTTCAGAGATAAAGGCATCTGTCACTTCTGCTCTGGATAATTGTGAGTTTATTTTATAATGGGCTTAAAATTATTGTAAATATGAAAGGAACACAAATAAAGTTAGCATGAAGTGACCGAAAAGTGAAAAACAACAGAATTAAAGTCCAGTAAATACATTTTGGAGTGCAGATATGGGTTGTATGTGTAACTGTAACTACTGTTAAGTACATACATAGCAATATTTTGGGGAAAATAAGTTAATATTCATGATGACATTGTGCAAGGAAAGCCGAGACGCCAAAAAGTTGTCGATTAATCCTCCATCACATCGACTAATCACTTGAGCGTTAACCTAAACTATGAAAATACTGGAAGCCATGAAGGCGGGTGTAGGAGGGGAGTTTCCAATATCAAAAATCAAAGCGTTTAAGTAGATTGTACACAAGCACGTCTCGGAAGCTTGATCTTACTAATCTACAAATGGCTTCTTGTTATTAAACTGCTAATTCAGAGGATTAAGGGATCCATGAGAACACAATCCCCTTTACTTCCTTTCCAGGGTATGCTGAAGGTGGCTTAAATATTAATTAAGCACACACACTCACACACACATGTTTGTCCATATGCACACACAGCACTGTATATATATCCGGGACTTTCCTTCTTTCTTTGTCTCACTTTGTCAAGCAGCATTTTTTTTTTTTTTTCTCCTGTAAAACCTCCATTTCTCTCCGGCAGAAAGCCTGACACACACACACAAGCCTATTTTCATATCGCAGACAACCATATCTTACTGATTAATTCCTTTCATTTTTTTTTAGGATGCTCCGTGCTGGCCTCTGGCTGCACCCCCCCCCCCCCCCCCAAAAAAAAAAAACCCTCATTTGACTCGTTTCTTTCCCTTTTTTTTTGTCGCTACAATGATTCAGGACGAGAAAATAAACTCAGGTTGCACAGATTTCCGAGGCTTATGCAACACAACCGGAGCCAGTATGTTTTGGGCAGCGTGTGATTTACTCTGTGGCTTGTTCTCCTCGTGTTTTTCCACTTGTTGGGAAATGTTACATTCAGATTACAGCTCATTCTGAATTCATAAAAGCATGTTATGTGAAGAATCCAAAGTGTAGCCACAAGATTTGTTTTCTTTGCCTCTTGAAAACACAATATTTCCTTCTCTCTCTTTTTTTTTTTCGGGAAGGAGGGGGGGGGCACAACCTGAATCATCTTTATTGTAACATAAAAATGAGTCGGTCTTAAAAAAAAAAAGTGCTCCCTTCATCAGCCAACAGCATGGCAGCTCCGCTCAGCTCAACTGTAAATTGTTGGATTTATTTTTTTTTATTTTTTTTCCTTTTGGTTTCGCATTTCTCAAACTGCAGAGATCTCATTTTTTGATTGAGTCTGTCACACGCGGCACATTATGCATTATATATAGAACATTAAAACTGACGCTAATAATCTATTTGGACACGTTTGCCTCGTTAAAGTAACACATTAAGTACTTTAAATGGAGTACTACTGCAGTATTTCTACTGTCGGATACTTTATATGTGTATTACACTGTGTTTCAGGGGGAAATATTGTAGTTTTTACATTATATCCATTCCAACATACAAGACGAGATACATATAAGGATGGAAATAATATAAAGAAGTGAAAATATTGTCATTTATTGCTTATTTTGTGTTTCCAATTTTTTATACATGTATTTAACTGTTTCAGAGGAAATAGTTTGTTCTTTGCATTTTCAGTTTGTAATGTTTACATGCAGTTGATAAGTGGAAATCATGACATAATTGTGTTAAATCGTTGAATGTCACTATAAAACAAATCAATAGAATCTGTTCTTTATGTGACTGACATTAAATTTGAAACAACAGAAGACAAGATACATAAAGAGGAAAATAATATAAAGAAGTGAAAACATTGTCATATACAGCTTGTTTTGCTCATTTTCCTTATTGTGATCACACCAGAATTAGTCAAATAAGATGGGGTTTTCTATGCATTTTAATTTACAATGCAACTAAATTCAACACTAAACGCAAATATATAATAAACTGAACAGTGATGTTTCCGTTTTTGTACACACGAATGAAGCCAATTATCACAGTTATGGAAAAATAACTGCCGTTTGCACAAATATATGCGATCTGGTCATTGTGTAATAACAGTGACATGTCTGATCTGAACAGATTTAATAGTATGTGCAATTATCTAAAACTGACTTAACATAACTTCACTGTAACATTACATTCATGTTGATTTTTTTTTTTTTTTTGGGCATTAAAAAAAGAAAAATACAACCTGACTTATCTTTATTGTAACATAAAAATGAGTCGTCCGTAGAAAAATGTGCTCCCTTCATCAGCCGAGGGCAGCTCTGTTCAGCCCCAACTGTAAATTGTTGGATTTTTTTTTTTCCTTTTAGTTTCACATTTCTCAAACAGCAGAGATCTCATTTTTTGATTGATTCTGTTATATACGGCACATTATGCATTATATATAGTACATTAAGACTGACACTAATAATACATTTTGACACGCTTCCCTCGCTGAAGCCGCGCAAACTGCTGAAAATGTGGATTTATAAGGTGTATCACTGCGCCTGCATTAAATGAAAATCTAAATTATGAACCAATCTATTTCTGATTTTAACAACATCCTCCAACGACACATTATTTTAAGTGTTCCTGTAAAAAAGCCATTATGAATATAAAACACCTCAAATTATTGTAATATCCTGATGAAAAGGAAAAGTTAATCTCATTCAATCCCTCCTGGTCTTAAAAAGAGACTGTAAATTGACATCAAGTGTCAAGCGTGTAAAAGTCAAAGAGTCAAACCTGCGCCATAACCGAGAGAGAAGGTACTGTGTGCAGCATGAAAAACTACTCACAGCAGATCACATTACCTGCCTTTTTCACTGAAATAAGCAGTGTAATTTATCCTGACCTTTTTAGATTACTATGAATGTGCTGTCTGTGTAATTTTAACTGAAGTCCTCAGCAGCTTTGCTGGTCTGGAAACACTGGCTATGAAACCTGAGGCGGCGGTCGCTGATGGGATCAATGGGCTGATGCCACCAATACAGCGATGATACAAAACCAAACAAATACTGAGGGACTGCCTGACATTCACTGCTATTAACACAAGCACACCGAGGAAATTCACTTATTCTCTTTGCGCCGTCGTCACCGGACACTGCGCCCATTCTACTCCCACTAAACTAGAAGCCTAGAGTGTTAAACTGGAGTTTTTCAGGATGAGAATTTCAATCCTAATTCTTAAAAAAATGGGCTTCCTTCATCAGCTGAGGGCATGGCCACTTCTGTCCAGCCCAACTGGAAATGGATGATTTTTTTTCCCCCTTTTAGTTCCACCTTTCTCATACTGCAGAGATCTCATTTTTTGATTTTTGATTGAATCTGTTACATACGGCACATTATGCATTATATATAGTACATTAACCTTACTGTATCCGGGTGAGCATATTATGCACACTATGCACTTCATGTTATAAAAGGTCATATCATGTTTTACAATTGGTATTACAGTCAGAATTCAAAAGTTGTTCATTTTTGCATGATTTTTAGTATTCTGACCCAGCTATTAAGATCAACACATTGTAAACAAGCACAAATAACTACATTAGCACCCTTCACTGATGTGAGTAAAAAAAAAAATACACATTGGCACATTTGAGCATTTAACATTTGACCTAGCACAACAAATAATAATGCAAAAAAAAAAAAAAAAAAAAGTGGGCTTTTTCGCCTAAAAAAGTATTGTTTACATCACAAACATGTCATTTAAAGGGTTAAAAATTAGACAGTTACTTAGTATGTGCCAATTTTGTTTATGGCTCAAGTTGATGAAATATAAAACAACATAAAAAGTTAAATCCAAACTGTATGAAAACCATTTGGACATGACTGAACTGTGCTTTGGTAGGAAGGAAGGACCTACCTGAGCAGGACACCAAAGGGTTAAAACTAACTAATAATACATTTGGACACGTTCTCCTCACTGACACTGCACACAGTTAGACATGAAGTACTTTAACTGGAGTACTAGTGCAGTATTTCCACTGTCAGATACTTTATACATGTATGCTTCACATTGCTTTTTTTATTGATTGTTACATACATTATACATCATATGTAGTACATTAAAACTGACACTAATGCCATATTCAAACATCGAAGCCACTCAAAGTTACATTGAAAGTACTTTAACTGGAGTACTACTGCAGTATTTCCACTCTCAGATACTTTACATGTATATTTCACTGTGTTTCAAAGAGAAATATGGTAGTTTTTACCTTTTATTACAAACTTATGAGACAGGATACATATAAAGATGAAGTGAAAATATTTTGCCAAGGAGGTTATGTTTTTGCCTGCGTTTGTCTGTCTGTCTGTCTGTCTGTCTGTCTGTCTGTCAGCAAGATAACTCAAAAACTAATGGACGGATTTTCATGAAATTTTCACAGATTGTCAGAAATGGGGTATCCTACAGAGGATTAGATTTTGGTGGTGATCCGTACATTCAGCGCCATCTATTGGATGAAAGTACAAACACTGCTTTGGCGGAGGTCTGCGCTCTCAGAGTGCTTCTCTAGTTTACTGCTTACTTTGCCCGTTTTTTTTTTTTAAACTCAATTTTAGATTCAATAAACTTAGTGCATTCTACATTATTTTTTAAACAATATGGGTATTTCCTAGGATTCTAGTTCACAATGCAAACAAAATAAACCCAAAATACAAAAATACACAACTCTCTGTCTGATGAAGATGAAAATAATAAAACGAAGTGGAAACAGTCATTTTCTGCTTATTCTGCCCATTTTCCATAGTGTGATTTAACCAGAATCAATAAAACAGGCCCGTCCTGTGTCATTTCAGGAAATATTGTAGTTTTTACTTAACATTCACTGACGGTTGAAATTCACTTTGCGCCATTGTCACCGGAGACTGCACTGATTCCACTCCAACTGACGGCTAATAACAAAAGTAGAAGCCTATTTTAGCTGTGACAAGTGTTTCAGGATTAGAATTTCATTCCTAATGGCTTCTCTGGTAACGGTTTAATTCACTACCTATGCGATATCAATTCCATTATAATCTCATTAAGCTATTGCACACTGAGGTGATTTCGAATGAATGTGAAACAGCCAACCGTACGCTCCCCTCTAATTGAGCAATACTTTTTATTCATTATTATTACCCATTATTAAATTAATGAACTTAATGGACTTATTTTCCAAATTGCAAAGACCCCTGGCAACATGTTTTTAATTCCATTAGCAGACATATTGCAGGAAAAAAAAAAAAAAGAAGGAGATACACAGAGGTGTGTGGGCAATTAGCCTACTGCTGCGACAGATCATCAGTGGCACAGTTTCCGTCCTCTCACTGCCGGCGTTTGTCCATCTTGTCCTGAATCTCTGGTGTAAGCACTCACCTTCACACAGGCACAAATGAAGCTGCTAATGCAAGGTTTAATGATTAATTGTTTTTCATTTTACCCTGTATATACCCTGTTACCTGTATATATCTTATATGTTGTATATATTTCTTCTACCTGCAGTATACGCTTAGTTTTTTGTATCTTTTAGTAGTATCTGTATAGTTTAGTACTTAATCTGTGTAGTTTTTGTATTCTGCTTTATGAGATTTTTTTTTAATCACTTGTTCGCATTTGCATCTTTTCATTGAACATTTTTGCACTGTAACAACACAGAGAAACAACAATAGTGAAAAATAAACCAACTAAACATGATAAAAAGGGTAAACAGGCCTTCTTGTTAGAGGTCAAACAGTTAATCCGATTCAAATTACATAACAAAATAATTACAATTGCCATCGGTAGTAGTAGAAAAGAAAAGCCACCTGCCGTTACTATAAACTCTGAGTCAGGGTCTGTTGCCCTGTGTCTTTTTTGCACTTTAAATGTTTTGGCTAAACTGATTTTCATTGTTCCTGTAACAGTGACAATACTGATCTATTCTATTCTATTCTATTCTATTCTATTCTATTCTATTCTATTCTATTCTATTCAAGCACACGAGAACAGATGAATTATTATGTTACAACATCTTAAAGTCATGTATTTTATCCAAAATGGCACAAAACACACTTATGTTTTTACATATTGTTGTGTATATTTCTTTTATCTGTAGTATACACTTGTCTCTCTGCATATTTAGTATTTCATTGTACTTTTGTATGTCAATACCTTTCGGTAAAGTTTTGTATGATTCTTTTATACAGCCTATTGCATTCTAAGGGTTTGCTGCTAAACATTCTATTCTATTCTTTTAAAAAAACATCTGAAATGCTTCATCTTTCTTCGTGTAACTTCCTATCTGTCACCCTTTGCTATTAAGACAGTGTACATGACATGACAACATATTTGAATATTGTCTCGTAAGCCGAACTAAACATAACCTGAATAATATATGAAATAGATTTTCTGGAATGAGATCTTTTCAGTAACCAGAGGCCGCCGCACGAAATTGCCCAGAAGATGAAAGCAGCGGATCTGCATAACTGAACGGCCGATCAATACGTCTCAAACTAAAATGGCAAGTCTTGATAAGGTTATTGAATTTTCTTTTTAATTAAAAAGCATACTACGGCGCTCTCTGTCAAATACCACGCCGTCACCGATGATGAGAGGAGCAGAGGGCTGTCCTTGTTTATATGTTCATCACTATATGAAAAACATTGGCCAGAGTGTCAGCGCGTCATCAATCACGCTGCACAGAAATTTATTTTCTGTTTGTCTCTGTCGTTTCTTGGGATTAAGCTGTCATAAAAGCCCTTAAACCTCACAGGATAACGCTCAGCGCAGATATTAATTCATATTAGACGTCATTCATCAGCGCTCAACTATCAATATTATTTATTCCGCGCATCATTTTGCATCTAATGTTTTCTCTCAAACAACTTTCTTCCTCAGCAAATGATGCAACAACATCACACTAATGCGTCTGTAAGACCAGGGATTATGTAACATTTGAGACATTGCATCCGATTTAACCAAAATCTATTTAAAAAATGAGTGAATTTTGCATTATTTTTCAACAACATGGGTATTTTCTACTGAAATAGTTCGCCATGCAAGTTATTCACTGTGTTTCAGACAGGAATATTGTAGTTTTTACAGACAGTTATGTTTTACGTGCAGTTTAATGTTTTGGATTTTAATGTGTTAATTTGTTCAACGTCACTATGAACAAATGAAGACAATCTGTTCTTTATGTGCCTTTAAATGGAAAAATACTGCAGTATTTCCATTGTCAGATACTTTATACATGTATTTCACTGTTTCAAAGGGACATATTCTAGTTTTTACTCTGTACTGACAGACAGTTTAATACTTATGAGTGCATTTTGCGTTATTTTTCAATAAGATGGGCATTTTCTGTGTTGTTGTTTACAATACAAATGAATTAAACACTAAGTGTAAAATACAGCTGACTAGATATAAACTGAAGTAAACAAAGACAGTAATGCTTCACCTTTATACACATGAATGTAGACAGTTATCACAATTATGCAAAAAATAATTGCAGTTTGCAGACATCTGCAACCTGTTTGTTACGTAATAACTGTGACACGTCTGATTTGAACAGATTTAATAATACATGAAATTGTATAAAACTGACTAAACCTAACTTAACTATAACAGTAAATTCACAACAGCAAACGATGCAATGACACTAATGCCTCCATAAGACCATGGGTTATGTAACATTCAAGACATTGCATCCGTTTTGTTGGATGTAAACGTCCAGGAGTGGCACACTCTCTTCCCATATTCTAGTCATGAAAATGCATAATTTAAAAGAGCTGAGACCAAGCTGTTCCTCAGCGGTGCAGAGCGAGCGCTGCATCGTATCAGTGCGAACATCAGTGGATAGAAAACTCCGCTCCCCGGAGAGACTGCCATTACATTCAATCGTCAACCGCTGGATAAAACTCATTTCACTCTGCACAGTGTCTGAATGGCTCTATACATTCTGCAGAGGCCACAATGTGATAGCACAGCATGTCAGAGCCACACTAAAGGGCTTTTAAAGCAGGTTAGAGCACTGCACAAAAGCCAGTGCACAAAGCCAAACGGCGAGCGCTGAGGCAGAACGGTAGAAACCCAGGCTCGGCCGCCTCAGCTGACCATCCTCATAGTGCCCGAAGGACCCAGCGTAAACAAAGAGCGCCATGTTGCCACTCACCAGGAGGTCCACGCTAAGTTGTTGACAACTAGATAATGTCAGTGTCTATATTTAGATGAATGGAAGCGTGTTGGAGTGAAGTGAGCCTCGCTTAAATATTAATCTGTTTAGCACCGTCTCGATGAAAAAACGCAAGAGGAAAACCGTCTGCTAATGGCGGAGTCTTAGTCAGGCGTGCCAAATATTATTTTCGGGGTCATGTAGAATGGAAAGGGTTTTCTACAATGTTTTGGGGAATGCATTTTTAATGGAAATACCACATTCTGCGGCTGTAAAATGGAATGGTAGTGTTTCCCCATGTGGGAAGCGTTAACACCAGGGAGAGAGTGATTTTGGTTTTATTTAGAGTCTAAACCAAAGTGAGTTAGGGTCACATGACTGGACAGAAGAGTCTCATCGCAATTATCATGGGAGATTCTGAGGACTTGTCTAGGCCGTATGAAAAACACAGAATACTGACTGATAAAATAACATAAAAAAATACAAAAAGCGCAGGGATTTTATTTTTTTTATTTTTACACTTCTGTGTTCAGTGTCAGTGAATCCAATGTATCACCACACAAACAGAGCCTGTGTTTATCATTTTCCCCTGTTTCTTCAGTCGGATCGGCCTAAATCCTCCTAACTCTTGACCTTTAACCTGCAGCTTTGTGCGATAATATAACTGCTCAGGCTGATACTGCAGTTAAGAATGAGATTTGAACAACTCATATGGATTATTATTTAATTCAAGGGCCTGACAAACAACTTGACACTGATAAGAATGTACATTTGCAAGAAAAATGTAAATGTAAGGGTCCACTTTTAGACAAACTCCAACCTATAACGTAACTGAAACAGCTTTGAGTTGACTCTGAAATAAAAATGTCATGTAAAATTCAACATTTCATTGACATTGATGATCAGTTTTATTTTGGACTCAATAGATTACACGTGATAGATAATAATGAATGATTAAATGTACTCTTACATTCATTACTGTAGTTTTGACTTTGACCAACAGACTGAGCTTTGGGATGTTTATTTTATCAGATGAAAAAATAATGACAAAACTGTGGCTATTAGATGTGATAATCAGTGGATATTTTATGTACATGCACTCTGATGATGGGTAGTATCAGTACTGTATCACATCTGAACTATCTACATTTACACATATATTCAGTTCAGGTTCTGTATTTGTACTTCTACTACATCCCAGAGCCAAATATGATACTTTTATTCCATTACGTTTGTCTGACATCTTTAACTACACTACACAGATTAGCAGTACTACTATAAAAATAAAACATTAAATAAAGATTTAGTTCTAAACCAGTAACAGACCAGAGATTATTCTGCACTTGTGGTACTTCATTTCCACTGAGGTACCAGCTCAGAGTACTTCCTTTAACCGGATCTAAAGTGACTGAAGTGCTGATAGGATTTGTAGTATTTTATTACCATCTAACCATCAGTGGTGTGTTTTGTCACATATTTGACATATCTGTGTTGCCTGGATGTTTCATGAAACTGTGGATATTAAATCTGTCAGCAATCACACCACTCTCACTCATAATAAAGCTCTGATAATATGACAAACCTGGTATAAAACGATGTGTGGAGGAAACTATTAAAGCTACATTTCAGACATGTGTTCGCTCTTTTCTTAAAGTTTCTGCACTTTGAGGGTAATAGTTTTGATTCAGCAGAAAATGTCTTAATTTGATGATTTGTTTTGGAGATTTATCCACAGAGACGGTAGTATTTTGTGCTTATTCCAGCAGTAAAAGTTGATGTCTGCGACAAACAGGTGCGATTCTTTACCCGAAATAATATGCAGGAGGTTTGGAGTTGGAACTGTGTTGGTTTGTTGAAAGTCACGATGAATAAATAAAAACAATCTGTTCTTTATGGGATTTTGACATTATATTAGTAAAAACATAGACAACAAGATACATAGAAGCTTATTTTGCCTATTTACTTTATTGTGATTCAACCAGGATCAATAAAACAATTGTGTTTTTTCTTGTTTTCCATGGAGACAGTCAGTTTTTGTGCCCCTGCCAGCAGTAAAAGTTGATGTCTGAGACAAATAGGTGCAATTCTTTACCCGAAATAATATGCAAAAGGTTTGGGGTTAAAACTGTCTTAGTTTGTTCAAAGTGACAATGAACAACTAAAAAGAATCTGTTCTTTATCTGATTTTGACATTATATTGGTAACAACATAGACAACAAGATACATATAATAAAGAAAATCATATAAATACGTGTCACAAAACACAAAACAAGTGTCATTTACTGCTTATTTTGCCCATTGGGATTTAACCAGAATCAATAAAATGAGTGCATTCTCATCATTTTTTGTGCTTATTCCAGCAGTAAAAGTTGATGTGTGCATCTTGTGGTTTCTAAGAGAAACAGGTGTGATTCTTTCTCCAAAATAATATGCAGGAGGTTTGGGGTTAACACATGAAAGCAAATAAAAACAGAGGCCCCGTTTGGATTTGTTTTTTCAAGAATCATGTCATCCTCTCACCTGTATTCATTTGTATTTATATTTGGGGGATAAAATGACAACCATGTCGCATTATGCAGCACTTTCACTGAGAATTATTTATCAGCGGGAGTTCAGTCATCTTTATGGGCTAGCCCTTCAACATGCTGCTGAATATTTCTGTTTCTAGTCGAGGCTTAAACAGGAGCCTTGACCAGCATTCTCACGTCGGGCTTGGAAACGGGAACCGGTGGCTACAAATATACAGCAGGTTATATAATGATCATGAAAAGTATATGAGAAGCAACACCTCCCCCCTCTGACAAACAGCGGCTCAAAACCATCAGCCTGACAGCCAGCATTCGGTGTGTGTGTGTGTGTGTATGGATGCACACAAACACGGCGGCGGCACTGACACCGGGAGAGGCCAAGCATGACATGAGGTGAGATGAAGTAGCGTTTCTCATCATGGGCTCAGGCCGACTGTGTCTGACCTGGAGGATGGAGGTAGGCCCGGGGCACGGCCTCGGGACCCGGGCAGCCTGAGCCACCGGAGACTCCACCGACACTTATAAAGTCCCAGTCACAATTTACTGGGAAGGCTGAAATTGTGGCGTCCGGTGGCCACAGAGCGGCCGTGCTGTCAGCGCCACTCTTATTTGCTTCATTCCCTTTGACACTGCCTCTCGATTAGGGTCATAAATTCCATGAAATCGGTCAATAACCTATAACACTAATGTCACTCTCCTGCCATTAATTTTACTGCCTGTGTGCCACACTGTTTCTTAACCCCTTTTTTTACGTGACAGAGAGGTTTATACTTCCTGGGATTGATTGAGAAGAGTATATAACAAGCTTCGAATGGAGCCTTTGCAGCTGTAAAGATAAACACATGTATGAGAGGCCAGATGGAAAAGTGGACCACTGTGACTGTTGTCGGATCCACTTGAAACCTCGACTACTTCTTCTGCACTTTTTATTTTATTTTGTTTTAGAAGAGGTGATTTGACTTTGCAGAGTTGTCAGAAAGAAAAAAAAATCCCTATTGTTTTTTTCATCTTAACCCTTAGATGTGCAAGTGGGTAAAAAATTACAATGAGGTTGTTTTCTTGCAATATCTTTGCAATGAAAATGTTATATTATTTCATAGTACATGTATTCGCCAGAAAATATGTGATTGGCATTATGCCATTTACATTTTTAACTCACTTTTTATAGATTTCATGAAACTGTAGTTTTTGTATTACTACCACAAGCTTCCATAGGTGGGTCAAAATGACCTGCATTCATTTTCAATGGAATTTGAAAGCAATAGAATACAATATTCAATGGAATTTCATCTGAACCCCTGATTCATTCTATATTAAAAGCAAAACCAAAGCATTCATTCACTCATTCATTCATTAGATACTATATACTCTGCTTATCAAATTTTCTAAATATTAAATAAAAAGTGTAATTATTAAAAATGTTAAAAAAAAAAAAAAAAGTTAAAAAAAAATCAAACACCAAATCATTCTTTTATAGACCAAAATATAAAACAAATGATTATTTACCACATAACGAAGTATTTCATCAGGGGTCATTTTTGACCCATTTTCCTGTTGATTTGACTAACGTTTCCTGTATTGTCACATCTGCATGATTTGAAGACACTATCAGCATTTTGTCACAACCACTGAAGCCAAGTCTGTGCATTTGTTGTTCATGTTTATTTAAATAATTGCTCAGAGATGACCAGCCAAATAATGACAAGAGATTAGTATCCGATATTGTTTACATATCATAATAATTGCAAACAAAACCATCACTGTGAATAATGTGATTGTATTCCACATGTAGAGGTCAGGAGGAGGACAGTATGTATGCAAAAACATATGTGATCATGCATTTATTTAGATCTGAATCTGGATGCATGCATTTGTTGACATTTGTGTGGGAAATTTGCATTTGTCATTTCAAAATGAGAAAAACACACAGTCGTTTATGGGCCTCAGAGTATCTGCATATGCATTTCATTTGAGACATTTTACTTATTTTAACTGTATGTATCAGCCGATGTTTTATACATCTCAAGTCAGGAAGACTGTTTGTTCATAGAGCTTACAGTCAAATGTATTAATTTGCCCTAATG
>JAQQZY010000028.1:20718825-20733998 GCA_030068375.1 Ostorhinchus rueppellii | reverse complement strand
GTGTGTGTATGTGTGTGTGAGTGTGTGAGTGTGAAGGACATACTGATACAAGTAAAAGCCTTGAATGCAAAACATTACTGAAGTATTAGCATCAAAATATCCATAAAGTACCGTAAGTAAAAGTGCAAAAAGGTCCCATTTTGCTGGAACATAATTATTGATGTAATGGCTTTCATCTTTAATGTTGCAGCTGTAATAGTGGGGTTCATTTTAATTACTGTTGGGAAGCTTAATCTGTATTAATGCATTATAATTCATGAGCTGAGTTTTGTTTCATATAAATAATATGCATCTGCAAAAAGAGTTTGAGTCAAACATTGGGGGATACATTTAGCAGACTCTGAAATTCTGAGCATCAAATGGTGCATTTTTATACATCATTTTGTGCTTTTTCTGTGCCAGTTCATGGTGGGAATGTGAGGGCTTTCCAAATATTTTCCACCCCCCAAAAGTTATGGAACTCAAACATGTAAAAACACACCAAAAACAAACAGCAACGCAGGAATGTAAAATGTGCATCAAATGTATTTCTTACAACAAACCTCCACTAAAACATCACTGAAAATGTACTTTTTGACTAAAAACTTTCTGCTCAATATTGAAACGAAGTATGAGTTAAGGCTATAAGATTCATGTTTGTACGAGTTCACAATTAATATTTTAGTGACGAGACAAGAATGTCGAGGACAAAATATCCACACACATCGAATGCATCATTGCATCTTTCTAGCAAAGTAAAATTCTTCTGCATCATTTAGCGTTTATTGACCCGTAAAGTAGCTAAAGTTGGAGAAAAATATACAATATTTGCCACTGAGTTCTAAGTATAAAGTAGCTGATAATGTAAATATTCAACTACACTACAAGGATCTCAAATTGTACTTAAACACAGTCCTATTGTTCATGTACTTTGTTTTATTCCACCACTGCTGTGCGCAAAAGATAAGTTTTATTTTCAATGAAAAAACATGAATACATAAAAGTACTCATATGGATTGAAAGCTGCTTTTGTAATTGCTCAGCCGAATCTGCTTCCGTTTGAGTCAGTAAAATTAATCATTTCACATTAGTTGTCACAAAACGGCTTTGTCATGTACGCAATGCAACCTCAACGACCCCCAAATCCAACTACCAGACGATTTAGTTTCTGCGTTTTAAGGAGAGTATCACTGCATGGTTCTATTTGAATAACTGGGTATAAAATACAGGAAAGTGCACAAATTACATTTGTTGCTGAGAGAGAGGGCGGGCAGGAGTGGTTTTCTTATCATGCGTGGCAGGTTGCCAGTGGATATGTTGCTGCCGTCCTCACAGGGGCCTCTCCTCCAATCTTTTCCGTATGTGAGAGCTGACACTTCAGGGCATATCTATGGCACAGACGTGTTAGCGATGCACACGCCTTCTGCTGCAACACTGGCTGAGGAGGATGAAGGACTGCCATGAGAGACTGCCAGAGTTACCGGCGGAGCAACAGGCCGACCGCAAAAAAGTCAAATAAATAAATAAGTCGGGGGGAAAATAATTACTGCTATGTAGCATTTGGCAGCGGAAACAGTCAGTGTACGTCTGAACAGAAAGTGGAAGTGAAAGGGAGCTTCTGCAAATGAATCTTTGCTGAGTGAAGCCATTTGTTCCCTTAGATCAGCTGAAGAGGGACATTTTTAGGCCAGTTCCGTCAAAATTACCCAGAAATACACTTCCTCTGCCTCTGCCAGCCTTAAATGACACATGCTAGGATCCTCAAACTCACCCTACTCACCCTCCTGTCAATGTTCAAATGATGTCTTTCTCATTTTTCGGTTCAAGACTTTCTGCTCTAGTTTTCTTTGGCTCATCAGCGGTCGGTTAATATTTAAACCTAACATTTAATCTCAAGAATCAGTACCATGTAAAATGTCTGTTTGACTTTGGTTCAGTCGTGGAGAGGAAGTCGTTTTACTCAAGTCCAATTCTGATGCACTTTACTTGAGTATTTCCTTTTTATGCTACTTTATACTTTTACTGCACTCCATCTCAGAAATATGAGAGTTTTAGCTCCACTACATTGTCTGACAGCTGTGGTTTCTTTAAAGATGAAGAGTTGACCTGGTGGATAATATAACACAACGTAGTACAACACATTGTTAAAGATTAAACCTTTTCTTTCATCTTACGTCTGACAAAAACCAAAGTGTAGCAGACTCATATTTCAGAAATCTACCAACTTTTTCCTCTAAATTTGTGGACTACATGTTCACATCGACCAATATGCAACTGAAAATATAAGATTAGAGCAAACAGTTCAGAAACAGACAGATTTGTGTGTAAGAGCAGTGTGTAACAGCAATAAAAAACCTGACTTGAATTTTCATCATATTTCTTTTGAAAAACAACTATAAATGTGCATACCAATATTGTATCAGACTACAGAAATGAACTTCACAAAAACATGGCAAAACACGCTCTAAAACAGCACTATCATTATCGTATACAACTATTTAGAAGAATTCACTGCAAAAACACAGTTAAAACCTTGCTAAAACACTGCTCAGAGTCATAAAAATCTTACATCTCTCTCTCACCGACTGCACTCTGCTGCTCTTGACTCTGCCCACTTCCGCCCCTCCCCTTCAGCCAAGGCAGGCCTCTACTGTAATGTGTTACATACCAATAGAAAGCTCTGAATCACAGCTTTCTGATGGCAGTTGAATTTTATCTATAGCACAAACTGTACGGTAATTTGAATGACGGTGTATGCTAAACTGTGGCTCCATCATCACAGACACAATCATCCTAAAAGGGTTGAATAAAACTGGATACTTCAAGCTACCTTCCACTGCAGCAGAACCAAACGCTTGGCTACTGATAAATCCCAACTTTTACTCTTTATGCTTTGTACTTTTTTCACTGATACTGTATTGTAATGCAGTATTTATTTATTTTTTTTGACATTCCTGTTTTTACCCAACCATAGGATCTGAATACTTCTTCCACCACCATTTTAGCTTAAAACTTTACTCTGTGTAATCTCACACATCCCTCTATGTGTGATTCACTCATCCAGGTTTGCTCACGAGTGGAAAAAACAGGCTATATATCACCTCGCATTTTGGCAAGTTAGCGTGCGTTGGCGACTCTCCATCCTACAACTCCTGCGGCCTCATTGTTTTTTTTTTTCTTTTCCCTGATCAAGCTGCACTCTTTTACTCTGAACAGAAAGAAAAGGAAACGGAGGAGCCTCTAAACAACAGCGGGACCGTTAATCATTAAATGGGATTTTTATTTTCACCTCCTCTGGAATGGCTGGACTTGAATTGACACGGAGCCTCGAGAGCGGCGAGGCAAAATGGCCGCTCGTAGTAACAGCTCACAAGCCCCTGGACAACCTGAGGCATGGCCATCCAATCCCACATCATTAAGGCTAGAGTCCTTTATTGTGTTGGAGGCATTAAATGGTGCGCTGGCTATAGCCCTGAAGTCACACTCCACTAGGAGAAAACAGCAGAAAAATAACGGCACAGCTGGATAATGACTTTTCCCTGGGAGGCTGACCATGTGTACAAAAGCGCTAATGATAGCAGGTGCAATAAGCGAGCGCAAGGCTTTTACTGCGTCCGGATCTATTTTCCTCTGCTAAACTCGCCAGTGATTTCCCCCGTGTAGGTGTCTTTCTGTAGTTTAAGAACACCTCCTCCCTCTCCATCCTCGCTCTCCTCCTGTATCTCTTTATCAGCTGTGCAGCTAATATCAAAGAAGACTGCGGTGTGAAAATCCTGCAAGTAAAACCTGCTGTCAGAGCCTAATCACAATTAGCCGGGCTCTAGACCCATTAGCCCCAAGGGGAAGAGACCAAAAGCTGACAGAATTATTGTTAAAGCCACTGATTGCTAATGATCCCAAAGAGCACAAAGAAAGGAATTCTACTCATTGAATTTTTTTCACCCCTTATGAATGAATTTTTCATGCTGCACAACGTGCAGAATAATCTGGAAAAAATACAGTTTACCACACAATGAAGTTCCTTGAATCTCTTTGGTATTAGCGGTGGAACAGATAACACGTTTCCTGGATGTTCTGACTGTGCTGCTTCCTTAGCCAGGCTTTGTAGCAGAGCTCTTACATCAGCTGTGCTACAAAGACACATGTGTCTTCCAGATTATAAAACATTAAGCTGCGAGTTAATGACTGATTGCAGCAGCCGTTTCTGAAACTTGTCAGACAGGGGCGTCAAACATGCGGTCCGTGGGCCAAAAACAGGCCGGCCTAAAGTTCCAAACCAACCTGTGGGATAATTTTTTTACATACAAGATATTAAATCAAGGGTTTGGGTGTCTTACCTCATGGCGTTTTAGTTCCAAACTCCAAAATTTTAACAATATTCTACAGTACCTGTTATCAAATGCTGTTAAGTAAAAATGAATGACAAAATGCCCAAAACCATCTTTGCTGTAGTGTAAAACAAGTACAATTACTTATTGAAAAAATTTACATTGACAAACATCCTTTCACAAAAAAAGGATTATGATCAACCACGAATGCCCTGAAACATCTTAAGTGAAATAAGTGCAATTTTAACAATATTACACCTGCTAGTAAATGTTTTGTGTATTTGTAGATCTACTGTCATCTGTAAGTAATAATGCACATGTGTAAATTATAAAATGAGGCATAATATTGTTTAAATTGCACATTTTTCTTAAGAAATCCCAGGTTGTTCATAGTTATTCACATTATCAGAATTATATATATACTTTTTTTTTTCCAAATAAAACTCAATCATTTGGAGTCTTCCTTATTTACAATCAGTTTTTATTATTTTAGTATTAGTTATTATACAATTATTTTAATGATCCAACCCACTTTAGATCAAATGGTGCTGTATGTGGCCCCTGAACTAAAATGATTTTTACATCCGTGTTGTAAGAAGCAACCAGAGCAACAACTCACAGACAAAACAAAGCCATGTGACTGGGAGAGCGAATCACCTGCAGTATGATCTTTTCAAAGCAGCGCCTCACATTTGATGTTAAGGCCCAAAACTGCTCTGGCTGCTGGTGGACTTGCCGGGGAGATAGAAATGTCTAAAGTTATTACAGCAGTCAGGTAAAGTGTGTGGCAACGTGGGCCTGTAATTGGGGTGGAGAGGCGGCCAGCAGCAGCTAATGAAGGCGTCTCAGGGAGTACTAAAGAGTCTACGTGCCACTACTCCTGATTGGCCCGTCTGAGGACACAGATCAATTAATACATTAACAAACGATCGCAAGCACTTCATCTTGCAATATGAAACCGGCGGCCTGGACTCTCGCTGCCCTCCTGTCCAGAATGGCTGATCAGCTCTGCTTCTATACGCCGGCCGCCATGAATTTCAACATCCTCTGGCTGAAAACGCCTCTGTGTGGGTGTGTGCATGCATTTTCAACCTGAAACAGGACAGTACATACATGCCAAACAGAAACCGAAACACTTCAATCTGTTACTCATGTTTTAAACAAATCAAACCAGCTCATATGACTTGCAGTAATGTGTCGAGGAGTGGTGGGATGTGTGTTTTTAGAATGTCAAATTGACTGCGTTTAGCTACACGTATGGAACCAGAATGCAGGTCAAATTCACCCACTAGTGGTGTAATTTACGCCCCTCCCCCCAGGTTTTGGCTTCCTAAATTCACGTTATGTGACATTATTATGATAAAAAAAATATTCAAACTTATACCTGTAATCGCCAAGGGGTCATATTTACCCCAATGAGTATGTCTACTGTTTAAATATTCAAGGTTTCTACCGTAGGTCTTTTGTAATGGTTTACAGTGGATAAGACACTTAGGGACCAAATACATCAGCAAAAATTTTCTTGTTAACTCCCACTTTTAGTGATATTTCAGTCTGGTTGATCACCATTCGGTTTTCATTAAGATACTTTGATTATGAAACCAAATGCACACACAGGTGATGATTAAATAAACTTATATTTTGACTTAATTAGATCACTGTATTAATCTTTTTGGATGAATAGAGGTCAAAACATTAATAAACGTGTTTGTGTGCAGGTAAATATGATCTGCTTGGTGGTTTATAGTGTATTGATATTTGTTATCTAAAGTCTGCAGTATTGACTCTTAAATACTGCACTTCTTCCCAACAATTTTCAGGCATGTAAATGAAACTATTGTGGCATTCTTCTGTCTTGATTGTTGATTGTGTATTCATATTTATATTTTACTTGTTCACTTATATTTTACATGTCATGTCATTACATGTTGGAATAAATCACTAAATTAATCAAAAATCTAAATCAAAATATGAGAGAACTACTCAGAAACCTGTCCACACACAGCACATCAGATAGTTAAGACAGTAATGAGATCAGATATGAGAGCCACACTTACTGGTTATGAAGCGCCTACATTAGGTGTATATATTACAGGCATTGTGTTGGACTCTTCACTGTAGTGGTTTACACCGTACATGAGTTCACAAGCCAAAGGAATCTCATTTTTCTGCTTTCTCTGTACTCAGCTTTGACCTTTTACACAAACTAGCTACTTAACACACAAACAGTATCTCGACATGCATACTATGAAGAAACCCCTTTTCTGTATATGGGGAAAAAATAACCAAGGAAATGAGAAATTACTCATTGTTTTTTACAACAGCTTTTGTAGCTTGTTTGTACGATGCATGTTATTTTGTAGTAAATTAGTACTATTTTACCAATAACATGGCAGATATGGGTTTGCCTTTTCAATGGGATAAATAACAATCTACCGTGTTCAGCTAAACGGGTATGTTCTTTCTGGATCTCTAAACGGAGCTTGTCCTCCATCCAGTCCACGTCGTCTGCACATATTTACACCGCTGCGACACTGAGGATGGGCCCGCAACGGGCAATCGAGCTGAATGTTCCACTGCACAGTAAATTTACATTACTTTTATTTCTTTTTCACCCATTTCACGCTGCAGAAGGCTGCATTTTCCGTGGCCATCTTTAAGACAATTCAGAAACTCAAAGCTGAATCTATGGGAGTGTAAATTCCCACAGTTTTACATCTGTCTTTGTTTACTGTTTTTTGCTCTAACTTGATGTTGTGGGAAATAAAAGGTCAAAGAAAAACTGGCTCAGGTTCCTTTTTACCAGACGAAATATCACAGTGTTTCTGTGTTATCCATATATTTACAGCTCTCTTCTCTATACACAGTATTCATATGCATAGTGAGTCCTGGTTCAGTTCGTAAAAGTTCATAAAAGCTCAGATTGAAGTCGAAGGTTATTAGAACAAAACAGACTTTTTCAGCAAAGATATCAATAACTGAACGTAAAAACAAGTGTTTTATGTGTTACCTTTTGTCTGTAACACACAATCTTTTCCCTTGGGATTGATAAAATATTCTGATTCTGATTTACTTTAAAAGCTGGAACTATTGTTGTGGCAACATCCAAACTGAGTGACTCAACCCATTTATTATTACACTATCATCTGCTTTTTTGTGCATGTTTAGTGTAAATCAGGTATTTTCCTATATTTAATTCATTGATCATGAAGAGTTTTATGAAAGCTCAGAGTAAATTCAAATGTTATTATGTCAAAATAGAGGAAACTGAACAAAAATGGACTTTTCCCGTAAAATGCATCAGTAACTGAACATAAAACAAGTGTTTCCATCCACTGTCATTGATCCAACTCCATGGGTTTTACTGGCGAATCAATGTTGCAGAAGGTGATGTGTTTCCACATTCACTACGAAGCCTCTGAACTTCCAAATGGGTCATATCTGATGACCATGAAAAGACGACAAACTGTATTTTGCACCATTTACTTACATGTATTGCTGCCAACGGCTGTTTGGGTCTTTAAGGGTTAAACATTAGGAAGGAATCATACAGCCACTCACTCTTTTACATGCAACAGTAACATAAGACATTGCTGAAGTCGTCTAACCGAATACACATTTCATCTGAGGGCATGTATTCTGTAATCTGTCGTGAACTACATTTTCGAAGGACCCGGCCCGACACTGTGCACCATATCTGACCAAACCACAGTTTGATGGAGCATCTGCCTGAAGGGAATCCACTCCCGCTAATGACCGCGGCTCCAAACCCTCCAACCAGCTCCTTCCTGATTTTTAAGCTTCTGCTTGTGGACATCTCAGTCGTTTTCTTTGAGATAAAACAAAAGCATTAATGCGGGCCAAACACAGCAGCCTGCAGCACACTCGAGCACATTGTTCGAGAAGGGGGGGGGGGTGAACGTAAACCATTGCTCCTTGCCATGCCATATATATCCAGTCTCCCCATTACCACCATCTCTCCTCGACTGTGAGGGCCCTGCGCTGCTAAATTATTCATCACACTGAGGGGAGGACAGAAGCATGCATGGTTTCTCCACTCCATGCCTCTTCCCTTTTTCTTTCTGCCTCTAATGCAAAGGAACAGCCGGGTGGAGAGAATGATATACAGGCCGGCTCTCCATCACTGTGTGGCCAGCGCTGGAGATGTCGCCTCCACTTCCTCCAATTACCACAGCGGAGTTGAGGTTTGGGTTGTGTGCCTGCAGTGCTTATGGTGGAGAAAGGTGGGTGGCACCCAGGGGCCCCATGCATAACCTGGGACGTCTTTGTATACACATTCATCTATATCAGTGGGCAACAGGGAAATGTAAGCCAAAGGTAATTGCCCTGGATAAGAACATCTGCTTGGTGAATAAATATTCTAATGAGGGGAGCTTGCAGGTTCCCCAGACTGATGCACGGCTGACAGGCCTCCGGAGGGACCGCAGGTAATGCTCACCACCTGCAGTTCAAACAGGAGGCGGTCCCACCCTCCTCTCACAGCTAAACGCCGGCCAAACACACAGACCTACACACATGTACAATCCACGAATGGGTGGTGAATCATTCATCATTCACCGGTTGTGAGGTTACTTTTCTCGGGAATAAGAAGTGTGAGGCAACGCTCTTTAAGATACACGTTTAACGGCAAACACGCCATCGTTTTAAATCTGCAGCGATGAAAAAGTGACAAAGTAAGGAGGTGATTCTGTAACTCAACACAAACTACATCCAAATATTAGTATTCAATTTCTTGTTTCGTGTAAAAAAAAAAAAAAAAAAAAAGAAAAAAAAAGATGCATCTCTGCTTACGGTGAAAGATCAGGGTTGTGTTTGGTGAGAAAAAAAAATAATCACGAGCTTTAGATATATTGTTGCCCATAAAGTTTGAATTTTTCGTCTTCTCATGAAATGATTGTGACTGTGATTTATTCTTGACATATAAAGTGTAAGTGGGACTCAGGATGTGATCATTGCATCTGGTCAAAGGTGATTACTGATGTGTATAAATTGGAATAAATAGAAGAATGTGTTTGAAAAACTAAATTATTCCAACTTCACGGACAACAATATACACAGCAACAGTACTTCACACTTGGATACAAAAAAAAAAAAAAGAATTGTTGTATGGCAGCTGATATTGTGGAAGGTTAATTTATGCACCTTGATAAATTAAAATGTGAATCCTGTCAGGATCACAGTCTAGGAAAACCCAAAAGGCCACAATGAGGGGAATGAAGATGACACTAGATTCGTATGTGGTCAGGAGGTCCTGGTTTTGTCAAAGTTACTGTATTATTTTAAAGTAAATTGGAAAATTATCATGAGTCTAGAAATGCTGTTTTTTCATGTTGCCCATCATCAGCATGAACCATTTAACACCAAGAAACACCAAGAGCTGCAAAGCTACAAATACAATATATGTACTTGATTGT
The DNA here is from genome assembly GCA_030068375.1 of Ostorhinchus rueppellii. Classification (NCBI taxonomy): domain Eukaryota; kingdom Metazoa; phylum Chordata; class Actinopteri; order Kurtiformes; family Apogonidae; genus Ostorhinchus; species Ostorhinchus rueppellii. The sequence goes on along the minus strand of JAQQZY010000028.1, from coordinate 20,724,256 downwards.
GTTAAATTAGGATTATATAAAATATTGTGTTTCATCCTTATAAATGAACATGTTGATTTAAATGCTGGCAGTTGAGTGATCAAAACTTTGACATCAGTAAGTTCTTGTAGATGGAAGTGTGTTCGCAGATGTGACTTTTTGTCTCAGACGTGACATAAAAACTGATTTTATTTTAAATGATCGTGTCAGTTCTGGCTAATCTATCTGCAGTAAAATATAATGAAAAATCTCCATTATACTTCCTTTCAGTTGGCTGCAAATTTGCATTTTTGGACTCTATTCAGGTGATAATTATCCTAATTTTCTCATGTAAAAATGTAGAAAGAACACATTAACCCATAAAGACCCAACCCTCCAATGGTATAAAGTGTATAATAACTGTTGATCCACTAATCCTATCAATACATGTAAATAACTGAGGGAAAATACAGTTTCTCAGCTTTAAATCATCATCAGATATGACCAATTTGGATGTTCCTCATAGTGAATGAATCTTCTACAACACAGATTCACCAGTAAAACCCAAGGAGTTGGATCAATGACAGTGGATGGACACTTGCTTTTACAAACAATTATTGGTATATTTTGCTGAAAAACTCAAAATTTTCCACAGTTTTTTTCGGTTTCTGATATAGCAACCTTTGAAATTTGAGTTTTAATGAACATCTACATGACCAGCAAAATAAATATAGAAAAGTACATTATTTACAACAAAAATGCAAAATAAAAAGCACAATATGATGCTCAATGGTGATAAATCACTTAAAAAAAGTTAAATAGAGAGAAACATCTGTTTGGGAACTGCCACAAAAGCAGCACTGGATCTTCATGGATTAAATTTGTTTATTTATCTCTGCACAAATATATCTACTCTATATCTAAACATGAGTCCATCACAGTCCACAAGGCCCAGACTCTGGCTGGTCTGAATCAGTGAGCGGCTGCAGTGATGGATGTGGAGGTGGAGGAAGATGAGCTGCATCCTCACAGCACCTCCAGAGGCCAGAGATGACGGTGATGGCCTCTTTCAATAAGCATCGATGCTCAGGAGGGATAGGATCAGGGAGGCCCGTGTTGTATTCAGGTCTTAAAAACACACACACACACACACACCGCACAGACCCGGATTATTTTCCTTTTCGTTATGACATAATTTGGGCAATCCTATACTTCCCTGTCACTTCCACTTGACTTCAAAGCAGAAAGTAAACTTCTGGTGGTTCAAATATGAGCTCATTTCTCCACTTAGAGTAACTTTGGCCCCAAAACATCCTCTCTCTCCAGAAATCCGAGCTCCAGATCAATACCCAGTGTTGTTTCATTCCTTGCATGCTTAACACGCTTTTGCTATTCATGTGTTCCCCTCACTTCAATGCCATGTAAAATAAGTGTGGTACAAGTCATTTATAATGGAGTCGTCCTCGTGAAGTTACTTCCCTCCCCCTAAAAAAAAGACGCTCTCTCTCTCCCAGAAATCTGAACTCACGATCAATAGCCACAACACGCACACACACACAGTCTGCAGAAGACACATCTGTAACTGCATTACAGCTCCCACTGTTTACAGTGACACTGCTACAAATATGTATTGCGTTAGGAAATAATTTCATTTGCTCTGTATTGCTGTGAAGGTACAAAACACAAGTTAGAAGAAGAGTGGAGGATTAAAAGGGTCTGCAGCATGCATTAGTGAGAGTTAAAAAAAAAAAAAACGAAGCACAGGGCGGGTATTGTTGTGGTGAGAACACAAACCACCGAGGAGACAAAACCAATCTGACTAATCACACATGATCTCAAACAGAATTAATCAGCAGCTCTGGTTAACAATCTGTAATCATCCCCATTCTCGGCTTAATGCTGCTAATTTATGAAAAAGACAGAAATAGGAGGAATTCTGGCTCTGACTTAGATGTACGGGCAACAAAAACAACGACAGTGCAGGCGAGGAAGTGTCCCCAAAAGACCTCGAGCAGTTCACAGTGAGACGGTGGCGTTAAATCGGAGAGATATAGTTTCTAATGGCTCACATACTGCATGCTGGGTAGTTTGACTGTCAGTAGAAGTTGAATAACAATAGTTGTAAAGGTATTAGTGTGGGTAATAATCACACTCTGGCTTCGTCTCTCATTTAAAGGCTGGATAAATCCAACGTCAACATGCAGGCCTCTGTAGCATCAGGCTGCAGCAGCGAGCATCAATAAAACACATGGAAGTGGAAAAACCATCAGCTCTGTTCATGCATGTGGGAGGTGCAATGCCACGCACAAACACACACACACAGAGTCACAGTGTATAGGATCTGAAACACACACCAACGCCAACCGACGAGGGAAAAAAAGAGAGAGAAAAAAAAAAATGAAGATGAAGGAAACCCACAGTTCTTCGTGGTCCGGTACTCACCCAAAAGTACATCATCATGGTGGAAGCGGGACAGGTGTGGGCAGGCGGGCGGAGGTGGAGGAGAGCGGGGCCGAGCACTGGGACCAGTCCAGACCAGTGTGTGGATGGCGGCGGGTGTGAAAACACGAGTCCGAGCGTTTGGACAGAACAGCTTTCTTTACTGGTTCCACTGAGGCAGCCCTCCCTCTCAACTGTTCAATGGGGCTTGACTTAAGGTTTCCCTCTTCTTCTTCTTCTTCTACTTGTTCTTTTTCTCTCGGCGGCTTGTTCTGTTAATTTTTTAAAAGCCCCCCTTCTTCCTCTTCTTCTTCTACTTCTTCTTCTTCTTCTGAGCCACACAAGAAAGAGGGAGGGGGGAATCAGCAGACGGGAGTAAGGAGGTGTTGTAACCTCTTTTTTCTTTTGACACTCTTCCACTCCACTTGCCTCTCCACACCACTCACTTGGAGACTCTCCCTCTGCTCTCTCTGCTCTCTCTCTCCCTCCCCCCTGCGCCGTCTCTTATTGGTGAATGTGGAATCAGTCGGTAGGTAGGTTGGTAGGTAGGTACGGTGCCGAGGCTCAACTAGAGCAGCAGCAGCAGAAGCGGCAGCAGCAGCAGCAACAGCAGCCTGCGCTTGACAGCTGCCTCCAGCGTTCCTCCACCGGAGCTGTGTTGCTCTGCATAGAGGAGTGCACCGAACAAACCGGGATCCTGCAGACGGTACTGTAAAATTCAGCGTCCCGGGGAAGAAGGAGGAGGAGGAGGAGGAGGAGGAGAGGGAGGAGGGGGGGGGCAGGAAGCTGGGAGTGCTTTGCAGGGAGGAGGAGAACGAAGAGGAGGAGGGGGGAGGCTTGTGTTGATGATGATGATGCTGGTGATAGTGGAAGGCTAACAGATCGCTCCTCTTTTCTGTCTGTGAGTGAGATGTTGCTGAAGTTGTGGCAGTTTTAGTTCAATGAGCAGAAGACGAAGAAAAAACAGCAGATCTCTGACAAAACCTTAAAGTACGCCACAGGCAATAGGGAGACACAGCCTATCTCTCACATTTCTGTACTTTTCACTCGCCGATGTTCGCTCACTGTCATGTTTTCTTTGCAGTGTGAGTAACTCATGACCAGGGGAGTGTTGGGGAAAAAAAAAAAAAAAAAAAAAACACATTTCAGGTGGCGTTTTGTGGCAGATCAGAGGCCAGATGAAGTTGAAACACCTTTATGTGCCAAGCTATATTACATTACATGCTTTACTGTGTTTTCCATCTGTCGGCTGTAAAGGGGGAGGAGAAAACGGGAGGAAAAGGGGGGAGGGAGGAGGAGGAGGAGGCTTGGCTATCTTCGAGACAGCGCTGTAACAATGAGCCTGCCTCAGCAATTTTCAAAACATATCATCAATACACGACTGGGAGCTCGCGCTTTTAAATATTAACCCTGTGGCGACCGGGGCAGGCTGCGGAGAGCTCGAGTGGTTTTGCGGCGTCCTCCAGTGCTGGATCATCCAATAAAAGACGTCCTGGGGGAAGAGCTAATTTGCTGTAGGATCCTAAAGAACATTTGCCAGCTATAGAGAACATTGGCGTAATGAACAGAGCAGATATATTCAGGTTATGTTACCCATCAGTAATTGCCACATAAGGAGGCTGAGTTAAATTTGCAGCTGGCTTTGAGCGAATTGATACACAAGGGGCCTCATTCATATGGCGGAACTGTCATCTTAAATTTATCACCTATTTTATTTTTTTTCCTCCTCCTCCTCCTCAAGTGAATGCTGAAATATGAAACGGCACACAATATGGCATTCAAAGAATTGCAATTAACGCTTTTCCGTGTTTTGCAATATCGCACGAGAATGGCTGATTTTGTGTTTTTGATCAAATCTGAACATGCCTAATAAAATCCACTAAAGAGGCTCTGGGAACGACCAGAAGACCAATATCGGCTCATCTACGAGGGCGCCCGCACTCATATGTGGTTAGTCAATAGATATTTAATATAATTAGGGACCTGAGCTGCAGAAACCCAGGTCCAAGCAAGACTTCCAATCTCACATCCAACTGTAAACTAATCATCTGTTTTTGACAATAAGATACAAAATAAAAGGATGCTTTAAGAATATTAGAGTTCGTAAAGCTAAAGGGAACATAGGAATGATGTTAATAAGTTTTTTCATTAATTATTTAGTCTATATACATCTAAAATCAATGGATGTGATGGAATTTAACAATCTTTGATAATTAGAAAGGGAGTCATTAAAAAATTGGACTGCAGACACCCAAGATCAATAAATCTGCTTCAATTATCAAGGATGGAATCAATAACTGTGGAAATGAACATTAAACCATAAACATTCCTGTACAATTTTACATTTTCAAGCTATTATTTTCATTAAAACTCAGTGATTCCAGTCGAGAGGGCTAATATTAACCATCAAGCACTATCACAGTGAAACTAAAGTCAATTTTTGGGGAAACCAGTCAACATTAAAAAAAACAAAACAAAAAAAAACAATCCAAACTGGACAAGATGATGAGAAATGGAGTTAAATGGTTTCATTTGCCCAAATATTAGTGATCCATTATTTAGTCTTCATGTTTGATATTATCAGAAAACTCTTACATTTCCAAAAACTCCTGAAATGATCGGCACAAACTGACCAGATTCGCAAGTTGGAAGTCAACAACTGCGGCCTGTAAGCTGATTTAATCACACATTAAGTCTGTGTATTCAGGTACAAACTAGGCTCTTATTAGCATACATATTAGTAGCATACCAGCTCTTTACTAGCACTGATTATTACAGATTACACATGCTTTATTCGACATATTCCACAACTAATTAACAGTTTTCCTTCAGTAAGCTCCTAATTGTTGCTTATTGACAAATGGAATGAAGTTATACATACATTGTGATAGTAATCTGCTCAGTTTGAGTCTTAAGAGGTTAAAACAGGGGTAATTTTCCTTTAATAGCACTGGATGAATGCGGCAAATTCATGTGCGACAAAACAGAAAAACTGCACGTGTCAATAGTGACCACAAACCTTCAGTTAAATTAA